>OY970825.1:52471112-52803612 GCA_963853835.1 Calendula officinalis
CTGAGGGAATGTGGAACATGTTAAGGAAAAAAGCCTTGCCCCTTTGGATCTTAAGATAACAAAACAACCTAGACTAGCTTTGATTTATATGTAGAATAATATAGCTAAGTTTAGGTCTGATACTGAGTGATCAGTATTGGAACTCAGTATCAGTACTCAGTATCAGATAGTGATACTGAGTACAAGGACTGAGTAGACGGACTGAGTGATACTCAGTATAGTAACGGACTAAGATCAAATCCCTTGATCTTAGTCATTTTCCTTACTTAGTCCTTCGGTTACTCCTTTGCTCATCATGTAAGATCTCTATAACATTATAAATAGAGATCATCTTGCAAAGGAGTACTCACCAATTCACTTTACACTTTCATATCTTTGTAATTGATTAGTGGTCTTGTTATTCCGCAACAAGCCACACTTAGTGGATTTATACATTTGACTCATATCTTGTTCTTATACAATATTTGTCTTAGTGCTATAATTAACCAATCAATTAATCAACTAAACCAGGGTGTTGTGACCTAACAGAACATGAGGACCAACTTTGATGATACTAGTAGCAAGATCGTGCTGGTGTTTGGCAAATCCCAGAAATCGCACCTTCCACATCCCAAAGTCATCATCTGTGAAGACTGGAGCATTTGATTATGAACCGCGGTTCAGTTTGGAAACCAATTCGCTCATATTGATCAGTATGTAAGCAGATCAACAACTATGAATTAATTAGACGTTGTCAAGTGTCAACCATTGCAAATAATGGTGGTACGATTTTACATAACGGCTTAAAATTAAACGGGTTGGGTTAGGTAGATACGAAATTAGCTGTGTGTCGGATATGGGTCAACATTTTGAGTCTTTTTATTAAACGTGACTGATTTGGGGTTAGGGATCTCAACATGTTTAAGGTCTTGATACGACACGGACCTGACACGACATTACCCATTAATCACGTCTAGTTATTTAGTTATATGAAATATGCTGAAAATGAAGGAAAAAATTGATTGACTATATTATTAATTAATAGTTATTTGTTTTTTTTTCATTTTTTTCTATAATTGTGTATATATAATTATAATTGGGTGATTTCTTAGGTGATGTTTGATAGAAATAAAATGATTAAGCGATGAATGTTTCAACGATCTGAATGATTAAGAGGTTTTGTATAAAACTTGGTTTCATTGTGAGAAACATTTTTATAAGAATTCTGACTGCTTAATGATTCAACATATCTTTTAAGGAAGAATGATTCAGCAGTTTTTTGTTATCACATTCAGCATATACTTCATTCAGAGGCGCTAAACAAACGCACTGAATGCTGAATGATTCAGCATTAAGCGCTGAATGGTTCCATTAAGCTGCAAACAAACACCACCTTAAAATAGACCAAATAAAACCAAAGTGTCCCTAGAACTCTTTTATATTCTCAATTCTTCCCAAAATAGATCGTGCGACTAAGTGCGATTAAGATCCTCGTGCTACATCACTAGAACGCCGCCACGTGTCCGAGTTAGTACCGCTCAACCTTGTTACTACTGCTCGTCAGTACTGCTCAACCTTGTAACTACTGCTTGTCAGTATTGCTCAACACTTAGTGCTGCTCTAGTTAGTGATGCTCACCACTTAGTGATGCTCAAAGTTAGTGTTGTTCTATGGAGTTGTCCAGTTCCACGGGGTATTTTGGGAAAATTGAAGTCTATCGGTTTCAAATGAGAATTGAACCACTCGCACGGTAAATTAGCACTTATTTCTATTATAATTTATGTACAAAGTTATCGTCTTACACTACGCATTAGGAAATATCATGGTTTCATCATGACTTTGATATAGCTTCTAATGCTTGAAGGTTGATCATGCTCTCACACCACGTCTCACAATTTTCAAAACCTTTCTAAATAGCGTTATAAACATATCACTTAGGTATGTCATATCAATTACGCACTAGATATGAGGAATGAACACCAATTTGTTTCTTTGCACGGTTATGTTAACCATGTTTGCTGATTGTAGTGCAAGCGAGAGTTAGAAGTGGTAAGGAGTAGAAATGAACGTAAGTAATAAGTTAATTGGACAACGATATTAATATCAAGAACTAAACCATAAGACTAGCGTCGAACCTCAAAGTATTAAACTAACTATGACCTTCAGTTTTTATCATATTAATGTAATGTCAGCTAACACTCCAATCAGGGCGGACTATGCCTAATTAAAAGGATACATGGCAACCACTTAGTGGGCCATCCCCATGTGAAAAAAAAAATTGATGAAAAAAATTAGTGTATAATTCTTATATGGTTTCCACTCAAATTTTTTTGAAAGTACCGGTTGAATTTTTTCCTGAATTCGCCACTGACTCCAAGTGGCAAACTCATGTCAACCTAACCCTTCTATTTAGTTTTTTGGGATCCACAATTATAAAATATATACACACAAAATACAAAATACCTTATTAAAATACCCTCTGTCTGTACCAATTTCGTCCCTCATTGCCTCGGATATCCAGAGTGAATAGCACTCTCTCCCGAACCGAATGCATAGTCCCAACGGAAGGAAGAAACCAAAGTCTTAATCAATATTAATTTATTAACTAATAGCCCATTGGACTTGTACCCATTAATTAAACTTCTAAATAATAACAATCTAGTCCCTCTATTATCAACAATTGGGTCTTGAGTGTAACCCAATAGGACTCTAACTTACGTTATACAATGGACTATTATTTGGGACACATATCTACAAGAAGTCCAAATGAGATTGTTTCTGTAAAGAACATGTAATTAATGTGACATACTTTTCCTATAAATTTTAAAGTGTTAAAATTACATTGCAAAATATAATTACAATGTAAATTATGTAACACATACTTCTAGTCCTATCATATATGTCTACCACCCTGTCTTAACCACTTAACTAGTGCGCTCGACACACATGGTAAAAGAATTAATGATAAAAAGAATTAAATAATGTGTAAGAAGAGAAAGCTATAAGAATATGCGAATAATGTCATTAAACTATTGAACTTTTTTTTTAACGCTACATAATATATTCTAATTTGTTCATCATGAAATTTGAACTCATCAGCAATAAGAAATAAGCAATAAGTAATAAGCAACATCTTACACCAAATATCAGTACCACTAGACTACAAATATTGGGTTAAAACGTTAATATCTTAAATATCACAAAACAAATAAAAAGGAAAAGACGCACAAAACATTGGTAATTTTTAAATGGCCAAAAGCAATCTTGGAGAACTTAGCACTTGATGGACGTCGTTGTTAGAATGTTAAAAATGCATAACAGGAATGGTTAGAGATATCTAGCAGCAAATAATTGATGTGACATCAAGGTTCTAGAAAATGTAAGATTTAGCGTAACTGTACTATCAAATATCAAGACTTGGGAGATATAGAAAGTTACTTCGTTTTTCTATGTGACTTAAAATAACAATTTGGGTAAATTATAGTTTTTGTCCCTTACCTTTTCTGGATTCGGGGTTTTTGCCCCTAAACTTTCTGTTTTTTTGTCCTTTATGTTTTTAAAACTCTGCGTATTTGTCCTTCCGTCTATTTTTGGCCGTTAACTGACGAAAAATGCAAGGCATGTGAGGGCATTTTGGTCCTTTTCACTATTCTTCATCTTCTTCAACAACCTCTTCATCTTCCTTTACATCTTTTGTTCTTCAAATCGACGATCTTGGACTGAGGTTCTTCAAATCGACGAGTGGTTCTTCAAATGGAGGTGTTAGATATTTCAAAATCGACGAAGCTTTAAAACCCATATCTGTCCGCTACCGCCACACCTCCGCTCGTCTTCTCCGGCCGAACCGTCACCACCTTCCGCCGCTGCCGCACCTCCGGTCGTCTTCTCCGGCAGAACCGTCACCTCCTTCCGCCAGATCTGTGATTTAAGACCTTTCTTTTTTTTAAACCTTTCTTCCCCAGATCTGTGATTTAATGCACGAAGCTTTGTAGGGACAATGCCATAGATGATGCTTGAGATCTGAGATCTGCTTGCCGGAGCTTCCCTCACGAAACTTTAAAACCCAGGCTTATTTATGGACGAAAAATTGAATTTTGATTTGGAGATTTCAAGCACTGCAACTTGTTCAAGCACTGCAACTTGTTCAAGCACTGCAACTTGATTTGTTCAAGCTTTAAAACCCAGGCTTCTTTATAAAATTCACGAAGCTTTGTTCAAGCACTGCAACTTGATTTCAACCCTAAACTCAATTAGGGTTTAATTGGGGAAGAACACATAGATGAGGAAGATGAACATAAAGTACAATTTTTGAAGCATAAGGTACAAGTAGTTTGCTTAAAAAGAGTTAAAATAGGGGTAATTTGGGGAATTGACAAAAAAAATCATCAGTTAACGGCCAAAAATAGACGGAAGGACAAATATTCATAATTTTATAAACATAAAGGACAAAAAAATAGAAAAAAAAAAGCTTAGGGACCAAAACCCCGAATCTGGAAAGGTCAGGGACAAAAATTGTAATTCATTAATTTAAGGTTGGAACTTGAGAAATTTATTAATTTAAAGAGTTATCAATAAGTGAATTTCTACACCTATACGCTGTCACTGATCAATTTAAAATTAATGGCAACATTCAACACTTTTTAAACTTTTCTTTATTAATCAATAATGATGCACTAAAGATGCAAGCAGTTTTCGGAATAGCTAAGAACAAATCCTAACTAAATTGCTTGCACGTGATAGATAACAACAGATATTATCTTAGACAAGTTTATGATCAACAAATGATCAAGCACAAGAACAGACACCTTCGTTATGCGGATTCAATTCTCGAATCAAATAACTAAGGTTAACTGGTGATTTACACTCTGCTCAAAAGAATAAAGTTCTGGAGTAATTTCAGCAGTGTGTAACCTTGTTCGGTGCACAGAGAAATCGATTGCTTAAGTCCTCAATTTATAGCATTGGGAAACGTAGAGCCAAAGGAATGATCCATCGATTCCACGTGTGAGAATTCCGTTGGTGTAGAGGATATTTTCGGACAGTACTTTCTGTCGTCTTGTGATCGCCGATATCTTCTATAATATTTGCAAGATATTCCCTTTATCAGTGATGCACAAACTTGTGCTTTACTTGTGTCTTTTTGTGACACTGAAACTTCAGGCCTATGTACACTTCAGGTAGCCATGAGTCTTCAGATACTCATGCTTTTTCAGATGGCCTTCAGCTTCAGTGACCTTCACTAAGAGTTTTGCTTAGAGAAGTATATGTTCAATGGTTCAGCGTTATTGTCCAATGTGCGTTGAACCTGTTATAACTATCTGATCTGTTAACCAGTATTTGATTCCGCACGGGGAACTGATTGTTGTTTCAGATAGTGTAACTGGGTAACTGAAATCCGAACTGATCAGATTTATTTACCCACAATCTGAGAAACTAATCTTCAGATTGTCTTCTAACTATTTGCCTTTTTGTCTTCATTAAATTCCTTTAGTGGGGGATGCTTTTCAGCGACCCAACAAAAACAAACAACTACTCAATCACAATTTAATAGAGTGTAATATATTTTTCCAGTTTCTATAAATTATTAATTTATGATTTTATTGGGATTGAAAATTATAAAGCGATCTCCCAAAAAATTATTATCTTATTATTTTATCGATTTTTTCAAATTTTTTACATTGGCCAAGTCGAGACCGAACAAATTTATTATTTTAGAGAGTTTATTAATTTACCGAGTATTAAATTAAAGAGATTTTACTGTATACGTATATCAAATTCATAAAGATGATGGATATATTAATTTATGTAATATTCATTTCCAAATTTCTAATTATATGTATCATGATTTTTTTTAATAATAAAAAGCTTAAATTTCATAATGAGTCACCAACCATTTTCAATATAAATCTCAACGTGTTTCATATATTTTATCAAAACGTGACTTCAAACAATTATCACTGATTAAAGATTAGCATAAAACTATAAAGATTAAGAAAAGACTCTGCTGATTAAGATTTCGACTAATGGTTTGGCAAACTGATACCGTCAGTTGTTCCCAAATCAGCGTCATGTCAGCTCACCCTCCAACCGACACTAAACTGACGTACCCATGCCAACAATACCGCTTCCCTTTAATTTTTTAGACCCACCATTACAAAACACACACACACAAAATACCCCCTTGGACCCACCCATTCAACCGGCGACACACTCACCGCTCGTCCTCAAACCGGCGAGGCTCAAACCGGCGGCAAAGTGGCGAGACCGTGCCAACGGTGCCACCAAACCGGCGAGAACCGGCGTTGAAGAGACGGTGCCCGTTGGCACCGGTCTAAGGATCTTATCTTTAGTCAATAAAATATAAAAAATAGTATCTTCACGAAATATCTTCAGAATTCTGTTCAAGAACACAAAATATGGTTATAGCATTAAAATTTTACATCTTAACCTTTTGATCATTGCCTACATCATGTACTTGGAGTGGTTTTTTCCACGACAACTTGCTTTACTTAGTGCATTCTTTCAACACCAACAACATCAGTATATCACTTTGGTATGTGGGCTCTCTTCGCTTCCCCACCATTCACAAAGTCTCAGCTCTACAAATTAATATCGACCCATGATTTTTTGTCTTCGGAAGAGTGATTCTTTGAAATTATGCAAGATTAGATTCTTATAAGTTTTTTATTATATTTCACAGTGAGTTTTTGACTTTTTGTATAAATGCTGCCTCCGATTCAAAATAAGTGATAAACTTTGTATTTTACGGTTTTTGATGCAAAATATTTTATAATGGTTAAATTAAATTAATTGGATGGTTAGTGGGGAATGAATCCCACACATTTTGAATAAATTGAAGTTAATGATGTTTAAAAGTAAAAAGTAAGGGTAAATGGGTCACTTCACTTTGTTAAAATAGATATTTAGTGAGTGAGGATCCTACTGATTTTTTGCTAAATAAGATAATTTTTCAAAATGTATCACTTATTTCGAATCACCCAAAACAGAAAATGTATAACTTATTTTGAATCCGATATGAAATATATGATTATATTTCTAAGAGGTTTCTAAGGGTTGTTAGAGTAAGCTTATTTATACAATTTATTTGTTTATTGTGCATTATAAACTTTTAACAAAATGCTTAATAAAAGTTGTCAAGGTTTACAAGCTCTTTTTGTTGGCTTTCTTTAAAAGGGTTAGACGATTTCAAATAATTTTACGTAAGAGCTCTCGGCTCGTTAAAGAGGTGTTAAATTAGTTTTAACGGCACCAAATTATACCGTCACTTGCACCAAGCATATGCCAAATTCTCGGGCGCCAATTGTTTAACACTCGTTAAACAAATGTAAATTGTGATTGATTTATGCTATTTTTTATGGGTAACAAATGAATGTTTTATGAATATTATAGTAGTGATTATATTTTAGAAATAGTATTAATACCATATTAAAATCAATATCTGTAAATACTCTCTCTGTCTCATAATAAAGCTACCAATTCTGTTTTGCACAAATACATTATATTTAGTGGTGGATCCTTAGTAATAATTTTGAATAAAATATAAGTTTAATTTAATGAAAGGAGATGGCATATAGAACCGAAAACCCGAACCGTACCCGTACCGAACCGGAACCGGTAGGAACCGAATTACTAAAAAGCGGTTCGGATATCAGGTCCAACATTTTCTAGAAATCGGGTGTCGGGTATTCCGGATCCGTGTTACATCGGGTATGGAACAAATCGGGTTTAAGATCCGGAACCAAAATTAATTAATTATGTACTTGGAATTTGTTGGGGTATAATACTATTAATAGTGTTTGGTTCATATTAATTAAATAATTGTTATTTGTAAATCATTATAAGATTATATGTATAAAGTAAGAAATATGATAAAAACACCCAAAAACGGCTCTAGTTACTATTTCGGTTCCAATTGGGTCTATACCCGATTTACCCAAACCGAACCCGGAACCGTATTCTGTAAAACGATTCGGTTCTGGGGTCCACTAATCCTCATAATTCGGGTCTCGGGTATTTCGGGTCCGGTTCCATCCGGGTCGGTTCCGGACCCGATTCCATCCCCTACTATTGACCACATAAAAAAATATTATTTTATAAGAAAATGGGAACTTTATTTTAAGGTTAAGTTGACTCAATTACGTTTGAGAAATATGAACCTTTATTTGAAACAAATATTTATAAGGAAATGAGAATTTTAAAAGGAATAAATAATTACGTAAATAAAATAAAATAAATGTTGGTACAAAAAAACATCAATTGGATGCTGATGGTTTGGTATCCCCACATGATTGCCTGAATCTTTGGGAACTATAATCATATTATTGAAACTTTTCCACTTTGGATGGTTTGTGTACTGTTGCTTTAACCAAGTGAAACAATAATACATGCGTCTATTGTGTATATGGCTACTGATAGACAGCACCAACAAAGAGAGATCATTTCCTCAGTTATGTTATTTAAGATTCTTAATATTTTACGGTTTGGTACGAATTTGGCGCAACCTTCGAAGTTTCTTGGCGGCGCCAAAAACACTTAAGGTGCTTTAACACACCATACTCCGGTCTGATTCTTATAGCCAAGTTCATATACCTAAAAGGCAAAGAAGGGGAATAAATGATCAATAATTTACTTGCATTTTTATTTAAGACATCATTACAATACTATCTTACATTATAAACAATATGTTCTTGGAATAATTATATGATAAATTTTTTTTGTCTAGAATGACTTGTGTGGTGGTATCTTTGCAAACTCAAGTGTTTTCTTGCCTTGCAACTTGTTGGTTACATAGTGCCTACTATACTCTCCATGGTTGTATCTTCTATACTTGCTAGGGTTGTTTTCATCCACCATTTCTTGCATTGGACCTATCTCTATCTCATAACTCGGCGCAAAAAATGTAACAATCGATAGTCGATCCTTCTCTTCGTGTGTCACCGCTCTATGTTCCGCGCTCTTGTATCTCCCATTTGTCAAAACCTGTTAACATTAGTAGCTTTTTAATACACAACATCAAAACATACAAATATCAACAAACTCTTTTTTTTTAACATGTGTTCTGACTCATTTTTGCGAGCTGACATCAAAGAATAAGTTTCTTGAAATAAAAATTAAGATGGAGAGTTCACCTCTATGGTGTCACCAATGTTGATCACAAGTGCATTTCTAATGGGTTGAATGGGCACCCATTTATTGTTTTTGAGTACTTGGAGACCGACCGTGCTACCTTTTCCTTGTTGCAGCACCGTGAGAGCGCTTCCATCCGAATGGGGGCTTAAACCCAAAACAAGGTCGGGCCTTGGACACGCGGGGTAGTAGTTCATTCGTATTGCTTGCACACTCTCACCAAACATTTCTTCAAAAACATTCCCATTAAGCCCGAGGCTTAAAGCTATAAATCTTAGGAGATCTTGACATAGCTTTCTAATCTCTTTCGAGTAAGCTTCCACCGTGTCGCTAAAAAAAGACGGTTTGTCGGTACGGATTTGGAAAAGGTATCCAACGCTAAATATTTTATACTTCAACTTTTAATCTCAAAAGATTAATTTTCAAAGTGTATGTAATTGGTAAAGTAGGACATATATAGCTAGGGAAAAGGCAAGGCTATGGTTTTGAATTTTTATGGGTTCTTTTTGTGATTTTAAGAAAAAATATTGTAAAAGTTTGACCTTTTAGAAGTCAAACACTTTTTTTTTATAAGTGGATGCTTACCTAAACATTGGTGGGTTGGTTGGCCATAATTTAGGGTTTCTTATGGAGTGAGGCACTAAACCAAGTGCAAACATATTGCACCAATCTAGCTTTTGATCCTCTGAGAACACAAAAGCTTGCCCATACCCCTGAACCGTTCCTGGTGCCATTGGATACTTTTGTTTCTCTTCAACAGGAAGCACGAAGAACTCCATAGCCACTTTCTCTATCTTCTCCACCAAATCCAGATCAATTCCATGGTTTATCACCTGCAAAAACACAATAATAGGATTAAGGTGCTGTTTAGAAGCATCTGGATGATTAATATCTGGATGATTAATATCTGAATGATGCAGATGTCTGAACGGAGTGAATGATTCAGACTTATATGTCCGATTAAGAGGTTGTCTCTTAATGAAATTATTAAAAAGCTTAGCAAACAGTACCTAAATATGATGACCCATAAGCCCGAAAGTCTCGAGCTTTGCATGGAACACTATTTATAAAGTCTTTATAAACAGTATTTTAGCTTTATAAAGTGTTTTCCCTTTTGTTAATTATTATGTGTTATTTATTCTTGTACCTGAAAAAAGCCCCACTCCTCGCAAGAAGCCGAAAGCTTCAAGATTTCATAGTGAAATTCTTCTTTGTTTCCTTTCATGAGTTTTTTAAGATCAATGACCGGTAAACTACTTGACAATGGTAAAGGGGTTGTTGCTAGCATCGGCCTTTCGGACACATCACGAACAAACCGATTTGGAATTTTGGTACTTCGGGCCTTCTCGAGTTCTTGAACATCGTGTATTTTGCCTACATTAAGAGGGAATTCGAGTACCGGAGCCATGATTAATTATAAGAAATTTAGAGCTAAGAAAATGAATTTGCTATGCGTTTTGGGTTTCTTCAATGCAAGTATTTATAGAGAAAGAATTGAAGGCATGAGTTTGTGGAGCACTTTTGGAAGTCTACAGTGCATGTGGAGTGACGTATATTAATTGGTCCATGCTTTTGCACTTTAAAGATTTTATCACACCTTTATCTGGGTTCCCATTCCATTTTACCCCAACTTACTACCGTAGGATTGAGAATCAAAATGTAAAACATAAGAAATAATAATATTCAATTCTATCTAATGGTATTGAGCGTTGTAGTTGCAAGTTGATGTCACATTTGTGGACCAAATCTAGTGTGATGCTATCATCATATTATTGTGTCCTTTTTTTTTAACAGCAATTTTTATAACTTGAATTTAGCAAAACGCTAAATCAGTTATGTTGGATTGTTGAAAAGCATTTTCCGCCGAAGGGATTTAGTGAAGATAAATAGCTAGAAGATAATTTGATGACCAGTTCCTCAGATTGTGGGTAACTGAATCTGACCAGTTCGGATTTCAGTTACCCAACTACTCTATCTGATCACTATCTGAAACAACGATCAGTTCCCCGTGTGAAATCAGATACTGGTTAACAGATCAGATAGTTGTAGCAGGTTCAGCACACACTTGACAATAACGTTGAACCATTGAACATATACCTCTCTAAGCTAAACTCTTAGTGAAGGTCACTGAAGCTGAAGACCATCTGAAGAAGCATGAGTATCCGAAGACTCATGGCTACCTGAAGCGTACAAAGGCCTGAAGTTTCAGTGTCACAAAAGACACAAGTAAAGCACAAGTTAGTGCATCGATGATAAAGGGAATATCTTGCAAATCTTCTAGAAGATTTCGGCGATCACAAGACGACAGAAAATATTGTCAGAATTCCGTTAGTAGTGCTCGTCGCATGAAATATCCTCTGCACCAACGAAACTCTCACACGTGGATTCGATCGATCATTCATTTGGCACCATGTTTCCCAATGCTATAAATTGAGGACTTAGCGATCGAATTCAGTGTGCACCCAACAAGGTTACACGCTGCTAAAATTACTCCAGACCTTTATTTCTTTTGAGCAGAGTGTAAACCACCAGTTAATCCTTAATTAGTTACTTGATTTGAGAATTGAATATTTGTAACGAAGGTGTCTGGTCTTGTGCCTGGTCATTTGTTGATCAGAACTTGTCTTAGATAGTATTTGTTATTGTCTATCTCATGCAAGTAGTTTAGTTAGGATTTGTTCTTAGCTATTCCGCAAACTACTTGCATCTTTATTGTATCATTATTGATTAATAAAGAAAAGTTTAAAAAGTGTTAAGTGTTGCCATTAATTTTTATTTGGTCAGTGAAAGCGTATAAGTGCAATAATTCACTTATCACGGGACTAACAATTGGTATAAGAGCAAGACAATTAACTCATAATTTTTTATCTGCTTACTTACTGATCAAAATGGGTGAAAAGCTATCACAGATGAACCTTGGTTCAAAGACAAATGCCCCTGTTTTTACCGATGATAATTTTGGTATGTGAAAAATCCGTTTTCTGGGATTTGTCGAACATCAAAATGTTACGGGACTACATATTCTTATCAATGGTCCACACATTTCAAAAATGTTCGTTCCAAGCACAATCATTTCAAAGAAAAAGAAGAAGGAAGGAGATGATAAAAACGAAGAAGAAGAAGATATGTCTGATATTGAAGAACCGAAACCTAAAGATCAATGGTCAGAGGCAGATAAAAAGCTAGCGGAGTTAGATGCTGAAATTTGGTTCCTCCTTCAAACATCCCTCCCAAATCACATTCTTATCACAGTGAAAGAATGTAAAACTACCAAAGAGATATGGGATATTTTGATAACATCCTATGAAGGAACTGATGAAGTTAAGGCTAGCAGGAAAGCTATGTTGAATCGAAAATATGAAGCATTCAAGGTCATCAAAGGTGAAACACTCAACATGTCGTACAGAAGATTCACCATCCTCATAAATGAATTAAGGGAGTTTGGAATCAACAAGGAAGTTCAAGAACTAATGTACAAGTACATTGATGAACCTCGGGTCAGATGAGACATATGAACATGAGCAGTCTCTACAGTACATTGATGAACTTTGAAAATGAAAACAAGATGTATGATGATCTGAATGAGGCTCCCACCTCCACTGCTCTTATCGCAAGCTCTTCCAAATCCTCTCGAAGAGCTCTAAAAGCAAACTGTAATGTGTTGTCGATCCAAATGATGTTGATGATGAAAGATTTGAAGATGTTGAGGATGGTGACCTCGAAGAGCGTGAGTCTAACTCCGAAGGGTGTGATAATGATGATATAAAAGAACTTTCTGAAAGTATGGCGTTATTAGCCACAAGATACAAAAGATTCTTAAATCGAAATAGAGTCGGAGGCCAAAATGATAGAGGAGAGATGGTATGCTTTAAATGTGGAAGAACGGGCCATATCAAAGCTGACTGCAAAGTCAAAGAAAACTCAGGGTCTGAAAGATGAAGTTCAAGCTCTTCATCAAACTAGAAAAAGAAATATGAAGACACTGTGAAAAAGTACCAGGAGCTGAAAACTCAGTTAGCCAAGGCTGAGAAAGATGAAAAAGCATTGAAAGCAACGGCTGAAACTTGGCTAAGTGACTCAGAGACAAGCGATGAAGAAGTGACCGTAAGTAAGACAAAAGGTCTATTTACAAAAATAGAAGAAGAATCTGCCTCTGATTCTGAAAGTCTAAAAGATTGTATATGTTTAATGGCGAAATTTGAAGAAACTGAAGAGCATCAGATAGAAGAAGAATATCGAGAATTCGATCTTCCAGAGTTCCTTCTTTCAAGGGACTGGGAAGGCGAAATTCCAAACAAGGTAAAAATGTCTGTCAAAGTTTCTCCTGAAGATTATTCACCGTTAGTCAGGTCACTAGCAAAAGATTTAATGTCTACTCACAATAGAAATGCTAAGTTAGAAACTGCTCTAACTAAAGTGACTGGGGAATTAGAGAAGCTCACTCAAGCATCTTCAAAAGCTGAGGACTCAAGACTCAAGGTAATCGGGCTTCAGTACTTCAATAATATTCTGAAAGAAGACAACCTGACGTTAGCTTAGAAAAACGAAGCCATTCAAAAATCGTGCAACGCATGGTCTAAGTCATCTGATCTCATCAAGCAGGTCCTGGAAGAACAAAATTCGACTCCAGTTCTTTCTGAAGAAGCTAAGTCAAATCCAAACTGCAGAACTCCCACATTCAGAATATCAAATGACCATACTCATAAATCCAAAATGTCCAAATCTCAAGAAGTTCGCTCTGGTAGAGAAGTATTTCAGACTGTTGACGGAAACCTAATCATCACAAAATCTGATAACACTAACCATGATTGCTCATCAGAGGGATCCAAGATCCGGGGTGAAGAGATGACTCAGGCTACTCCTCGAACAGAAAAGATGAAATTCTCTCATCATCAGAATTGAGAAAAGATCACTTTAGCTAATTGCTCAGATGATCAAACTGTAGCAAATCTCATGGCTCACATCAGCGATCTGACCTTATCAGTAGCTAATACAAAAGCTGAACTTACAAAGATCATATCCGAGATCTGGGCTGAGATGAATGAAGGATTCACATAAATAAGCAATCAGTTGCAAACTTTTCTCAAGCAACTAGAAAACATTGCTACTCCACCGGCTCCTCAAAATGATCTTGCATCTCATTTTGCTCAACCTTTCTCAGTTCGTCAAAGGGAAAATAAAATACAAGAAGAACCGATCTCTGATGACGATCTGATAACGATCTTTGATCAGATGGATGATCCCAAACAGTCCCAACATTTCTCAATAGAAAACTATATTAACTGACAAAAATGATAATATAGTTTGACAAAAATTACATGACAAAAATTAGTGTATTTTAGATTTTTAGTTACTATGTTTTTAATTTATGTCATTTAAAGTAATGTATTTTTTTATAATATAAAATAAAGTAATTAAAAATATATTTGCTATGGGTTCCACTAGTTTTAAAGAAATGGGTAGAATTTATGATTGGAGTTGAGGTTTTTAAAGAGACAGAGTGATAGAGTTTATGGTTGGAGATCCAAATTCCCCCCAATTTCTTTCTAACACTTTGAAAGTTTGAAACTTGAAATCTAGTTATGTCTCACAAATCTAAAATCAATTACTCAAATCCAAGTTAAATCAACTTCGATCCACCGAATCAGGGGCGATACCAGAAATTTATTCAAAGGTGGGCAAAACTTTTTTACTTGCCGAATTTTTTCAATGGTGGGCAAATTATTTTGTGAAAGTTGTCAGATGCGACTTGTATTGGTTATCGTTCATATATAATACATTCTTTAATTAGCAAAAACGAAGAAATAAACAACTTATAAAAAAATTATAACCCCTCGGTACCGCCCATGCACCGAATCCAGATGGTTGGTAACACGGATTCTGCTCCTCTCTCTTTGGTACGTAATCGTTACTCTGTGTTTTCTTAGGGTTTATATATGTCTAATAGACGTTAATCAACTACATACATCTTTGTTTTTGCAGAAGAAAGAGAACATGACACCGATTAGTTCAAAGATTGAGGTATATTCGGCGCATTTATGTAATTGCTTTTCGTTAAGAGAAAAACCCTAATAGTTGTTCGTGTTTTGAGGATTCGAGTGAATCTCGGGCGGAATCGCGTAACAGAATTCAGATTTTGAAGATGTAAACCCTTGATTGTTCATAGTTATACTTAATTGTTGTAGCTAATGAAGATTATGAGTCTACTTATGTATTTGTTGTCTGATTGTTGATTTATACTTTTTATATTTAAGTTGGTTAATTACTAATTGAGTAATTGTGGTATTAAACATGCAGGATCTTCAAAGTTGGAGGTCAAAGTTAGATACACAGGGTAAAAGCAACCTAGATGTAAGTATTTCTTGTCACTCTTATGCATATTTCGAAATGTTTTCTTCATTTCAATGTTTCTTATTATACTGAAATTGTGGATATCTCTAGTGATTCAAGTTTTTGAATCTGCAAACTTGAGTATTTGTTGCAAATTAACCACCATTTATGTGAAAATGCCAAAAGTGAATGATCATTTTTTGTTAAATAAGCTATCAATGAAAACTGTGAACATGTAAATAAAAATTGAAAAATGACAGATTTTTCTTGTTCTTTCAAATAAAAGCGTTCTCATTCCGTATTTCGCAAGAATACTGAGTTATTACGATCTAAAAGCCAAGTATATGATGTGTTGAAATATCAATCACTTTCGATTTTATTTTGTCGTTTTTAGTTGCAATTGAACTTCTATTTTTACCACAATAAAAAAACATTCTATTTGTGACTTAGTTGCATAAGGTTGAAGCCGTGATTGTTAGGTAGGCAGAAGTTGGCATTAAAATGTTGTCTTTGTAAATGGTGTAAGGAACTATAATAATAATGTATAAAAAGATGTAAGGAATAAGGACTATTAATAAATAAGGAAACAAAGTTAATTTGATATCAAACAAAACACATGAAATCTTTCAATTTCCATTTGTTGTTTTTGCAGGATATTTTAGACCTTAGAAAAGCTGTCAATGTGGAAGTGGAGGAGCTTAAATCCGTAAGCAATTTTCCATACTTTTCATTATAGTGCTTGACTATAACAAATTTATATGCTAATTATGTCAAATTTATGGAAATTAGGTTTTTCAAGATGCTATTATTAGTTTCAAGAACTTGGAGGTAACTTGAGTATGCGGTTTACATGTTTATTTGGGTATCTTTTATTTCTAACAAATCAAACAGGTCAACATAATTGATATAAATTAATCTAAATTTTGGAAACAAAAAGTGTTTCAGACCATTTTGGGTCATAAAAGCTATATGTTGTGTACACCTGCAGGATGTTTCTGGAGATGTTAAAGATACCGAAAGTTCAAAAGTCAAAGAAGAGACTGTGTACAACATATAGTGGTATTAGAGGAGACTGTGTACAAGCTATATGTTGGGTATAGGCCGCTGGTTGAGGTCCAATTTATTAGTCTGTATATAATTTGTATCATTTTGTGCTCTATTTAGTTAGCCCAATATCATGTAATCCATTATAGTATAGGCACTTTGTAAAGTCCATATTTTTACTTATTTATTTGAAGTGACATTGGAAAATATCTAGTTATACGTACAATTTTCACTAATCGGGTATTAATGTATGATCCAATTTTCAGGTTCCCACCAAAAAGATCAAACAACACAACTGTTTTACCAACCATTTATTTTCGTTTTTTTTTTTTTTTTTTTTTACCAAAGGGCCAATGGCCTAGCGGTAAGGTGTTTGCCCTCCAACCTAGTGGTTGAGGGTTCGAGTCCCATAGTGGACATAGGTGGTTATTTAGGAGTAGATTAGATTTGCCGTTCCAAAAAAAAAAAAAAAAAAAAAAAAAAAAAAAAAAACTGTTTTACCAACCATTTATTTTCGTTTTCCCGCCAAAATTGTCAACTAACCAAAATTAACTAATTTCCAGTTTGATATATACGACAGTTTGATCTTCAAAAGTTTACACAATAACAATCTCTAATTACCTTTGCTATTGATTCCCGTGCGTAAGAAAGAAAATGTTCTTGTGAATATTTATTGTGTGTGAAAAGCAAGGAATATTACATGAAGGAGAATGTTAGGACCATATTAGGATTAGTTTTGACCTTTAACTTGTAATTAGAGGAAACTAAACTAGTTTAGGTAGAGAGTATAAATACCTTGTGTTTAGACTTAATGATGTAAGCTTTCCACACTTGTAATTGAAACACACTTTGAAAGCTCATTTCCCTCCTTCATCTTCTCTCTCAAAACACACACTTTCACACACTTGATCTTCAAATCTCCTTCAAATCTTCATGAATTGCTAAGATTTCAAGTGCTCTAGCTCTATCAATTGGTATCAGAGCTCAATCCTTCATGGAATAGATCCGAATTCATTATGATTTAATCAAGATCTGAAAATTTTGAAAAATTTTGAAAAGAGGCGGTGAAATTTTAATGTCAAAATTTTCTTTAGTAATCATCGTTTTTATTGGATAATCATGATTCTCCATTGATTTTAATCACAATAGAATCAAATTTCGTTTCAATCCATCGAGTATTCAACTCAATTTGAAGATTATTGTCAAAAACTTGAAAACTCAAAATTTTGAGTGTAAATTTCAAAATTAGATCAGATTTGATATGGATTGAGGAATATTATTGGATTCGATCGTTAGAAAAGTTAATTCGAGTAGATTGAAAGTTGAATAACTGATTTTGGTTAAGAATTGAGCAAACTAGGATCAAAATTGGCGTACGTGTTCGTATGAACTCGATGAATGATCTCGGCTTGAGAAGATTTATTGTTACGACTCGAGAAAATTGAAGATTCCGATTCGAGAAAATTGAAGATTTCGTCTCGAGAAAATTGAAGATTCCAATTAGACTAAATCAGGTTCCCGGTAGGAGAACTTCCTGTTCCCAACTCGACTGGACAATCTACGGCAATTCAAAAAGTTCTCGGCTTCTACTCGAACTCTTGAACAACAATTCAATTTTTCCCGATTAGCAATCATAATTGATCATAATCATAATTCCGTTCTTCTCGATCCCGACTCCTCAATCATTATCTGATCTCAATTGATCTCAACATCAAGTCGATTCCAATCAGTCGGCAATTGCAATTAATTTTGGCCTGATAATTCCCGACTCACCAAATCTTAATTCTGATACAGTATCAATCATCTTCTATCAATTTCAGTCCACAATTGAATTCCGATCTCGGCAAAAACAGATTCTGGCTTCATACTGATCTCGGCTTAGACTCGAGAACATCTCCGCTTCCGGTCTCGTGTCGTACATATTGATCCCGTCCAATATTCAGCCCAAAACTTTTAATCATTTAAGTCCAAAACATATACAAGCCCATTTCAGTTAAAAGCCCAAATCAGTTTTCAAGTCCAAATCTCAATAGTTTTTTTCAATCCCAAATCAGTTTTTCAAGCCCAAAAAGATCTCGATCTCTGCTTCTCAACTTCTGATCCTAGCCCAATACGACTTCTTGATCTAAGCCAAACTAGATCTTGGCCCACTAAAATATATCACAGCTCAAATCACAATTAAATCTTTTAATTCAGCCCAAAACAAATCATAATTCAATCAAACTTTAAATTGTTTTAAAAACACGAAAACATTCAACCCAAACCCACTCGAGAACTGTTACAATTTTTATTTTATTTTACCCGAACTCGAGAAATTTTACATTTTTTTTAACTCGAACCCAATAAGTTCTCAACTTTTTAAACTTTTTAAACCTTTTAAACACTTTTAATTTTTACATTTTTCTTAGATCTTAAAAGAAAATCTTCACTTTTTAAACACGGGAACTTTTACCCAAACCTGAAAATTTTAACCAATTAAAGTTGCAAAATTCATTTAACACGGTTTTAACACCTGTCAACACCTTTGCTCTTATAGTGAGAGAGGAAATAACTCACATTCCATAACCGATCGCAACTATATACAATTACATCAATACCACACATATTTCGGTTGCATTGAACCTTCATAACTTGTAAAACTCAAACTATCAACACATAAACACACACTAACACTCATTTATTGACCGAGACCACAAATATAAGAGTATATATATAACCGCAATGATATGGCTAGTGATCACTATATGTCGCGCTATAGCAATGGTTCATCTATAGGTCTCTTACTTCAAACACATTGGGGCGAATTTTGACCACGATATCATACAAATGCATAGACTTAAGTTTGTTAAAGTCCTTAGGGAGCGATATAAGGTGCACCGTCAAACTTTTATGAAATTGGAACAATTCGGGATTGTCGTAGTACCTCTCCCATCCCAAAGACAAGAGCATCCTCTCGAGCACCTCATATGAAGTGACCACTTGGTTAGTGGCTAAATGAACGAGTACCTTACAACGTCGAAGAGACCCCTCTAATATAGGGTCGTCCAAAAGTCGAACCACACCATTCTTGAACACCCAAACACCAGACATTTAGAAGAAGAGGGAGAGAAAGATCAATAGTTTTTGTAAAAATGGTGAGTTGAAGATATTGAAATGGATATTGTGAAATGGTTATTTATATAGTGGATGGGGTGTCATATCCGAAACATTATATAGATGCCAAGTAAGAAATTAAAATTCGTGGGGACCTTTGGGTGTAATCATACAACACGATGCCCACGTGTGGGATGTGGCTCCGGAATCTATATCCTCCTTATAACTAAAAATATTCATTAGTTGAAAGAATTCGATTCCCAGTTACATATAAAGTTAGTTATGGTAGAATTCTTGTCATGAAAAATTAAGTTTTTTTAAAAGGCATTTTCGTTTATAACTGTCTTTCTCGTGTTAGCCGAGCTTTTTCTGCGATGTAAATGATCTAATCATTGTCGTGGTTGTTTTCAAACTTCCTAACTATTTGGTAAATGTTTATCAATAGAATGAATAGAACTCGTAACCTTTAGTAGATCATTTCCAACGCTTTTACTACTAGACTTCACAATATCGTTAATAAACTAATGTGTCCGTAACAAATATTATTTAAAGATAATTTCTAGTTTATGATATAAAATTATGAACTTGTTACTCTTAAATATATATAAAAAACAAATTAAAAATATAAGATTACTCATAACAGTGACCATATTAAAGTTTGGTTACTGACGTTACATCACCTTTCTCTTTCTACATCAAATACATGACTGAACCTTGTAGAAGTGATCAAACTCACACAATTTATCTCAATGCATAATGTACAATACCTTATTCTTAATATAATAAAAACCTCTTTCAGAAGAAATCTAGTCGCTGGAATGACCAAACCCACACGAAAAATGGAAGAAGGACACATCGACGTTGGTCACGTCAAGGGAGGGATGCATAGCAACTGAACGGATGCATAATCGTGTTCACCCATGTGTCACGGAAGTGAGTTCGGCACAGCTCCTTGCCCATGCGGCTTCCCGATGTCACCCATAAAACCCCGATACCAGCCCTCCCAAATACGCATGCCAACTAGTTTCGCGCAGCGATTGACTTATCAAAGAGGCGGAACTAGCCCTCGACCAGATGGCGACGACTAAACCAACAACACCTTATGGCTAGGACGCTCCCTTTTGACACAGATGACAGGATAAACCAGTGGCATGCTCTTCACTTCTTGGTCTTGCATGGTTACGAAAATTTCAGCCCATGACAGTCTCCCACCGCCAAAACTTCCCACGTTCTCGACTCCTCGTGCGGTAGGAGAGGAACTATCGCCCCTTCCAAACATATTTTTCTTCTGATACAAAGTACAATGGTACCCCTCCCGCCATTTTACTTCGAGAGGAGTAGACGGTAGACTACTCTTCAATTGGTCGCCCTTTACTTTGCGACGACCACCTTTAGAAGGGTGCCCTTTACTTAGCGGCGTCCAATGGCCCTTTACTTTGTTACGACCATGCCAGCCCATACTTTTACGAACTCGGCACTACTGCTTTCCCGTTAGGGGTGTTCACTATTCGGATATAACCGGATTGTCCAAATGGACAATTTGGATTGGATCGTTTGGATTGGTTTTTTGGATCGGTTTGGACTTGAACCAAATTAATAGTTTGGTTTTCGGATTGGATTTGGTTTCCATTGTAAAATCCGGATTATCCGAAAAATCCAAACAGTAATATACATATATTTAAATTCACGTTAATATACATGAAGAAGATATATATGACATTGATAAACTTGACGAATGTATAACTTTTATGGCTTACAAAAAATTCATGTATAAGCAATTCTTGATTTGTGATCGATTAATTAATCTCAACTACGAGAAGCATTCTTGATTTGTGATATATTAATTAATCAATACTGGAATGTCTTTTGTGATAAACTACTTCTTTTTGCATTATAAGCAATTAATGTATTTCTTTTCTTTACATTTCTTATAGTGAATTGATGTATATGCTAATACTTATTCATTTATATTGTATTAGTTGGTAATGAACCAATCTTTTTGGAGATTTTGAGGATGTTAATGTCAAAACTTTTGCATATATTATTGTAAATGTCACAAGCTATGAATTAGACTTGTATTTATGTATAAAGAAATTATAATTTTGAAATTGTACATATTAAACTTAATATTTGTTATGTTATATATTTCTGTAGTCTATTAAAAAAAAAAAACGATTTGGTTCGGATAAAACCAAACCAACCAAATTGTAATTTGGTTCGGATTAGTTTGGTTTTAACTTAGTTTGGATCGGTTCGGTTTGAATATTTAAAATCTAAAAACCATTTTGATTCACGTATTTGGTTTGGATATATTCAAGTTATCCAAACACACACCCCTATTGCCCGTGCGGCGTCTTGAGGTGCCCCATAAAACTCCAAGACTAGCCCTCCCAGATACGCATGCAAACTATTTCATCCTTCCATGGGCTCATCAGGCAAGTGGCACTAGCCCCCGACCAATTGTGTCAAACCCATTATAATCCCCTTCATAGACACACTTCCAAACTCGCCCTATATGGCAACGACTAGACAAAAAATGCCTTATGCCTAGGACACCCCCTTTTTGACATCGATGACAGGATAAACCAGTAGCATGGTGTTCACTTCTTTGTTAAAATGATAAATGAAGTGAGAACGTTTGTAAATAAGGAAGAGATATTGTGGTGTTAATGTGGTGAAATTGAAAAAAAAGGGAAGTACTCACTGTTTGAAAATGTCTAAGCTACCCTTGACCAATATCCGCACTAACACTTTTACTTGAAACGTAACAATAAATTATAATCTTTTGTCACTCGTTATCTTAATTTTTTCGTGGAAAATACAAATACATAATATTTATACGCCAAGCCTCTGAAATATTTAACTATTCTTGCTGAATTTTGACACCGAGACATTAGATTTGCGTCTCCATGGTCCCTCTCTTGGATTTGATCTAATGCAACTTTGTTCGTGAAATATGGTCCATGCATCATACTCTTTTGCCTTCACAGATTGCAATTCACATGGACTCATGGAGGAAGTGTCACCTTTTAGCGATTCAACGGGACCACAACTTTTTTTATTAACAAATGTGTGTCTTAGTGGTTTGGATTTAATATCCATAAAAATGAAATTTCAAAAGAAGTCACTTGTTCAGTTCTTATGAACAAAAAAAACTTCTTTTTGAAGCAATGAAGGTTCACATACGCTGACTCCGGATTACCCATAAAGCGGGTAATCACACTGAGATTTATCAGGATGCAATCCAGTAAGATTAAAAAAAAAAGACCACAACTTGATTTCGTTCGTCTTCTCACTTTTTGGCCTTTTCGACTTAAGTTCACAACCCCATTTGTGTTTGACTATATAATTAATGAAATCATGGAAAAAAATATTTGTATTGAATTATATTACTTCCACTTATTCAAAATAAGTGATATATTTTTAGCTTTATGATCATGATTAGATTAGATGAATTGGATAGTTAGTGAAATGAGTCCCATAATTTTTGAATTAAGTGAATTTATTAATATTTAAAAATAAAAGTAATGGTAAAAATTTATTTCACTATATTAAAATAAATGGTTAGTGGGTGTGCCCCTATTACTTTTTACCAAATAAGGTAAGTTTTTAAAGTTAATCACTTATTTTGATACACTCAAATGTGAAAAGTGTATGATTTTTTTTGAATCGGAGGAAGTATATAAAGAGAAATTATATTTATTGTTACTATTTGTGCGTACTAATCTGTCTGCCTATTACTAAATTTAACACGTTCAATACACTAATTCTTTTTCCTCATATCATTCATTGATTTTAGCACTTTTCATCATCAAATGAATAGACACATATATAGATACAAATGGTATACACCAATATCATTTAGAGTCAATTACACAAATGGTCATTTAGGTTTGTACCAAATTAAAATTTTGGTCCTATCATTTCAAAAATGACACTTATTGGCTCGCTAAAAGCAACCCCCATGGATATGGATTTAATGAAGACAAACAGACAATAGTTAGAAGACAATCTGAAGATTAGTTCTTCAGATTGTGAGTGGTTGAGAACTTGATGCGTTTAGATTCTCTACACTTAGCTGCGATATCTGAACAACCTTGGAAGCAACGATCAGTTCCCCGTGCGGAATCAGTGGGTGATCAACATTTCAGATAGTCGTAGTAGCTTCAGCGTACACTTGACAATAACGCTGAGTCTTGAAGACAAATGCTTCTGTAAATCTAAATCTTAGTGAAGGTCACTGAAGTTAGCCCAATACCTGAAACACTCATGGTTATTTGAAACATCTCTTAGCATCTAAAGCTTCAGTGACACAGAAAGACACAGGTATTACGCAAGATCGTGATTCACCGACAAAGAAAATCCTATGCAAATCTTCTAGAAGATCTCGGCGATCACAAGACGACAGAAAAACTGTCAGAATTCTGTTAGTAGTGCGCGTCCCATGAAATATCCTTAATACCAACGGGATTCTTACACGTGGACAAATTCGTACATCCCTTAGCTGTCACGCCTTGCAAACACTATAAATAAAGGACTTGATGGATGAATTCATATGTGCACCCAACAACATTCTCACTCTGCAAAAGCATTCTCAACTAATCATCTTGAGCAAAGTGTGAAAACCTGTTATACCGTTTTGTTACTTGTTTTATCAATTGAATCACAGTGACAACAGTGTCTGTTCTTATGTTTGATTGATTATTTGTTAAACAATACCTGTCTTAGACAACATTTGTTATGGTCTATCTCTTTCAAGTAGTTTAGTTAGGATTCGTATTCTTAGATATTCCACAACTACTTTTACTTTGTTAAATCATTATTGATTCAATAAAGAATTGAAAGAGTTTATTTATTTTTTAGTGTTCATACTTTTATTTGATAAGTATATCTGTTTTACGGGACTAACAACACTGCTTGTCCTTATTTGAAACTAGTTGCACTGATAGTCCTTTAGGCCAAAAGATGTTAATTTTTCTATTAGTTCCCTCACATGAGGGTGTTTTCGCCATTTCACTTTGCGCCCCCTTCAAAACCCCACAAACTTTTCTTGTATCAGGCTAGTATCAGGCCAAAATTTCCGGCACCCTCACCACCACCATCTTCAGCACCCTCACCACCACCATCTCCGGCAACCCAAAGCTCTATGCCCGATCACCATCTCCACTTAGAGAGAGAAGACGGAGAGAGAACCTAAGAGAGAGAGAGAAGTTGAGACCGAGAAGACGAGAGAAAGAGAGAGAGATAGAGCAGAGAGAGAGATCACCAAATCTCTATATCTCTGGTCACCACCTCCACCGTACACCTCCATCTCCAAACGATGACCGTCTTCCCTCTCGATCTTCTTGAAATCCAGCCAAACTTCTAGTTTGAATCATCGAGTTGGACCGGAGCGTCAAAGAGAGGCGGGAGGTCGTCAACCACCGCCGTCTGCCGCCTCACACTTTCCCTGAAATCTCCCTCCCCCTCCCTTTCTCTCTTGAAACAATGACCTCCGCCGCACCTTGAAATGATGACCTTCGCTGCACCTTGAAACCCCTAATTTATGTGACAATGATGATGGGGCAGGGGTGTCCACTATAGAGTGGTCACCCCTTACACATAGTCTTATGTGTGTCTTGTGTGTGTTTTTGCCTTTTTGTGTTGTACTAATTCATCGACAATAATAAATTTTTTTTAAAGTAAACGAGAAAAGACTAAAATGTCCTAATGTGCATTGTACATGTGGGAATTTAACAGAAAAATTTGTGTCAGTGTAAAATAGTTTCAAAATAAGGACTATCAGTGTCATTTTTGAAATGATAGGACCAAAGTTACAATACGATACAAACCTAAATGACTATTTATGTAATTAACTCTATAGAATTAGACATGCTTAAGAAGACGATATCACACAAAAAAAGAAGCCAACTTATTAGTAAGTTTACTTGTTTTGTAACATTCTTGCTAAACTATTTACTTTATAAGCTTAGTGATGAGATTCGCTGAAAAGACATCAAAGACGAGTTAAAATCAGAAAATTGACGAAACTGACGGACCATGGTCATGTTTAACTAGCCATCACGATCGCTGCAACCACTAGAGTCCAAATTGTCACTAATTTCCTTGGTCACAATCGTGGAGTGTCAAATGATAACAAGTACTTATTAGGGGTGGCAATAATGCGGGTTGGGTCATAAACGGGTTGAATTGTTTGGGTTCTCGGGTTGAAAATCCAAACCCAACCGAACCTTTTTATCTAAACGGGTTCAAACCCAACCTATGTATTAAACGGGTTGGGTCGTAAACGGGTTGACCCAATAAAAACATCAATTTATAAAAAAAAAATAGAAAAAACACACATTATTAAAGACTAAAATACTAAAAATAAGTTGATTAGTTGTAAAATACAAAGAGAAGCTAACAACTACTAAACGTTGTTCAAAATACAAACAAAAGTTACCTACTAAAAGTTGTTCAAAATACAACATGAAAGCCTAAGACATTTCACTTCTCGCTTTACTACTTCCATCATCATCTTATAAGTTAGGTTGTTCACTTTCCAAGAAGCTAAATACATGACTCATATTATGTGTATGCCAAATTTTAAATTTTAAATTATAATATATATTATATTATGTATTTAAAATAAAAAAATAAATAGTAATTGTATTATATTATGCATTTAAGATATACTCCGTATATATTTAAACAGGTTGACGGATCATAAATGGATTGCAAATTTGAACCCAACCCGACTTGTTTTATGACGGGTTGTAAACGGGTTGACCCGTTTATGACCCGCGGGTTGAGAGTTATGACCCAACCCACTATTTTCGGGTTCTAAATGGGTCGGGTTGACAGGTCGGGCTTGATTTTGCCAGCCCTAGTACTTATTGTGTTCAAATTCGGATATTTGGAAATTCGGGTAGTGGATTTCTAATATCCGAAATTTTGAATATCCTAAATATACGAATTTCTTTAGAAACTATAAGATAATCCAAAAAAGGAACTTTAAAATCAGAGAATGCATCAGTTTATTGTCTTCTGGGTGTCACAATACCAAAAATTGTTCAAAGTTGTTTAAGATTCAAATTCAAATTCGAATGTTAAATATTTAAAGCATATTTGAAAATTGTTATAATAGTTAAATGTTCACTTGTTTCCATTTGTCATATTAGTTTAAAGTATAAAAAATCAGAGAATGCATTAGTTTATTGTCTTCTGGGTATCTCAATACCAAAAAATGTTCAGAGTTGTTTAAGATTCAAATTCGAATTCGAATGTTAAATTTAAAAAGCATATTTGAAAATTGTTATAATAGTTAAATGTTTTCTTGTTTCTATTTGTCATATTAGTTTAAAGTATAAAAAATAAGTTTTTTCCCCAGATATTTAGAGATATTTAGTTATTTGATTATGCGAATATTTGGAATATTATTATCACGAGTAATGGTATTTGTGCCTACTATTTATGTCTACTCATGTACCTATCAATTTGATGATGATAAGTGTCAAAATCAAGGAATGATATTAAAAGAGATACTAATGGATAATACATGTCAAGTTTATAAGTTAGTAGACATATGTGTACACAGATATCATTTCTCATTATTATCAGAGTTTGAGTCCAAGATTTTGGATTTCCTAATTTATAAAAAATTCTAGATCAGATTTAATCATTTAAAGGATTCGGAAGGGGTCAAATAACTATTTTGAATACCCCTGCATGTAATACCCAAAACCCAATTTTTACAGTATATTTTCTTCATGTTTTTTTTTTCTATTTAAATTTCAAGAGAAGAATTTTGGGTGATTTTTTTTAATGTTTTGATCTGCTCTGTTAACACATACTCATAACTGGATGTCATTGTCTAGCTTCGAATAACTAACTTACTAACTGGTTGTTCCCACTAAAATCAGGGATGTCGTTATATACTTCTTCCGATACAAAATAAGTGACACACTTTGGGTTTCATGATTTTTGAAGCAAAAAATAATAAAGTTGATTAAATTATATAATTGGATGGTTTGTGGGAAATAGGTCCCACATATTTTAAATAAAGTGTGGTTAATAATTTTTTAAAAGTAAAAAAGTAAGAGAAAAAAGTTATTTTACTTTATTAAAATAGATAGTTAATGAATCTGAGTTCCACTATATTTTATCAAAATAAAGTAATTTTTTAAACTATAATATTTATTTTGAATCATAAAAAAAAGTGTTTTATTTATTTTGAATCGGAAGTAGTATTTTTTATCATAAACATTACATATCTTTTATCCTTTTAATGTACTTTATAACTAGCTTAACCATGGTTAATTCTTAACCCACACGGACTAAACTCGGCCCTTTTAATTCTAGAGCAACTTGCATATTAAGTTGACCCGGCTCTTTCGTCATATCTCAGTTGACCCCTTTTTTTGGGGTCACAATCAACAATCCGGTCAGATTACACTTAGTCGTTAAGATCACTATATCCTCACCTTCCTTGCTGCTGTTTCCTTACCAAAAGTCGGTTAACACAAATCCTATATAAACCTCAATTCCTTCCATTATCAATTCAATTTCAATTTCAGCAACCAATCATGGAGTACAGAACCTTAGACCTTACATTCATCTCCGCAAAGGGACTCAAGAAAGCCAGTCTCATCGGCAAAATGGATGTCTACGCGGTCGTTTCAATTTCCGGCACTCTGGGGAAGCCCCAAAAACTCAAAACCCATGTTGATCAAGACGGCGGCACCGAACCCTCGTGGAATTTCCCGATGAAGTTCTCCGTCGATGAAGCCGCCGGATTACAGAACCGGCTGACGCTTGTTGTCGAGATCAAACACGAGGGGACGTTCGGCGATAAGGAAGTCGGAGAAGTTCATGTTCCGATCAAAGAGCTGCTGGACGGAATATCTAAAGAGGGGAAATCGGAGCAAGTTGTTAGTTATCAGGTGAGAACACCCTCCGGGAAGCCCAAGGGGAATCTGAGTTTTTCGTATAAATTTGGGGAAAAATTTACGGCTAAGGTGGAGGACCCTCACCCTGTGACGGCGTATCCCGCCGGCATGGCGGTTGGATCAAGTTCGGGTTATCAACAGCCGTATTACCCTCCTCCACCTATGGCTGCTGGATACGCTTATCAGCACCAGCAACAACCGGGTTATGGTTACCCGCCGCCGCCTCCACCGGTAGGGTACGGCGGTTACCCTCCACAACCGGGGTATGGGTATCCGGCGGTTCAGCAACCACAACAGCCACCAAAGAAGAATAAAATGGGTATGGGTTTGGGAGCTGGTTTGCTAGGAGGAGCAATTGGTGGGTTGTTGATTGCAGATATTGCCTCGGATGCTGCTGATGGCGGTGGTGGTTGCGGCGGTGGATGTGGTGGATTTTGATTGATTTCGGGTTTTTATTGTCGTTTCATGGTTTTTCTATTTCATTCCCATTGTAGTTACTAATTAGTACGTTCTATCTACTCTTTTATGTAAAAAGAAAACAATGTTGGATTTTTAAAGGCTATGTTTGGGAAATTTTATTTAACGTTTGAGTTTTTCAAACATGTGCTGTACATTAATATTTCTAGTAAATTCTTAGTATATATTAATGAACTTCATACATTACATATTCAAGAATTGTATTAAATGTGTTTTTAAGTTGTAATGGAAATTTTGAATTAATATATACCTAAACATATGCGTTGGAACATGTTAGTAAAACCTTTAACATATATATGTGACACTTTAAATTATTTTTACTCACATGTCAATTTAGCAGCTTTTGATTGAAATGGTTATAAATGGTGACATGTAATGATAACTAAAAGGGTAGATTAGGAACAAAAATTTACATGTTAGCAAGGGTATCTTATTCACGGGTTTCATTTCTTCCTGTCATTGTAATGTGATTCACTTACGAAATTATGATCTACAAGTCTAGAAACTTTAGGTCCTCATACTAGCATGTTGTTCCGTTATGTGTTTAAGATTAACTGTATCTGTTTTTCCAATTAACATGTTTGTTTGAAGATAAGTGTAAAAAATTAACTTTATCAAAGATGACATAGTAGATGAGGTTGCCGATGAAGTAAATTAAGACACGAACTCTTAACAACTATCTTCAATAATTAAAATTATTTGACGTTATAGAAACAATAGATTGTTATGTTGGTCATGTACAAGAGGTGGGTTTCACCACACCTGCAAGTTTGATCAGGAAGATTAACATGGTTGATTCCAATGTTAATCGTATTCTAGATATGCATTCACCTATTGAACAAAAAATTGCATCAGGAAGTGGTGGGACATCAAGTTTTAAGAAGAGACGTGTCTTCATCGATCTAGATGAACTTAATAGTGAACCGGAAAATGAAGACAAAAGTTTCAAGTTGGTCGCTTGGTAGCTTTGAAGATAAAACCTTTCAAGTTGGTCGCTTGGTAGCTTTGAATCCTAATCTTTGAAGATTAGGATTCTTCATAACGTTCTATAGTTTATGATACATTTTTCCTCATTTTCATTGAAATTATTTGGAATTTTTTTAGTACTGGTAATACTTCTTTTTAATGTTGGTTGATGGTTTTATTTGGTTTAGATTGAATTTCTTTTTTACATGTTTTAGGGGTTCCTTTTAATTATGTATCGGTTTCATTTTAAATATGTATTAGATAAATAATTCACGCATCGTCTCACATTTTGCGTGCTTTCCGTATTTTAAATTAGTCACATTTTAATTATCAACGTCACACATTCTTTCTGGACAAAGTGTTTTAGAGACCTGCAAACTCATTTTAGGAAGGTTTCGGGATCATAGCATTTTCGTCTGACACAATATACCTATCATCTTATTCGGCCCAACCGTCCTTTCTAGCCCATTTCAAAATTTACCCAACAATTTAGTTTGGACCCAAACTAATTTCCATTAAACCCAATTTCTTTCGTCTTTAAAATCTGATTTTCTTAATTAATATTTACTATTTATTTATTTATTTATCTAGTATAGACGTGCCGGTAGAGTCATCTCTTATTACTTATTCATATGCGTTAGGCTAAGAAGTCATTTTCGGATTTGCATAATTGTCATGTTGCATTTGCTAGCTTTGCATCAAGTAAGTTCACAACCCTACATTTTGTGGTATTTCATTGTTTTACTACTTGGGGTGAAAACCATAAATCTTGTTAGTGTTTACGAATACTTGTGATGATACTATTTTGGAAACATGATAACGAATCTTTATGCTCAGACTAGGTTAAGATGTAGTGCGTGGAAGTACGTAATAGCTTACATATCATAACCATTAGCTAGTTGTGACTAGCCCTGCATATATATATTTTTTTGGAAATGACAAATAATAACAAAGGAAGTCTACTCGCAATATTCCAGCGATCATCCCTGGTTCAAGCTCCTTTACAAGGCAAAATCAGCCCCCATAGGGATTTTCAGGGGAAAATCCCCCATATTTGGCACCATAATGAGGTGTTTACAGGATTCGAAATTCAAACCTCACGCCTCATATGAGAGTAAAAGTCATGTATCAATACAGCTGAGTTAGACATCATTTTATTGTCGATGGTTATCGAACTACAAGCATATTAACCCATAGACCTAGCTAGTCTTTTGGGGGATCTCCATCATATGTTTCTACTTTGCGATTAATATCGTATTACTGCTCGTGGCGGTATGCCAATTTTACTTGTTATATCATCATACTATTTGTACCATGTTTGGCATACGAAAACTTTGGATTAAAACATCATATCATCATACAATTTTCGCCATGGTTGACATATGCAAACTAATAGGGGCCGAATATTGTGTAGTTATTGTGTAATTAATATATTAAATGTAGGCCATATATTCTTCAATCAAATCCTGTAAACTAGGAATATACATTGTAACTTTCGATTATATATATCAATAATATTATGATTCCCATATTCAAGGCAAACTAAAGGTACATCAATTATTGGTGATTATGCCAAGAAATTTAAGGCAATTTGTGATTAATTAAATGCAATCGGTCATTCTTTAGATGAAATTGATAAGCACCATTGGTTTTTATGTGGTCTCGGTTCTGATTTCGAGACTTTCTCCACAACTCAACGTCTTATCCAACCGAAACCCACTTATCGTGACCTTGTTTCACAGGCCGAGAGCCATGAAATGTTTTTACAATTGCTAAATGATTTTGTGGTTGCTTCTGTTGCTGATAGTACCCATGATTCTTATGCTTGTAAGGGTCGTAATGGTGGACGATCATCATACCATGGTGGTAGTAGTTCATCTCGGGGATGTGGTCGTAATTTTAAACGCCCCCTCACTGTGACAACTCGATATTTCCGGTATGTAAACTCATTTCATTTATAGAGCTTTCCTTATTTAGAAAGTTTCTATATTTAGACATTTCTATTTTTGGCATCCTAACACACACAAAACATCTATTTTTACACCATACATTTGTGTTTGACTATTTTAGTCAACACAACATTATTATTTTCTTATGGTGACACATTGAGCTAAAAACATACTTAAAATAGTAACTTTTATCGGTTACGCAGTAAACGAATTTAATTAATTAAACGTGACACGAATGACACCGAACCATGACCGACCACTAATGTGACCGCCCTACCCTCACTTGCTCGACCCAAACTCGGCCGAAACACCCTAGGGGTGTTGGCCATGTGTTAGTTTTCTTGATCTTATCGTTTCTATTGTATCTCTATCCTCATCTCAGTTGAAAGTGTCCTAGTTGTACTATAACACCTCCATCTAAACCATAATCCCTAGCATATAAATACCTCTACTTGGCCAACATTTGAACCCATTTGTTTCCATTGAAGCCGTCGGCCACACCACCACAATACCCTTCGTCCGTTTCCGACCACAAGCAAACCGAACACCTCCCTTTGATCCTTCTTGATCTCGTTCGACTAGATCCCAAGGTATGATACCATAACCCTTATTTTTCCTTGATAACTCCTTGCTTGAATTCTGTTTCGAACCCGAGACCATGGCCCTAGGCCATATGGTCTCGGTTAGCCATTGAAACCGAGTATACATGCATGTATGCATTCGATCGTGTACATGTGTGTTATTGTGTTTAAATCTTGTGATCTATTGCCTAAACCCTAGATCTAGAACCATTGTATTGTTAAAGCTTAGATCTAGCCAAACTAGCCACAATTCTCGAACTCTAGCCCGATCTAGCCTAGAACCCGTAGGGTTTTGGCCTAATCGGCCAACCCTAGCCGAACCCTAACCTTAGTTGACCTAGATTGACTAGATTTGACTTTCGTTGACCCAAACTTGTGCTAGACTAAACCCTAGACTCGAACCCTAAACCCTAGCCGAAATCTAGAAAACCTAGTTGACTTTTGTTGACTATTTTGACCAATGTTGACATTAGAATGGACTAATTTTGACCCATAAGTCAATTCGGGTCAAGGCCGGATCATGGCCCAAACCGTGGACCCAAACCCGAATACCTAATCGGGCCAAGGCCCGTACTTGGCCCATTCGATCTATCTTAGTCCATCGGGCCCAAACTTTAGTTGGCCCATTAGTATCCAAGCTCATTTGGACCAAAGCCCAAACCTTTGGCCCACTTATACCCAAACAGAACCCAATTGGGCCAAGCCCAACCCAATCGGACCTAAGCCCAATGTGAGGCCCAACCTAGTGGCCCATTAAGCCCATCTAGGCCCATTAAGCCCATTAGGCCCAATCTAGGCCCATTAAGCCTAACCCAAGCCCATTTCATTTCATTTCGGCCCATTAAGGCCCAATGATCCAAGTTCATTCGATGTCACAAAACATAAAACATAACATTAATTGCATATTATGAATCTTATATCGTAATCTAGAATCGCCTGTGTTAGCTTAGTCTAATTAGAAAGTTATATCGTTTAGGAAGCTAGGAGCCTTTGAAGGAATCCTATGTCCTAATTGTCGCTAAGCTTTGCCCAGGTGAGTCCACAGACCCCTTTACTACTTTTACTGTTTTATTAACTTTTTGTAACATCCCAAAGATCAGGGGAAATTTAAAAATATTTAATCAATAAAATATTACATTTTTCCCCAAAAGTACAAGTAACTCAAAAGTCTCAACTCATAAATAAAAATATAAAACCGTCTCGTGTTATAAATGCGGAATAATTAAAGGTTTTAAAAGAAAACATGTTTGACTCAAAATAAATGTTTCAATCCAAATCCATAAATATAAAAATAGGAACGCAGCTCATCAACCATTGACATTCTCTTTGCCTTTGCTAGTACCTGCAAAATGGGAGGGAGTGTTTGGGGTCAGCCACCGCTGAGTGAATAATCAACACCATAAACATACACATACAAACAATCCACACCACATAAGTGATCCCTAAAAACTCTACTAAATTCTCGATTATTAGGCCTTTTATTAAACCTCATTAGGTTCGCCGTGGGTTGTGACGATGCTCAACGTACGCCCACCGCCATACGCTCGTCACAACACCCTCTTCCAACAGCCGTCCTCTAGGTGCCCCGCAGTACCACGCTAACAGTCGTGTAGTGTACTTTGGCAACTCAAATAGGAAGAGTTGGCTCTCGCCGTCGCCTCTTGCGTTCGGTAATTAAAATCTCATAGTTATTAGGTTAGTTTTATTAACGTGTTGACTCATACAACATGTAGTCATATAAAACAAACCATCTCATACTCAACACATATCATCTCAACAGATATGTAGTCAACTAGCACATCTCACATGCATATAACTCATAAACATAACTCATGTACGCAGATCAACACATAATGATATGGTATTTAGCTCGGTTACTCAACATCCATATATCAGTTCAGGATGTATTTAAAATAAACAACACTTAGCACATCATCAAATAAACAAGCTTGTCTCAAAGCAATAGCAATTCATGACACATAGCACATAATCATGAAATGAAAGTAAATGCAAGTTTATAGTGAGATCACCCACCTCGATAACGTAAGCTCCTAAGGATTCCTTGGCACGTACAATAGTCACAACTCAGCTCCTAAAGGATCCTACAATGCATCACAAGACAACGATTAAAACTCGGCTCAAAATTATTTCCAACAGAATTTGACAGCACGCAACACTCTTACGAGAACGGTCATAACTCCCAAACCGTTCATTAGATTTGGCCCAAATTTTTATCACAGAAACTATGTTAGGACTAATTTTGTAATAAGGTTTTGACCTTTAATCTCGTTAGTTAACCCTTTTCTCGTTAAGTGGTAGGAGTATATAATGTTGTATGTTTGATTTTCAATGTAATCTTTTCCCACATTTGACTGAATACACATTCTGAAAGCTTCATCATCCATCTCCTTTCTCTCTCAATCTCACACACTCAATACACCAAGAACACACACACTTAAGCTTCAATCTCACTCAAATCTCAATGGATTAGCTTGATTTCATTGTAATTACATCTCTCAATTGGTATCAGAGCAAAAACTCTCTGTGAGTGGATCCAAATTCAAGCTAAATCGATCAAGATCTGAAGAAAAATGAAGAAAAAGTTTGTTCGTGAGCTGTGAAATTAATGTTGTAAATTTTTGTTTCAAATTGAAGATTTTATTGAAGAATCATGTTTCTCCAGTGATTCTAATCAGAATAGAATCAAATTTCAGTCAAATCCATCAACAATTTATCTCAATTTGATGATTTTTGAGAAAAACTAGAAAAGTTCAAAAACTCAACAAAAATCAAAAATCCGATCAAATGTGTAATGTTTTGGGTTATATGATCGGATCAAAGTGTTAGCAAATAGATTTCGAGCAGTTAGCAAAAAGAATCACTAAAATTTATCGAGAATTGAGTGAAATCGGATCGAATTAGTGAAGAAAAGAAGGTACTGTTCGTGTCCGTCGAATAGTTCGGCTTCATGAACACGAAGAAGAACTTCAATCAAGTATCTTCGGCCCGATAATTGTGTTCGGCCCGAACTTAATCATCTTCGGCCCATTAAGACTTCGGCCCGAACTTAATCATCTTCGGTCCATTCAAGTTCGGCCCGAACTTCACAAGTCTTCGGCCCATATTAAATCACTGTTCGTCCAAAAATGTTCGGCATATCTTCATAGTTCGGCTTCAACAAATCAAAAATTCAATAGAAATCTAATTCACATTCAAAACAATTATCGTATCCTTATATCAACACAGAATTCCAATTCAAACGAATCAACACAGAATTCCGTATCCTTATATCAACTTCGACTCGTAAATTGAAATTCCAGACTTCGATCTGTTCAAATCGTTCAATCTGATTTTGATCTGATTTGATCTCATTTGGTATCAAATCGTTCAATCTGTTCAAATCGTAAATTGAAGTTCCAGACTTCGACTCGACTGATTTTGATCTCAACTTCGCTCACATTTAAAATCAATCGATTAAATCAAGTGTTCGGCTTCGGCTTCGTCAAAATTAAATCAAGTGTTTGGCTTCGGCTTTGTCAAAATTAAAATCAAGAGTTCGGCTTCGGCTCTTATTCAGAATTCGAGTTCATTTCAACTGAATCAATCGATATTGATTTCTGATTTCTGTAAGAAACCAAAGACGCAACTTGAAAGTGACCGATCTTGGCTTCAATTGATCTACTGCTCGACACCAGCATACTTCGAACATTAATTCAACACCCTTTCTAAGTCCAACACCTTTTTAACCTACATTAATTCAAGCCCAAAGAAGATCTCGCCAAATCCAATTTTAGCCCAACTCTACTTCTTGATTTGCTTTGGCCCAAATTTGTTTTGGTCCAAATTCTGTTTAATCGCAGCCCATATAGATCTCGGCCCAAACATTACTCCAAAATTCTGTTTAAATCATGTATTGTCGAGACACTTTCTTGATAACAAAAGAATAAAAGCTCCACACTTTTCTTTTATAACAAATATCACTTTGTTACAAGAAATCAAAAGTGACATCGCTTTTGGTAGTTGTCAATTGTTTTCCAGGGGTTATAAATAATAACCTAGCTTACTTTTTATAAAACCGACAACATAAAACCGAGATCATATATTACTTTTTGTACAAAACCGATATTACTTTTAGTCCAAACCCGAGAATCTGGTTCACAAGAGATCTTTTACTAATCAACCCGAGAACTCAATCAATTCTAATAATCACAAAAATGGAAAAATCTACACCAGCAATAACTGATGATTTGGATAAAGAACTTCAAGACGTACTACGAGTTATGTCACAAATTTCAGACTATGAGAAGACATGGTACTCAAAGCCTACCAATAATAATCAAAAATCTTCATCAACCTTTGAGCCTGCTATATCTGCTACAATCTCAACTGAAAAACCAACCGTCACACCTTTGAATGCTACAAAGAAACCAATCGTTCGTGATTCAGAGTATTATGAACGTAAGCTGTTGATGGCTAAACAAGTTGAGACTGAAAAAGCGTTATTAGCTGAAGATGAAGAACATGTTGCAAATTTGTGTTTTATGACAAAAGAGAATACTGAGGTTTCTGATCGTTTCAATGCAAAGGCCAACAAGGAACACGAGGTAACCAGTTCTCGCTTATCAAATTCTGATAATCCTATTGGTCCTGATACTTGTTTTGGTAAAACTCAGATATCTGAAGTTCTTTAAAACAAACCATTTTATTTGAAAAAGATTTAAATACTCAACTTCAAAAACGTTTATACGATTTGGAAATACAAAATAAAGTTTTTACACAGGAGAATCTGGATTTACAAACTCAAGTATCAGAATTGACGGCAAGGCATGATCACAATCACAAACAATATGCTAAGACATGATAAGAATATCAAAGTACTAAAAATTGTTTGGAACGTAAACAACAAGAATTTGACGAAAATGAACAACAGTTTAAATCTTTAAATTCACAAATCAAAGAATTAACTGAAAATCTTCATGAACAAAAGATAATTTCATTAAATGAAATGAAAAACAAACAAAATATCATAAACACACTCAAGCATGAAACCAATAAATTGAATTCCCATATCAAACATCTTGAGGAAATGAGTGCCAAAATCAACCAAGAAGTGTATGAAAATAAAGCATTACTATTGAAGATTGACACTCTAACAAAAGATTCTGAAACAAAGCAACTTCAGATTGCTGAATTAACAAAGAAACTTCATGACACAAATACTGATAATATTTTGAACATCGAAAAATATGCTTCTGTTTGTGCTGAAAATTGTATTTTGACTGATAAAATCAAACTACTTGAATGTAATTTTGGATCTGATTTACAAAAACAAATCAATATGTTTAATATTGAAAAAACAAAATTGCTAGATAAACTTACATCTCTTGAAACAGATCTTTCTTTGTCTCAATATAAAAACGAAGGTTTGTCAATTAAGCTAGAAGAAAATTCTAAAATATTTGACAACGACAAATCAGTTTTACAAACCAAAATTTTTGAATTAGAAAATAAAATTGATGAGTCACATAAATCTTTTGATGAAGAGAAACTAAAGTTGCAAATACAAATTCAAGATTTAAAATCTAAATCTTCTCACCCTCAGAAGTTTAAGAAGCCGAATTCATCTATGAATAAATGTAATAACAACAGAATGTTTTCTCCTGTCATGACATATTGTGATTTATATACAATCAAGCAAACTGAGGTTAATAGAGGAAATTCTAAACCTAAACCGAAATCGCAAGTAAGTTCCTCTACCAAACCTAAGCTAGGAGATCCACGGTTCCATCAAACTCTGATAAGAAATCGAATGCTCTCAAACAAAATATTAGAGGAAATTCCGCACCTAAAACTCCAAATAAATTAGGTTCCTCTTCTAGACTTAAGCATTCTCAATTGGATAAAACTAAACCATCAACCGTGTTGAAACATTTGACTGCTTCAAAGAAAATCCTTTCCAAAACTAAATCGTTAAAATACTCAAGAAAAGATTTACTTTCATTGGCACCAACAACAACTTATACTCATGTGCCAAAAACAACTCCTAAAACATTCACGATCTTCAAAGAACATTGGGTTCCTAAAACTCCAAAATCTCAAATAATTCCCCGGAAATTATTTGAAAGAGAAACATCTAGTCTCAGCTTTTCTTGGAACTCTCAATCTTTAAATCAAATCGATACAACTTATCGGTGGTTTCATTCCCACGCTAACATTATCGGACCCAAACAAAAATGGGTACCAAAAGTTGTTTGATTTGTTTTGCAGGAGGATGACTTATACACGCATCAGTGTATAACTCGCGCCACAACAAAATGACTTATACATATTTCAGTGTATAACTCGCGTTTCATCAAAATGGCTCTTACACACTTCAGTGTATGACCCGAGCTTCAAATAAATGGCTTTCACGTACATCAGCTTGAAAACCGCTTTTAACCAGTTTTTCACGTAACTGTAAAATCTCTTTCCCACCCCTCTAAAACTGAAAATTTTTCTTTACTTTAATTTTGTCGAGGGGGAGAAATATTAATTCTAGGGCGAGAATTACTATTTTCAGGGGGAGAAACTTTCTTATATCAATACTTTTATACCCGTTTGAATTTTTTTTTAATGATACATTTTTTTTATCAAACGACAATACCTTCCTATGGTTTGCCAGAACTGGTTTTACCTTCCAAGGGAAATACTTTTTAGCCAAAATTGGTAAATGTGAGGTATACATCTAGGGTATAGATTTAGGTGAGTGCAAGGTGATGTGAAAACATGATAATATCAAGAAAACACAACTTTGAGTGCATCCAAACCGTTCTTAAACCGGGCAACCTCACTAAAAAGTGTTCATTCATGTGTTTAATGTTTCACCAGACTTAACTGGCCCAGTCAAGCATTTGCACTCCACCACCAACCACTCAGATTCCTCTCAATAGGATTTTGTTTCAATTTAGCAGGGGACGTAGCACATAATCTATCGAGTGCTCATTCGGAGTATGTTGGTATTGAAATCATTAACCTTCTGCCCCGGGTTACGTCTTCAATTGAATGCACAATGTGTCTAGATCTCACCAACAAATATTTCCAATTTAGGACACATACACTTTTATAAATGAATATCCGTGTATTCATCGGAACACTCATAGTGGCATCACAATCTGGTGTTTCACGAGGATTGAGTGGAAATCCTGCTTGAGCTAAAATCGCGCCAACTCTAACTGCAGGTCACACATTTGAATAAATGGTTGTGCAAACGACTATCGATTCATACGGTGTGTTAACGGATACTCTATGTGAGTCCAGTATTACCTAAATAGTTCAATTTGCTGTGCCTAATCTTATAAATCATAAAGGCAACAACTTATGCCGGAAACACATACATTTTCCGATGAAAAATCCATGTTTTTCATACAAAGTAACATCATAAATGCTGAAATATTGCACATGAGCGTTATAGTTCACTCTCAAATTACTCCTATGGTCTGCTTTAACCGACATGATCTTCCCCAGGAGCCACCTACAATATAGGAGAATATGTAAGGGTACATAGGTCTAGGTGAGCAGAATCAAGTATCACGGGATCTTGATTGGGGTGCGCTGAGATAAAATTTGAGAGGGGGAATGTAGTATGGGGTGCAATTCAGCTAAACATGGTAAAATGAAATGAGGGAGTAGTCGAAAAATGAAAAAGTAAGCTTGAATGAGGAGGGTGTGACAGGGTTACAGAAAACGAAAAACCCTTACCAAATTGATTAAAAGCCGGGTCGCCACGTCTCTATCAGATTGCATGTGTTGCTCTCTGATATTGAAATAGACATCATGGACCCAGTGATGCAATGCACAACCCCCCCAGCCACTCAAGTATTTCTTAAAAAGTACTTGTTTCATTTCCACGGAGACTATCTCATATGTTATCGACATCTCACTTGGAGATTGTTGATATTGAAATAGAGGACAAGCCTCTCCAGTCCTCGCCTTCGTTTGTCCACTAATTGAGTCTAGAACCGAAATACACTTTTAGGACACAAGCAAAATACCAAGCTTATCTTTGTGATATAGCCGGAACATTCATAGTGATATCTCATATGTTGATATTTCACAATGATTGAATGGAAATCCTACCAGTGCTAACATCTAAGCCAACACTGAACGTAGGTCACACAGTTTGTGTAACTGTTGTGTTAACGGGTAATCTATGTGATCCCGGTTTACCCTATTCGATTCCATGTACATTTATGATGACTGTACTCCAACGTTATCAACAACAGTCGGGATATTGAGTGATATACACAAGAGACTGGTCTTTTATGTCATCAACAACGGTCACTGAGATTTCACCGATACAAGATTTGATCGTATTTCTTCATATTCAACGACGATCTGGTTTATATGATAAAATGTGTTATATATTGATTCATAGAAAATATGAATATATCATTATTCAACACATTTTTATCATTGAGCTTCGAAGATTCTTTCTACTTCTACCTCGAAGAACTTCCAATTTTACATGATGATTCCGATATATCGTATTCATCATGAGGGGGAGAAAATATTACAAAATTTCTTATTATAAAGATAAATGCTTACAACATTTAGAAGAGAAATATTAGCTCAGTTTACTCCGCGTTTAGAAGACATATGCACCGGTTAAGGGGGAGTAAACAAGAAACCGAAGATTCGTTAAGACATAATTGTTTGTTCGAGGGGGAGCGTAAACTTCATTAACATTTTTCTCTAACAACAATTATCAATAATCACAAATTGACAAAGCCACAACTTCAACAAAAGACTTCCGCTACAAAACAACTCTATCTATGGGTCTACATTTTCGTCGATTTACATTTGTGAAAAAGAAGAAACCAAGACATTCACTGAAATGTCAAACCACAAATTCACATCCATTTCCATCCGAAGCTTAACCGTTTAAACCATTCTTTCCAAAATTCCTTAACATCATATCCATTCAAAAGCTTAACTGTTCTAGTCTGTTGTTCATACCAAATACAAATTATCCACATTCATCCAAATCCTAAATGTACATATCATTCTTTCCTACATACAAACTTACATACATACATATCCAAAACTTTGACTGACAAATCATTCAAAAACATTAAAATTATATCCTCAATATAATCCTCTACCAAAAAATTCCAAAAACAACCTCTCCATTATCTGAAAACCCAGTCAAATCCTTACTTAACTGATATTCCGTTTCCCAAAGTTTTCAAATCTTTAGTAAATCAGTTATAGGATTTCCTCACTCAAACATTATCAACGAAAAACATATCCTCTTTGAGTATCTAAAACTTCCAGATTTCTGCAATGTTTTGTTCGTGAAATACAGAAAAACATTTTCTTGCCAAAGACAGATTATAAGAAGAATCTGAAGTCTGAAGACTGGGATGACATATTAAAGATCAAAAAGGGGGAGATTGTTAGGACTAATTTTGTAATAAGGTTTTGACCTTTAATCTCGTTAGTTAACCCTTTTCTCGTTAAGTGGTAGGAGTATATAATGTTGTATGTTTGACTTTCAATGTAAGCTTTTCCCACATTTGACTGAATACACATTCTGAAAGCTTCATCATCCATCTCCTTCCTCTCTCAATCTCACACACTCAATACACCAAGAACACACACACTTAAGCTTCAATCTCACTCAAATCTCAATGGATTAGCTTGATTTTATTGTAATTACATCTCTCAAACTAGACTCAGAATACTACAAAAGACTCTCAAGTGAATTCTGCCCAAAAACGGACTCTAAGGGCCTCAAAACAGACTCACAAAACAGAATAGCTGCACAGCGAAATCTCTTGCGACGATTTACGAAAACAGGGATATCTTTTAAACCTTTAATCAGATTAACGAGCCGTCAGCGGCAACTGAAAGAGGACTCAGAAAACTGGAGACTAATGCGGGCCAAAAATCTAAAAACGTATTTTAAGTGTGTTAAAAACGAAATCAAACATAGTGAACAGATTCTGCCCAAAATTAAGTTTGATATTTAAAACCCGATTTAAATCAAGACATCAACCCGCTTATTCCCGAGACCCCCGACAGCCCCGGAAATCCATTTTTAACTCAGTACCTGATAAAGATATAATTTAATTCTCCACTTTTAAAAAAATCTTTCTCGGTTTAGGAAACCAAGAACCCTAAGGTTTGGTTTCCGGGTTTTTCGATAAAAACGTCTAGTCAATCATCAATGGTCTAATCCAACCCGACACTTGTAAATTTCGATACCAAAAAATAATATTTAAGCAAAGCCCGACTCGAGCTTGGTCTCATTTCACAAAATCTGCAGCCCTTATGCTGAACTTATTAGTCACGGAATAAAAAAATCATAATTAAAATCACAAAAATGGAAATGACCAATTAATATATAGAGTACTACCGAATCAAACAACTTCTCAGGCTCGAGAATTTCAATTCAGCCACGGCTCGATTACTGCTCAGCACTCACCACCCCTTGGCGATACACTTCTGCTCGGTCCCAAAGTATAAACAATCAATCAACACAACCATTAATCAGGAACGGAACAGATCAAGGAACAACACATAAAACGAAAACTAGAAATAGATATAGAGAAAGCAAGACTACCGAATTATAAGATGGACTCCAGCTTGGAACTCTACTCGCCGACGGACTGCTTTCAACACGGCTCTGGTTGAACACAAAACTTGCACGGGAAAGAGGGTTTGGCTCGATACTCTTGATCGCCGAACACTACTGCTTGATCCTTCAACAGTGCAGTCGCAAATCACCACAGTTAAGCAATACTAATCGAATTGAAGGAAGAACAGAAAACGAATACAACTACACAATAATTATACCTGCTCGACACTAGAGCTGGGTGAGTTTTGACCAAAAAACGAAAATGGAATCGGCCCTTCTCGATCTACTTCTGCTTGTCGTATGAAAGAAAAAATCAAACACTTTCTATCGTCACCTTGTGCAGCTTCACATGTTGACTTCTAAATAATTGCTAGCCAAGAATTAATTTGTTGATTTCCGATTAAATGTCAGCCAAGAATTCCAATAACCACCACCAGTCAAATTAATTTCCACACAAAGTCTTTGTCGGTTGAAAAATATCATACACAGCTTACACGCAAATCAATATGAGAAAGTTTAGTTTTTAATCCTCTCGCTACTTGTTGACGACGGACACGAAAAGGAAGAAAATGAGAGGAGAGTTTAGCAGCGGCTAGTAGGGTTCGAAGGGAGGAAGGGATCGACATATAGATTAATTGGAAAAAGCCTGCATCGAACATGGATCAAAAGCCTTAGGCCCGACTTCAAACTTCACACTTGGGCCGAACACCATTTCGAACCACAGCCAAGGAAAACAATTAACATACTCTGGCTCACTTCCTCCTCACCAAGGCCGAATACAGAACAAGAAAACAATAAAAGAATTTGGCCTTAGGCCAGGTTGTCGGGCCTCGTCGCCTCCCCAAACCCGACACTCACACAAACATTACAAGCTCGGGATTAGTCGTCACGATAAGATTAATTATTCTCATAATTAATGACACCCAATTTAAATAATCCTCTGGTTATTTTTAATTAATCTCCATGATTGATTACGCATATTAATTGACACTCTTATCATTTAAAAGAAGCACTACGTATTTAAATCTCTCGAATGAAATACACATAAAGGCACATAACTCATATAAATCTCAAATAAATAACACGTGATTTATTTAATAAAACATCGATAAAATAATTACAATAATTTTTAGGGCGTTACAACTCAACTCCACTTAAAATAGACTTCGTCCCCAAAGTCATGGCTCGGAAGAAACTCAGGATGGCAATCTCGCATCTCAGACTCAGGCTCATCAATGACACACGCCCGCAATAGAAGAAAACGCTAAGGTTGCGAAATAATTAAACTCGTCAGGGCGATCCACTCGATCGGAATAAACTCCAGCTCTCGCAGTTGCTCATATAAACCTTCAGTGTTTAGCGGCGCAAAATGATAAAGCTAAAAGAATAGAAAATCGAAGTGCTCTCTAAGGATCTCGATTTATCTCAAAAAGTAAAAGAATGTCGATAGAAATACAAAATGATATACGATACTCTGTTAAAGACGTCTTTTTGCTCTCGTAGTCAGACACAGTTGATGCACTCATCCTTTGGTATTGCGTTGAATCTCCGATTCAACTCCACTTGGAGATTTGTTACGGCTTGGTTTGTGGTGACAGATGATCTTGGCGTAGTAGTCGGTCATCCAACTCGTGCTCGCAATCATACTCGGCCCTCTCACGGCGATAAAAATAAGTTTTTATGGGAAAACTTTCCGCACAGTTCTAACAAGGTATTACTTTTACACAAGAAAATTTTTACTATTATCAATCTCCACCAAGAATGATATCTCAAGGTCCTCTTCTCTATGGGACATCAGTTTGTTTTAAAACGTAAGCAACAATTTAGTGATTCACACCACTATCAATCCATACACAAACAAGCACATTATTATCAAGAAATGTTTTTATCACACAGAAATCTCGTATAGTCGCAACTCATGCCTTTACTCAATTTGCATATACTCAGAATGCATTTATCTCAAATTTCCACAACTTGCTTTTAACTCAACGCAAGATATATTATTAATTTAACTCAAATCTCACTTTACAGCTTATCACAAGTCACACAAAATGCTCATTTTCTCATTCTTTGCAATCCTTCACATGATCAAATTTAATTATCAGGCTACAAGAACATATAATTTCTCTTTTAGGCCGCGTTATTAGTTCTCCTTTTAACTCGTATTTAACAATTCCTCGTTAGCCCTTTTTATTTAATATTACTCGCTCAACTCATTTTAAAGATTTTATCATTTAGCTCTTTAATTAACTTCTCGCTTTGTTCTCGTTTAATTGTCTCTTGATCAATTTGACCAACAACTTCACTCATTAATCTCATTTATTTTTAAGTCTCAAACGCTTCCATTTAATATTTTCTCCTCACTTAGTTACTTGATCAACTCGATAATTCGCATGTACTTGATTATTCAGCTATTTTCTCGTTCTCAATATAAAGTTTCCTCATTACTTTATATTTTTATTGTTTTCTTGATTTAGAAACTCATAGTATTTTAATAAAATTTTATTATTTGATATGCTTGTATCTTTCTCGTTTGCTCATATTAATAACTATTCTTGATTTAGTAATTACTCAATAAAACCCAATATTTGGTGGCATTCAATTTAATAGTTTAACTTGGTAATCCTTTTTGTTCAAATTCAATATGTACTCATAATAAAATTTACTCATTTGGTTTATTTTAATAATTTATTCGCTTAACTTGATTTAATAGGTTCTTATAGCTCGATAATTTCTCAATACTAATAAGTATTCCTCATAATTTTATTATGGCGATCTTCTCATGACCGACTCATTAACAACATTCTCATTATTCAAATTTGATAATTTATCATTATTTTTATAATTATAGTACTTGTCACTTCTTATTTGCATCATTACTCTCGATTAAAAAAAAATATACTCGTATAAACTCTCTAGCCGATTATATGAACATATATGCTCATAAAAGTATTAAATAATACATAACAAAATTTCTCTTGGTAATTCTCTTAATTTACTCCTTACAAACTTTATTTTTCACATTTAGCTCGGTTTATTAATTTTCATTAGCTCAATAATACGAATTTAATAACTCACAACTTCATAATTATTTTTCTATTCGCACTTTTAATATTAGTTGTTTTCCCTTTTGCCACCACTCGACTCCACTTGGAGAAAACTCGTCCTCGAGTTTGAATTGGCACTCAAAATCCCAAAGAACTCACTACAAACACTCGATAGTTCGGTCTGTTGATTCTCATTTAATTTCATATTTTAAGGTATATTTGATTACTCGATAATTAAACTCTTATGCATAGGTGTGAGTCTGTCCCAGTGAATACTCTTTACGCCCCTCTCACACCCAATAAAAAAAAAATCATTGCTCATATTTGGTGTTAGCTTTCTCATTTAGCTTCTCATGCATTCTCACGTTTGATTTTCTCAATTATAACTTTTCTCTATCATTGTCTCATTAACAATTAGCCATTGTATGATTCCTCATAAGTCAAGCTCGTTACATTTAGTAGCACCACAACTTGTTATTTCGCGTCACATATTCACGATTATCTCTTGATCAAATCTGGGTATTAACCCTCATTTTTGTTTACTGATAGCATATTAGGTATTATCATTACCATATAACAGTTTTGTCGTTAAATTAAATTTGTCATTAAGTTCGTAGTGAATAAATCACGTAAATTCTTTTGTCGCTTAACTCGTTAAATTACTCATTTTGGGTCCCACGTCCCTTTCAATTAATGATGTTTCAGCTTTACAACTTTTATTAACCCTATCAAAGTTTTATCTCTTACTCTATTAATTGTTCAATAATTGTGTTAAGGCAAAAAGCCTTACCCCTTTTGAGATCTTAAGATAACAAAACAACCTAGACTAGCTTAGAATAATTAGTAGAATATAACCCTATCAAAGTTTAGGAGTGATACTGAGTTTGACCAGTATTGGCCACTCAGTATCAGTACTCAGTATTGGAAATCCAATACTAAGTAGAAGGACTAAGTTACATTTTGTTATGTAACGGACTAAGATCAAATCCCTTGATCTTAGTCACTTTCCTAGTTTAGTCATTCGGTTACTCCTTTGCCCATTATGTAAGATCTCTATATCATTATAAATAGAGATCATCTTGCAAAGGAGAACTCACCAATTCACGAACTTACTTTCATATATATGTAATTGATCAGTGGTCTTGTTTTTCCGTAACAAGCCACACTTAGTGGATTTATACATTGACTATATTCTTGTGTTATCACTTTAATATTTCATTAAGTATAATAATCTATCAATTAACATATAAAACCAGGGTGTTGTGACCTAACAACTGGTATCAGAGCAGGCTAAATAAACTCTTATTTAGTCGATCTATTACCCAGGCAGCCATTCCCTATATTTATTCCTCCCAAACTCAAAAATCCAAAATGTCTACTATAGTTGCACCAGGCATGTCTGGAAAGGGAGTGCCTATCTTTGATGGCAAAGATTTCCATCAATGGAAGCTAAAAGCTCAATGGTATCTCAAATCTATTCATCATGAGATGCTTACTATGCTAAATGATGGTCCCATCATTCCACAAACTGTGGAACCTGTTGCAGCTACTGATGATGCTCCTGAGAGCACTAGTCCTAAACTGAAGCATACATGGACTGATACTGACCGTCAGTTGTACAGTTTAGACTCCAGAGCAAAGAGGGTGATTGGTAATGCTGTTACCAAAGAAATACTGAATGCAATTATGAAATTGCCAACAGCAAAGGCTATGTGGGATAGCCTATCAGTCACCTATGAAGGCACACCTAAGGTGAAGTTGCAAAGAAAAAGCAACATGAGGAGGAAGTATGAAAACTTCTTCTCAAGTCCAAATGAAGACATCACCACTCTCTATAACAGGTTTAATACTGTTATCCATGATCTTATCAGTGTAGGCATTGTGAAAGAAGAAGGAGAGCTTGTCCAAAAACTTCTGGACAGTCTTCCTCAAAAATTTCTTGATATGACAAACTCTGTCAATGCTGCTGATAACATTGAATCATACACTCTTCAAACCTTGTATGGTCTAATGTTGAATCCCGAGGAGAACAACGCTGCAAGACTGATCAACTAGAAGAAAACTAACAAGACTTCCACTGGCGTGGCTCTAGTTGTGCAACAGGCCTATACTGTTACTGAGCCTGAAGAGCCAGAGGTTGATCTTGCTGATGCTGAGGCATAGGAGCTCGAAACTCAAATGGCTCTTATGTCTATGAAGCTGGATCAGTTGAAGAAGAAGAGGCTTGGTGTTAGCTCTTCCAATACTGACCCACGATCAGGTCTTTGCTATAGGTGTGGAAAGCCTGGACACATTGCTGCTAACTGTCATACTAAGTCAACTGAAATTGATCAGAATGACAAGATTGCATACCGAGCTAAACGGTATAGAGACAAGTATGTCAAGTTGAAGAACTAGAGCAAGGGCAAGGGTGCTGCAAGGAATGGGGCACCTTATCAAGCACTTTACTCTGAAGCTTGGATGGATGAAGAGCTTAGTGATGATGCGGAAAAAGTTGAAAACAAGGCCTTTATGGCTTTCACTGAAGATGATTTGAAGAGCTCCTTTGAAAAGGATATCAAAGAAGCTGAGAGGATGAGTGTTCATTCTGATTGGGATTCCACTCAGTTGTACAAGGTGAGTTCCTTTCAAACTTATTCAGTGAATGAAAAGGAAAAGATTTTTGAGTATATGATTGTTGATCTTAAAACTTTGGTACAGAAAGAAAAATCTTTAAAATTAACTATTTTCTTGAACTTGAAAGGGTAAATAATGAACATTTAGATAAATTAGCAAAATTTAAAGATTTAGAATTAAATTTTTTAAACTTACAAGACATTAAACAAAGATTAGCTAATAAAGCTCATTTACACAAATTAGAAAAAGAAAAATTTTGAAAACCAGTGTAAATCTTGGGGAAATGCTTCTATCAAATTAAATAAATGTTTAAATCAACAATTTCCAGAAAATGTGAGGGCTGCACTTGGTGTTGACCCTCAGTTAAAAAATAGAAATAACTTTGCTGATTTATTTGAATAATATTCTGATATGAACCCTATTCAGTTTGTAAAAGCAAAAACTTTTTGTGAAGTTGGATGTCAAACTGAGTCAGATGATGAAGATAAAATTATTTTTGATAAACCAATTGGTCCTTCCATCTGTTCAAAGTGTTATACTGAACTACAAGAGCTCAGTATTGAATTTCCTGAAAAAGAAATTTCTGATACTGACCTCGAAGTTGGCAGTATGATACATCGACTGTTCCTCCATTTGAATTATTATTTAATACAACTACTTTTGAGATATATAATGAAAATAAAACTACTTCTACTCCTAGTGTTTTACCTAATACTGAAGTTGCAAGAACAGAAAAATCAAATACTCAAGAATCTAAAGAACCTATTAAAGTTGTCATTTTAAAACATGAGAATCGAAAATCAACTTCAACAGGATCTTCTAGTGGCCAAAACAAGAAGTCAAAAAACAAAAATACTTCTTTGCCAAATAAAAAGAAGAAACCAGATCAATCTCCTTCTAAACCAGTCAAAAACAACATTAAAACACAAGTAAAAAATGACAAAAATAACATTTTAAAATCTATTGGTGATCAGATCAAAGTTTTAAGTCAATAGTTTGCAAAACTTACTCATACTGATCAACCAAAAGTCAAACAATTTTCAAAAATACCTTATGAAAATATGTTCAGAAATAGACCTAGAAAATGTTATAGATGTCATCATACTGGACATAAAGGAGATGAATGCTGGATTGATCTCTTAAGTCCTAGGTACTCAGTACCAAAGAAGAGGAGAGAAACTACGTCAGTATCACCAAAGAAAACCTCCAAGGTTTCCCCTGAAGTGATACTGACCTCTCCAACTAAAGAGATCAAGTCTAAGCCTGTTTCTCCTACCAAAGGTCCCATTCAAAAATGGGTTCCTAAAAAGAACTAATCATTATTTTGTGTCTTGTGCAGGGTGACAGAAAATGGTACTTAGATAGTGGCTGCTCAAGACACATGACTGGCTTTATGGAGTACCTTCTAAACTATACACTAGAGAAGGGTCCTTCTGTCAAGTTTGGAGATGATTCAGTTGGAAAAACTAGAGGGTATGGAGTAATCAAGGCAGGCAACATAACTTTTAAAAGAGTTGCCTATGTAGAAGGTCTCAAACACAATCTGCTCAGTATCAGCCAGATGTGTGATTATGACAATGAAGCTTGTTTCAGGAAGACTGTAGGAATCATCTACAATGATAAAGGGCAACTTGTACTCATTTCTAGAAGAGAAAAAGATGTCTATGTGGTCAACCTGTCTGAACTAGATCCTACTATTCGAGTTTGCCTGCTTTCTAAAGTCAAGCCAGAACTGAACTGGATGTGGCACAAGAAACTTTCTCACATCAACTTCAGAAACATTAATGAGCTTAGTATGAAGAAGTTGGTGAGAGGGTTGCTCACTATTACTTATTCTAAAGATAAGTTATGCTGAGCATGTGAAATGGGCAAGCAGAAGAAGAGTTCATTCAAATCCAAGGTCAATCATTATATTAATGAACCTCTTACCATGATACATATGGATCTTTTTGGCCCCATCAGTACACCATCTTTGGCCAAAAATATTTATACCTTAGTCTTGGTTGATGAATACTCAAGATATACTTGGGTCATTTTTCTCAAGACTAAATCAGATGCAACCACAGAAATCACTGCCTTTATCAAAAGAGAAGAACTTCAGAAAGGCAACAAGGTCAAGAAACTAAGAAGTGACCATGGTACTGAGTTTAAGAACTCAGTATTAGCAGATTTCTGTGAAGAAAAAGGAATCGTGCAAAACTTTTCTGCAGCCTACACACCACAACAAAATGGTATTGTAGAAAGGAAGAATAGAACACTAATTGAAGCTGCAAGAACTTTACTATGCCATGCTGGACTGGCACTGAGCTTCTTGGCAGAAGCTGTATACTGTGCAAATTTTACTCAGAACAGAGCTACAATAGTCCAGAGACACCAAAAGACTCCTTATGAGTTATACAATGGCAGGGTTCCTAATGTGGAATACTTCCACATCTTTGGGAGCAAATGTTTTGTACTCAGTACTAAACAAAATCTCAAGAAATTTGCGCCTAAAGAAAATGAAGGTGTGTTCATGGGCTACTCTCCACACTCTAAAGCTTTCAGAGTGTATGTCATCTCAATTAAGATGATTGTAGAATCCATTCATGTTACTTTTGATGAAGATCAGGATGTGCATTCTACCTCAGCAAAAGAAGACATTAGTGGCATAGACATTCTATGCAATCCAGAAAACTCCATTGCTGAACAGCCCAAGTCTCACCCATACTATGTTGATCATGGTATGAGTGATACTGATCAAGTCAGAACTCAACATAACTCAAGTGCAACAAATATTGAGGTTCCCATATCTGAGAATCCCAATACTGAGTTCCCAATAATTGAACTGAACAACTCCACCTATGAAGAAGGTGAATCTTCCAGTACTTCTCAAGAATCCACCTCAGATCTGCAAAATATGAAGAACAGCAACCTGAACTATCTAATACTGACCAAACTTCAGCTCAGTATCAGGCAGACAACACATCAGTACAACAAGATATTGTTGACCTTGTTTCCAATGCTCCCTTAGGTAACAATCTGAGGGAATACAGAGATCATCCACATTCCAACATTATTGGTCCAATTGAACAAGGTGTTCAAACAAGAAGAAAGTTAGACTTTGAACCTCAAGCAACTGCAAACTTCTGCTTCTTTTCAAGATTTCTATCTACCATGGAACCAAAGAAAGCTGATGAAGCTTTATTAGATGAAGATTGGGTAGAAGCTATGCAAGAAGAGCTTACAGAGTTTAAGAGGAACAAAGTTTGGAACTTAGTACCACCTCCTGCTGGTAAAACTATTATTGGTACTAAATGGGTGTTCAGAAACAAGATGGACAAGGATGGTGTTGTCATTAGAAACAAAGCAAGATTGGTTGCTCAGGGTTAAAGGCAAGAAGAAGGCATTGACTATGATGAAACTTTTTCACAAGTTGCAAGAATTGAAGCAATTAGGCTGTGTCTTGCATATGCAGCTTTCAAGAACTTCAAAGTTTATCAGATGGATGTCAAGAGTGCTTTTCTCAATGGAAAACTACAAGAGGAAGTTTATGTTAAACAACCACCAGGTTTTGTTGATCCTAAATTTCCTAATTATGTTTACAAGCTTGATAAAGCTTTATATGGGCTCAAACAAGCTCCAAGAGCCTGGTATAATACCCTGTCTGAGTACTTAATTGAAAATAAATTTATAAGAGGTAAAATTGACAAAACAATATTTTCAAAAAGGAAAGGTTCTGACATCTTACTTATTCAGATATATGTAGATGATATTATCTTCGGCTCCACTGACAAGTCAATGTGTGATTGGTTTGCTAAGATAATGTCATCTCAGTATCAGATGAGTATGATGGGTGGACTTACTTACTTTCTTGGTTTACAAGTTGATCAAAAGTCTGATGGCACTTTTACAAATCAAAGTAAGTATGTGCATGACATGCTAAAGAAATACAAATTTGAAAATTTATCTTCCATGCACACTCCTATGGGTACTCGGGATAAAATAAGTAAAGATGAGACTGGTAAACCAGTATGTCAATCCACATACCGAGGTATGATTGGTTCTTTACTTCACTTAACAGCTAGCAGGCCTGATATCATGTTTGCAACATGCTTGTGCGCTCGGTATCAGGCTGATCCTAAAGAATCACATATGAAAGCTGTTAAGCGCATTTTTAGATATCTTTCAGGTACTCCTAACATGGGTCTTTGGTATCCCAAAGACTCAAACTTTGACCTTAAAGGGTATACAGATGAAGATTTTGCAGGTTGCAGGTTGGATAGAAAAAGTACAAGTCGAGGATGTCAATTTCTTGGTGGTAGACTAGTTGGTTGGTCATCCAAGAAGCAAAACTCAGTAGCAACTTCGACAGCAGAAGCATAATATGTTGCTGCAGGAAGTTGTTGTGCTCAACTCTTATGGATGCAGTATCAACTCATGGACCATGGGTTCAATTTTCAGAAGACTCCAATTCATTGTGATAACAAGAGTGCTATTGCTATCACTGAGAACCCAGTCCATCACTCAAGAACAAAGCACATTGATATCAGACACCACTTTATTCGAGATAATGTGGAAAAGGGTAAGGTTGAGGTAGATTTTGTCCCAACAGATGACCAATTGGCCGATGTATTTACTAAACCTCTCTCTGAGGAAAGGTTTATGTATCTATTAGGGCAATTGGGCATTCTGAATCCTTAATTCTCCTTAAATTTTTCTGATACTAACTGCTCAGTATTGGTACTAATACTGACCCACTCAGTATCACTCGTCTGATTTATCAAAATTAATTAATTTTTATTTTTCATTAATTTTCAGATTAAATTAAATGTTTTTTATAATTTTTATTTTTTTTTAATTTAATTTTTTTTAACTCGGTATTGGAAACCTGGAGTGGTAAAACTGATTTTAATCCTCATACTCCCCAACAGTAACCTTTCTTAATAAGAAAGTTAACATTGGAACATGATAAGGCTGTCATTTCAGCCGTTTTTACTTCCCAATACCATAATTATCGATAAATTAAGTATAAATAACCGTTTTTTTTCTTTAAACTTTTCTAACAGTTATTTCACTCTTTCTTCTTCGATTACTCTCTGCGATTAACAATTTACACTTAATCACTGATGGCCAATTATCAATTCGTTGCACCGGCGGTTGGACCGGCGACTCAATTTCGGAAAGACGAAATGCCTAAGTTTGCGAGGAACAATATTACTGCAAATTTCGATATTCCTCCGGCTTGGGCGTGCCCTGAATTCACTCACATTGTTACTTATTTGAAGCATTGTCCAATCAATCGTGCACTGACTCTATCTCCTCGAGCAATATATCCGGAGATGTTATGTGAGTTCTGGTACTCTGCAACACTTGACTCTCCGGACATGATTACCGGTTGGGTTGTCCGAGATCAAAGGAGGGCTTTCGTTTCAACTGCTATAATCCGGGAAACACTGAGACTTCCCGCTCACACTTAATATGAGCCCTCTGTTGATCGAACAGATGCTCGCTCAGTATTGCCTTTCATTGGACGCAGAGGTACAACAGGCATAATCAAAAGAAACGAATTTGGTCCAATGTGGGGTGTTCTGATTTCAACAATCATTCGGTGTATGACCCACAAGACTGGAGCTTTGGACCAAATCAATGAATTTGGGATGCATATAGTACATGCTATGTACTATGGTCGAGACATTGATTATGCAAGATTAATTTTCAATGAATTAGCTTCTCTGGTTAGGGCTCAGACCAGAGAATTCAATAGTCCAAGAGCAGATCTTCCTCCCCTGAATGAGAAGATATATTTTTATAGACCAAGGGAAGGAGAGCCTGTACTGAGTCACTCTATGTGGGCTATTGTGCAGGCACACATTAATGATGAAGACAATGATGATAATGGGCTATTTTTATAGAACAAGCACAACCACATATACCTCAACTTGAACAGGATCTTGATGCTCCTCATACCGCATCAGATTCTGATACTGAGTCCACAGAAGTTCAACCACTTGTCATTAGAAGAAGAAGAAGAAGAAACTTATCCCCAATGATAATGGGTGCTTTATCATCGGAAGAGGTGCAGCCTACTCATGTTCCATCACTAACTGCATCTCTTCAAGAACAAAGTCTAGTTGCTGCTACCGCTGACCTTCCAGGTCCTGAACCAGAACATCTTGCTCAACCAATTGAGGAACCTCATGTTCCTCTTGATGTGGAAATCCAGTTTGAGAAACACACAATGGAAGGTCCTCAAGATAGAAGAGAAGTAGCTCCTGAAGGTGTTGGTGCCTCAAATCAACATACAAATGATCCAGCACTGACCTCTGCAGATGCTCGAAGGGAGTCTGACAAAGTCTCAGGTATGAATTTCTATAATACTCTAAAAACTTATATATTTATATATCTTTCCCAAATACAGACTAAGTAATGGCCAATACCAACTCAATACTAACCAAAGTCTCAAACGAACTTTCAAATATATATCCTATTATGGCCAACATAGTTAGCCCACTGCTGCTATGCAAAATTCATACACTGAGCACTTAAATGATCATTGTCAGTCTACAGTTGTCTCCACATTTCAAGAGACAATGGTGGTTGATGTCATACTGACACCCACTGGTGCTGCTTGGCCTTGTCCAACGTATTCTTGAGTTGGGTCACATAATTCAAGAAGTGATCACAAACCTTTTAAGCCACAATAGCCAAAATTTTCCATGGGTTTTAGCAACATTTCTGTTATCACTCTGATACCGAGTGATAAACATTGAACATAACAAGAAGCACATCCCAGGCTTCGATTTCCCAAACCAAAACCTTTTAGTAAAATGTGACCTATCCTATACTGAGCTACTCACATATTCACACTCACCTTTTACTAAAACTTTCTTACACATGTTGTGCACAAGTCAACAATATTTCATCATGAACCAGATGAAATACAGACTTCAAAATTCTGTTTACATGATTATAGAATTAAACAACAACACAATTCTATTTGATAAACCTTTCATTCTAACAGTTTTATTTTTTTCTTTAGCACCATCTGTGCAGGGCATTCGAGCACAAGCCACTCAGTCTCAAGAAGTGCAAGGGGCTCTACAAACAATTTTAAATCAAATCCTGGCCATGTAGAACACTCAGAACACTATTCTGGCCAGGATGGATGAAATGAGCAATGAAATTGACTCGTTAAAGTAGTTAGTGGCACTACTTCAACAACAACAACAGCCTCCACCTCCTCCACAGTCTCCACTTGGTGGAAACAAGGAAGATGATGCAGGAGGCAATGACCCTCCCCAACACATGATGATCAACAAGGGGACATGGGTGGTGATACTGACCCTCTTCCCTCCCCATCAAATGATAACAATAAAGGGGAGAAGAGACAAAGAGAAGAAGTGGTTGATCAACCTGAGCCATCTGCTCAGGGGGAGAAAAGAAGGAAACTAAATGAAGATCAACCTTCACAGCAACAACAACATCAACAAACTCCTCATATTGAACCACTTCATTTTCAGTATGAGAGAAGAAGACAAAGAGGGAGGTCAGTCTTGCAACAACTTTAAAGACCATCTGAGCCAACTGCTTAGGGGGAGACTACCACTGACCAACCTCAGCAAGATGATACTGAGCCTCCTGCTCAGGAAGTGAACAATCTGCAAATTGTAGTATACATGCCATTTATCTGGCCTATAGCGGATGATGAAGATGAAGAACATCCAGTGCCATCTCAAAATTTCTTACACTTTGCACTGGATGTGGCAAATAAAGAAAGCTCTTCATCATCATCCTCAGATGATGAAGAGCCTCCAAGAAAACCAATCTCTCCTCAAGATGAAGGACCAAGAGTGGTGATGTCTCCTGAATCAAGTGAGGAATCTGATCCAGCTCCTCTAATCACTAGACCAAGAAGATCAGTTCATGATACCGAGGAGATGATTACTCAGGATATTGAGGATGAGACTGAGGCTCAAAAATTCTTTCCTGTTAAGGAAGAAGATCCTGATACTGACACTGATGCAGATGTTCCATGGAAACCTCATACTGTAAGAAGAAAAGGAGATGATGTTCTCCAACAATATTGGAACATTGTTGCCCAAAGAACCATATATAGGGAGAACATGATGGGTATGCTGAGAAATAGATCATTTCTCAATGTGAAGGAGATATGCTGGCTAAATCAATATGTCAACAAAGTCAGAGTCAAGACTATTGATAGGTCTATTGTACTAGTCTGCACTGGACCAGTCAGTCCTCCCATGAAGATCTTTCTTCATGACATTCATAACATGGGACTCAAAGACTGGGTGAAAATTGCTAGACTGATAAAGGAGTTGCCATCAAGATCCTCTGAAGCCCAAGTTATGATGGATGAAATCTGGGATGTTGCTGCTATATGCTCTGAAAAAGGCATTCTGTACCAAGCAAACTATAGGGCATTCAGTGTCATGAATGAGGCTATCAAGAACAACAAGCCTGAGTGCCTTAACATTTTCAGGATCTTTAACTCATACCCTGTTCCTCCAAATCTTATTTTTTCAGGATCAAAAGAGCACCATATATCCAACCTCTAGATATATGTATACTGACCAAGAAGATAGGGAATGCTTCATCACTGAAGCAGATTTGCCAAAGGCCCCTATCAGTAATCTTGTGGGTTTAAAGTGGATGATAACCAATAAGGAGGATTCTTGGTTCAGAAAGAAGATTGTTGCTGTGCTCAACAACAGGCAGGATGAACTGAAGAAGAGAGAAGAGTTCATCCATATAAAGAAAGAAGTCTTCTATGAGTTTGAATCAATCAATAGAAGGGGAAGAAGAAGACTCTGCAGCCTGTATTTTTGTTTATGTAAAAATTCTCTTTGTAATTATTTTGTTATCATTAGATAGGGGGAGATTGTTAAGGCAAAAAGCCTTACCCCTTTTGAGATCTTAAGATAACAAAACAACCTAGACTAGCTTAGAATAATTAGTAGAATAAATATGCTAAGTTTAGGAGTGATACTGAGTTTGGCCAGTATTGGCCACTCAGTATCAGTACTCAGTATTGGATACTGAGTAGAAAGACTGAGTTACAATTTGTTATGTAACGGACTAAGATCAAATCCCTTGATCTTATTCATTTTCCTAGTTTAGTCCTTCGGTTACTCCTTTGCCCATTATGTAAGATCTCTATATCATTATAAATAGAGATCATCGTGCAAAGGAGAACTCACCAATTCACGAACTTACTTTCATATATTTGTAATTGATATTGATATGTGGTCTTGTTATTCCGCAACAAGCCACACTTAGTGGATTTATACATTGACTATATTCTTGTGTTATCAGTTTAATATTTCATTAAGTATAATAATCTATTAATTAACATATAAAACCAGGGTGTTGTGACCTAACAAATTGCATAACTTCTTATTATTCCATTAACAATTCCAATAATTAGTTCTCATGTACTAATAAAACATAATCTCCTCTATTTATTAAATTGAAAATTTTCTATAACCAATTATATTCATTCAACACAACTATTTACTAGATCAAACATTTAACTCAAAATAGTATTTACTGATAACTTTAAATATAATCTTCCATTTAATTCGTTTAAATAAATGTTCATTTATCTCTTGATTTATTAATTCCTCCTAATTCATAATTTCTCATTTAAAACGAATTACTTATTCTCAATTTTAGTATTCGATTATTATTCTCTATTCTCAATTTAATAATTCTCAATACATAGATCTCTTCATTTAAATTTGTTTTGGATAATTTCTCATTCATCATTGATTTATTGATGTCCCAAAATTTTAATACTTTAACAGGAATTAATTTATTCTCAATCATTATTCTCCATTTCCAAACATTTAATTTACTCATTACTCAGATTAACAATTTATTATTAATGAATCTTACTCAATATGGTTTATTAGTCTCTCTCTTGACATGTTTTGATAACTCTTTATCAATTCGTGTTTGATGATTCTCTTATTCAATTGATTGCATTGTTTTCTTATCAATCTCTTTTTAGTGATTTTACTATCAATCAATTATTATATATAATAATAATAATTGAGGGTTTTTCATGATACTTCGATGCTTGACGAATGGTCTCCTTGAATCCTTTTCGAAACATAGGCATGAGTCATGTGCGTATAACAATAGGGGCCCTCTATTATTACCCGCACCTACCCCTGTCATGGTTTCAAGCCAGTTTCAAAAATTCCACGATCTCCCATCCTCATACCATCCACATAACAAGTAGTTCACAACAGCAATATATAGTATATATATATTTATATATTTATAGTTGTACAATTCACGTTCATCTCGAGTTAATTCTCTAGTATTCTCTTAATAGCCAATGCCACTCGCGACGTTTATTTAATAAACTAAATAACTTTTAAGTAAAGTACTAGAGGCATTAGGTCGTCGTGATGCGCTGCTTCTCTATTTGGATTTGGACTCATTTTAAAAACACGTTTGGAAAACTCATTTTGAAAACTCGTGCTTCGACTTGAGTCTGGATTCCACCCCTTGTGAACCCAATTCTCTCAAGTCAAAGTTCTGATACCAACTTGTAACATCACAAGGATCAGGGGAAATTTAAAAATTTTTAATCAATAAAATATTACATTTTCCCCAAAAGTACAAGTAACTCAAAGGTCCCAACTCTTAAATAAAAATATAAAACCGCCTCGTGTTTTAAATGCGGAATAATTAAAGGTTTTAAAACAAAACATGTTTGTCTCAAAATAAATGTTTCAATCCAAATCCATAAATATAAAAATAGGAACGCAGCTCATCAACCATTGACCTTCTCTTTGCCTTTGCTAGTACCTGCAAAATGGGAGGGAGTGTTTGGGGTCAGCCACCGCTGAGTGAATAATCAACACAATAAACATACACATACAAACAATCCACACCACATAAGTGATCCCTAAAGACTCTACTCAATTCTCGATTATTAGGCCTTTTATTAAATCTCATTATGTTCGCCGTGGGTTGTGACGATGCTCAACGTACGCCCACCGCCATACGCTCGTCACAACACCCTCTTCCAACAGCCGTCCTCTAGGTGCCCCGCAGTACCACGCTGACATTCGTGTAGTGTACTTTCGCAACTCAAATAGGAAGAGTTGGCTCTCGCCGTCGCCTCTTGCGATCGATAATTAAAATCTCATAGTTATTAGGTTAGTTTTATTAACGTGTTGACTCATAAAACATGTACTCATATAAAACAAACCATCTCATACTCAACACATATCATCTCAACATATATGTAATCAACTAGCACATCTCACATGCATATAACTCATAAACATAACTCATGTACGTAGATCAACACATAATGATATGGTACTTAACTCGGTTACTCAACATCCATATCTCAGTTCAGGATGTATTTAAAATAAACAACACTTAGCACATCATCAAATAAACAAACTTATCTCAAAGTAATAGCAATTCATGACACATAGCACATAATCATGAAATGAAAGTAAATGCAAGTTTATAGTGAGATCACCCACCTCGATAACGTAAGCTCCTAAGGATTCCTTGGCACGTACAATAGTCACAAATCCGCTCCTAAAGGATCCTACAATGCATCACAAGACAAGGATTAAAACTCGGCTCAAAATTATTTCCAACAGAATTTGACAGCACGCAACACTCTTACGAGAACGGTCATAACTCCCAAACCGTTCATTAGATTTCGCCCAAAGTTTTATCACAGAAACTAGACTCAGAATACTACAAAAGACCCTCAAGTGACTTCTGCCCAAAAACGGACTCTAAGGGCCTCAAAACAGACTCACAAAACAGAATACCTGCACAGCGAAATCTCTTGCGACGATTTACGAATACAGGGATATCTTTTAAACCGTAAATCAGATTAACGAGCCGTCAGCGGCAACTGAAAGAGGACTCAGAAAAAAACTAGACACTTAGGCGGGCCAAAAATCTAAAAACGTATTTTAAGTGTGTTAAAAACGGACTCAAACATAGTGAACAGATTCTGCCCAAAATTCAGTTTGATATTTAAAACCCGTTTTAAATCAAGACACCAGCCCGCTTATTCCCGAGACCCCCGACAGCCCCGGAAATCCATTTTTAACTCAGTACCTGATAAAGATATGATTTAGTTCTCCTCTTTTAAAATCTTTCTCGGTTTAGGAAACCAAGAACCCTAAGGTTTGGTTTCCGGGTTTTTCGATAAAAACGTCTAGTGAATCATCAATGGTCTAATCCAACCCGACACTTGTAAATTTCGATACCAAAAAACAATATTTAAGCAAAGCCCGACTCGAGCTTGGTCTCAATTCACAAAATCTGCAGCCCTTATGCTGAACTTATTAGTCACGGAATAAAAAAATCAGAATTAAAATCACAAAAATTGAAATGGCCAATTAATATATAGAGTACTACCGAATCAAACAGCTTCTCTGGCTCGAGAATTTCAATTCAGTCACGGCTCGATCACTGCTCAGCACTCACCACCCCTTGGCGATACACTTCTGCTCGGTCTCAAAGTATAAACAACCAATCAACACAACCATTAATCAGGAACGGAACAGATCAAGGAACAACACGTAAAACGAAAACTAGAAATAGAAATAGAGAAAACAAGACTACCGAATTATAAGATGGAGTCCGGCTCGAAACTCTACTCGCCGACGGACTGCTTTCTACACGGCTCCGGTTGAACACAAAACTTGCACGGGAAAGAGGGTTTGGCTCGATACTCTTGATCGCCGAACACTACTGCTTGATCCTTCAACAGTGCAGTCGCAAATCACCACAGTTCAGCAATACTAATCGAATTGAAGGAAGAACATAAAACGAATACAACTACACAATAATTATACGTGCTCGACACTAGGGCTAGGTGAATTTTGACCCAAAAACGAAAATGAAATCGGCCCTTCTCGATCTACTTCTGCTTGTCGTATGAAAGAAAAAATCAAACACCTTCTATCGTCACCTTGTCCAGCTTCACTTGTTGACTTCTAAATAATTGCCAGCCAAGAATTAATTTGTTGATTTCCGATTAAATGTCAGCCAAGAATTCAATAACCACCACCAGTCAAATTAATTCCCACACAAAGTCTTTGTCGGTTGAAAAATATCATACACAGCTTACACGCAAATCAATATGAGAAAATTTAGTTTTTAATCCTCTCGCTACTTGTTGACGACGGACACGAAAAGGAAGAAAATGAGAGGAGAGTTTAGCAGCGGCTAGTAGGGTTCAAAGGGAGGAAGAGATCGACATATAGATTAATTGGAAAAAGCCTGCATCGAACATGGATCAAAAGCCTTAGGCCCGACTTCAAACTTCACACTTGGGCCGGACACCATTTCGAACCACAGCCAAGGAAAACAATTAACATACTCTGGCTCACTTCCTCCTCACCAAGGCCGAATACAGAACAAGAAAACAATAAAAGGCCCTAGGCCAGGTTATCGGGCCTCGTCGCCTCCCCAAACCCGACACTCACACAAACATTACAAGCTCGGGATTAGTCGTCACGATAAGATTAATTAATCTCATAATTAATGACACACAATTTAAATAATCCTCTGGTTATTTTTAATTAATCTCCATGATTAATTACGCAAATTAATTGACACTATTGTCATTTAAAATAAGCACTACGTATTTAAATCACTCGAATTAAATACACATAAAGGCACATAACTCATATAAATCTTAAATAAATAAGCAACACGTGATTTATTTAATAAAACGTCGATAAAATAATTATAATAACTTTTAGTGCGTTTCACTTTTGGGGTGGAAAACATAAACAAATGCTATTGTTTTACTATGACTGTACAACAACATCTATACATTTTCTTTATCGCGTTGGCATGACAAACAATTATTATACCCGACTAAGGTGCCAACAATCATTAACTAGTGGATCTAGACCATGGATATGCAGATAGTACTATTGGCTGACACTCATCCTCCCAAAATTATTTGATCATTACTTGGTTTATCCAAGACATCTTCCGGGAGTGTATATCCATAAAAGAACAAAACATACTGGAGTTGAAGTGTTGATTGTGGACTTAGGGGTTGGTATATTAACTCAATAGACTAGCTACCTGTTGGGGGTAACAGTCATGCGATGTCAAACATAACAACTTGTTCAACATATTTTCATATACAAAACTTGTAATTGTAGATCTTCTACAATTACACTTCACTTTTCATATTTACTTCTCATATCATATGAGTGTTGAACCATATACTTTTTCAGTCATAAACTATTTTCGTAACAAACATTTTGGGTAGCAAACACTTTACTTTTTATACAACATTAACCCTGTGGATTCACTCAACATTATTGTTGACCCTTTTATATTTATGTTTTTCCAGGTGATTAGGTGCAGTGGAACTGGAGGATATGAGCGGTGGGATTGTCGTGAGCTATGAATAAAAAATTGCGAACAATCATTTCATTTTCAAACAATTTCTATTTTAGGAAACTTACTATTTCTGGGAACTTTCTATTTTTAGAAAGTGAAACTACTTTTATATTCGTTATTGCGTGGTTGTTTGTTTACTTAATTTTTGCTATATAATCATGAACGTTACACCTCCGTTCTTCCGCAAAACATTTTAAATGAAGTAAAACTCATTTTTGGCGGGGTGTGACACCCACACTGTCAATTATGCCGTAAGGACGGTCACTATGCCTCTAGTTGCCCCGATCTTCAAACATTTGCCCATCGCCCACAACAGGTAAATGCAAATCTGGCTCAAGCATTTGCGGCTCAGTATACTACAAACGAACCCGATAGGTATGTTGATACAGGTGCGTCATCCCACATGACATAATCCTCTTCTAATTTGGATTCGGCAACAACCTATACCGGTAATGAAACTGTTTATTTTGGTAATGGTAACGATGCTTATATATCTCATATTGGCCAATCTCGTTTATACCCAAATATTGCTTTGAACGATGTCCTTGTGGTTCCACAACTTACCAAAAATTTGCTATCGGTTAGCAAACTTACACAAGATAATTTCGTTGATGTTTTATTTTCTGATCCAATGTTTTTTTATTTAGAACCGACGTTCAAAGGCGACACTAGCAAAAGGGCATCGTAAAAATGGCTTGTATGTTCTAGACTCCGGTCAACATGCATTTGTGGCAAATGTTTTCATAACGACGTTTATAAGCATCATTTGAACTTTGGCATGATCGTTTGGGACATGTTTCCCATGATGTTATTTCTTGTTTGAATAAAACGGGTTGTTTAAGTATTACTTCCATATTGCCAACCCCTTTATTATGTTCTTCTTGTCAAATGTCTAAAAGCAAAAAAGTTACCTTTTGCTACAAATACTAAACGTGCTTCAAATGTTTTGGATTTAATTCATTGTGATTTGTGGGGTCCCTCACCAGTTATGTCTATTGATGGATCGTGATTATGCAATATTTGTTGATGATTTTTCCAGGTTTACTTGGTTCTACTCTTTAAAACTCAAATCCAATTTTTTCCAAGTACTTGAGAATTTTGTTTCATTGGTTCAAACACAATTTACATGCTAGATTAAGGTTTTTCAATCCGACGGGGGAACGGAATTTACAAACACTCGGGTTCATAATCTTTTTATAAAAAAATGGAACGCATCATCAATTGTCATGCCCTCATACACCACAACAAAATGGTCGGGCCGAACGCAAACACCGACATATCACCGAAACAGGTTTGGCAATGATGTTTAATATTGCTCATGTTCCCGCTTCTCTTTGGGTATATGCTTTTAGCTCTGCTACATACATTATAAATCGATTGCCAACCAAAGTTCTTGATTATAAGTCACCTTATGAATTATTGTTCAAAACCACACCAAATTATGGCAATTTTAGGGTGTTTGGTAGTTGTGTTTATCCTTATCTTCGCAACTATTCCAAACATAAACTTGCACCCCGAAGCTCCTCGTGTGTTTTTATTGGCTATAGCACTCAATACAAGGGTTATCGGTGTCTCGATTTTCAAACCAATCAGATATACACAATGTGGCATGCACAATTTGATGAAACCGTTTTTCCATACATGGGTTCCATCTCATCCACATCATCCGCTGAACTCCTTCTCACCAATTATTGTGATGACATACCCACCCCAACCATTATTATATCCGCATCCACTACAACCAAGCAAACATCACCTAACCACCTCACCCCTTGTCGATACTGTTATGACATCTCCTTACCCTCACAAAATACACCACTGCCTTTAAACTAAAACCAAATAAATACCTCTCCCCAACATAATTTACCTCCTCCATCTCCTCCTATACACTCACCACATCCGCAATCACCTACACCATCTCCCCCGCCATCCCCACAACCACCCACGCCACAGCCACCAGAACCCCCCAACGCCCCTGCTCAGCCCGACATTGTCCCACCTCAAAACGAGCAGCCTGCTCCGGATGCAAATCAAACCGGACACCCGATGATAACTCGCTTGAAACATGGCATTTATCAGCCTCACCACATAGCTAATTTGTCCTCCTCGGTGCTACATCAGGCTCTTTTTGCTTCCAAAGAATGCTTATGATGTCTTAACTCGGGCCAAACTGTTGGATGCAAAACCGGTCTCTACACCTCTCTCCACATCCACCTATTTTACGAGCCAATGCACTCCGTATCACGATCCTACACATTACCGATCCTTAGTAGGCGCACTCCAATATCTCACCATCACACGACCTGATCTTTCTTATGCTGTTAACCTAGTCAGTCAATTCTTACATAACCCAATGGAAGATCATTTTCAAGCGGTGAAAAGAATACTACAATATGTCAAAGGCACTATATCCTTTGGTCTCACTTTTTCACACGCCAATTCTCCCACCATTTTGGGTTATTCCGATGCAGATTAGGCGCGTTGTATCGATATACGACTTTCTACTTATGGTTAGTCCATTTTCCTTGGTGGTAATCTTGTATCATGGAGTGCTAAAAAGCAACCAACCGTCTTTCGGTCAAGTTGCGAGTCGGAATATCGAGCCTTAGCCAACACCGCTTCTGAGATTATATGGATAACTCATCTTCTACGAGAGCTTCACATTCTTCCGGCGGGAAGACCCACTCTACTATGTGACAACCGTAGTGCACTCTTTTTAAGCCAAAATCCAATATCTCATAAGCGGGCTAAACATATCGATATTGATTACCACTTTGTTTGCGAGCTTGTACTTTCTGGAAAACTTCACACCAAGTATGTTTCAACACACTTGCAACTCGCGGACATATTTACCAAGAGCCTACTTCATCCACTATTTGAAGATTTCCGTTCCAAGCTTCGAGTTGGACCATCCCCCTCTTCGCTTGTGGGGGTAAAAGGGGCCGAATATTGTGTAGTTATTGTGTAATTAATACATTAAATGTAGGCCATATATTCCTCAATCAAATCCAGTAAAGTAGGAATATACGTTGTAACTTTCGATTATATATATAAATAATATTATGACTCCCATATTCAAGGGAGACTTCCATTCACACACAAACTTTGGATCAAAACATCATATTATCATACAATTTTGACCATGGTTGGCATATGAAAACTTTAGATTAGAGAACATATCTTAAACATGTGGATTCACTCAACATTTTTGTTGATCATTTTTACTTATTTTTTCAAGTAACTGGGTATGAAGCATGAGTCATATACACACTGGGACTCAGACATAAATTAGTCAAGAGGTCACATTTATTACTTATCTAAAAATCTATGTCTTTTGGAGATTAGTTATTACGTTGAAACTTAATATAGTGACATACTTTGTTATAAACATTTTATGAACTCTTGGAAACTTGTAATGTTCCACGATAATCATCTTATGTTTACCCGTGACATCCACACCCGTTTTTCCGTAAACATTTTTTGGGTGGGTTTGACACTTAGTAATTAAAAATGAAACATATTACATTTTACAAAAATAGAATAGGGGTTGTAATTGACACGTAGGCCACCCCACACCAAGAATAAAACCAAATTATAACACAATAAGAAACAACATCCAAAGGTCTGGTCTAAAGGTTTTTTAGTGGCTAGACATTCCCAAACTCAATAAATAGTAAGTAAAGCATAAAGATATAGAAACTGATTTCTAATACTTGATGAAATAATACGTATTTATTTTATAAATAAAATAATTGTTGCTCGATCAAAATTGACTTGATGACTCGATGTCCAAACATTTGGGCCGAAGCCCGCTCTTAAAGATTGTAACTGGGCCAATGCCCGTACCTTACACAATTGGACCGAGCCGTAGCCAATGTTGAGTGTAAAACTTGGCCAAACAATTTATGCTTCCATAAATGAGAACTGGGCTGAAGCCCTTTTATGCTCGAGTTCCTGACGAGGCTGAAAGCCCGACGAGCAGATTTCTTCTACCCCAAAGCTCATTTGTCAAAAACAACAAGAGCTAGCCCAATCCAAAGTACTGGGCCATAGACCCCATGGACCTAACCTGTTGGGCCTCAAGAGTGGAATTGAAAACTAGTCTTAAAACTGGATGTAATACCTTTGTATTCGTATCGAAGAGATGCGACAAAGTGTTCGGATCATTTTGAGACTAAGATCGAGCTACTTATGGGCCTTTTATGCACCTTCAGTACTAAACATATAGGTAATAGTTCTATATTCATGTAACATTTATACATAACAATTGCATTTCCTTATTTATTATTTTCATCATATGATATATACATATAATTGCAAAAATATCTATTGAACCTATTTTGTACAATAAAAACAGACCATTCATTTATCACAACTTGCTAAGGTCACTTTCCCCAACAAAGAGACCATGAAAGCCATAGGGCACCCGGTGGGGCAACTTCACATTAGCCACAATCTCAAGACTCGGTGACTTGGCATCCATCACTACAAACCTCGATTCACCCGTGTTCTCATTATGCACATAAGAAACTACATAGCCATCATCCTCATCGGAATCTGGGTTGTTCGGCTCCTTAGCCACAAAGAACGGTTCACCGCCAAAACAACCGGGCCCAAACATCCGGCTAGCCACAATGCATTCGCGACGGTCAACTTCTGGTAGCGACACGTCTAGCTTCACAACCCCGGAGATCTTAGGCATTGGGTCTCCAACTCCACAATACATATATCTACACAAATTATTTCAAATCATATATCTGATAAACTCTAGCTAAAATTATATAAAGCTGTTACTTTATATCATTTTCGATATATATTATTTGGTTGTCATCATTATTATTATTTCTATAAAACACATATTTTTATTTTTATTATACCGTTATAATTATTATTTTTTAAATTATAATTATGAATTATATTATTACTACTATTATTTCGGTATAAAAAATATATGTTATAAAACCTCGCTATAGCTTCATTTAAAATATCTTCAAGTAAAAGGTCATCTTTAAAATTATTAAAACGTTATCTTTATGTAATAAGTTTGTTTCGTACTTTATTGTCTAGTTGTGTTATTAGTCCTCATGCTTCCGGTTTCTAAAGCTTTTATAGATTTTCAATATTGAATTAAGTAATAAGTTAACAGTTTATAAAAAGCGATTCAACCTTAAGGTATACTTCCTCCGATTCAAAATAAGTGATACACTTTCCTTTTTTGGGTGATTCAAAATAAGTGATACACTTTGAAAAGTTTCCTTATTTGGCAAAAAAAATAGGACCCACAAACCACTAACTATCTACTTTAACAAAGTGAAATGACCCCTTTACCCTTACTTTTTACTTTTAAACATCATTAACCTTATTTTATTCAAAAGGTGTGGGACCCATTCCCCACTAACCATCTAATTAATCTAATTTAATCATCATTATAATCTTTTGCCTCAAAAACCGTGAAACCCCAAGTGTATCACTTATTTTGAATCGGATGAAGTATTAGTTGTACATTTTTTTCTTAAAATATTTATTATCTACACTAAAAAATTATTTTTTAACAATTTTAATAGTATTCTGAAAAATTTGAGAAATTGTATTGACTACGACGTATTACGCAGTAGTCCACCTTTGGATCCAACAAATGAAAATTTTATATTTTAAAAGTGGATATTTTGATATTCGTTGTATTTTCATTTCATTTTAATTAAAAATTAAAAATTACTTTCATTAAAAGACGAGATATTTAACGTATGTAAACTTAAAAATGGAACCATAAGTTTATAGCTTTAGTTAGTATTCACTCTAATTTGTTTTCATAAAAGTTAGAAACGAACCTGTTTTTTCTGGCGACAAAAGCCGGATTTATGACAGCGAAATCAAGATTCCGGGTGGAAAGAGGGTGGCGTGATACCATCCCGGTCTTCATATTAATGATCACTTTCTCCAACGAGGCATGGATTAAATCCATCCTCTCCAAAGTGTGCTCCACCGATAATATGTTCGGTGCCACCATCACCACCGTATCACCGCCGTCCTCCTCCCATGCATTGACACAATGTATGACATTAAATCCAGGAACCTCAAACCACTTCATCTCCGACTCATCCTTGGCGTACCTCGGGATCAACCCGAGCCGGGGAACCTTTGCGTTGTTCGCACTCACGGGTGACCCGCCACCTATCATTTCCATCGGGCTCATCCCGATTTGGATCTCGGGGAAAATGGCGTAGTTTTTGGTGATGGCAAAGTCGTGAAGAAAAGACGGGTTTGTCATTGAGAAGATCGGGACATCAGGTTGTTTCTCACCGTTTTCGTTGAACCGGAAAAATGTTAAAAATGGAGGTATCGGGCCGTAGCGGAAAGCAAAAGCTTCTTTGGTTACCGGGTCGATTTTCGGGTGAGCAGTCATGCTCATGAAAAGCTTACCATCAAAATCATGGCGCCCGGTGGTGATTATATCTCCATCGGGCGCCAGTTTCATGGCATAGGGCAAATCTGACTCGCCTAAAGCATAAAGTTTATTGCCAAAAAACGCTAAGCTAGTATTGGCTGAACCTATACCTTTGGTCGGGTCAAACTGACCCGCCAGAAACCTACCTGCTGTGACCGCCATGCGAGCTGCAGAGGCGGTCACACCATGAAACCCTGAAAAAACATTTGGGATAATGGGAAATCCTGCATCATTCTCTATGTTATATTTGTACGTCTTCACATACCGACTACATAACATGGCTTTTCCTTTAGAAATACGTATAGCGTGAAGCATACCATCCCCGTCAAATAGGTGGTAGGGGCCCCGAGGTAGGAATTGCGGGTTAGGCCCGTTACGAAAATACGCCCCGTCAAGGCAACTCGGAAGCGTGCCCTCGGTGATTTCACACTCGGTCGGAGGGAGTTCCTCGACGGGTGAAAAGTTATCCGACAAGACATGTTTCGGGTCAACCGAAACCCTAAGTGGTGGATCAATGAAGTTGTTTATGATGTTATCAAATGCATTGAAGATCGTGGCGGGTAGCGATTGATCTACCACCACTGATCTAGATCTAGTACGTTTTTTGGTGTTCACTGACGGCGCTGTCCTTTTTGGTCGTTCTTGACTAGGCCTCGTGGTGGTGGTGACTGTTTGCGATTTTTCTTCTATTCTAACAGAAAACACCCGAAAAGAAGATGGCAATGACGGTGTTGGTGGTGGTGTTGACGGTGATGAAGGTGGTCGGAGAGGAGTGGAGTTTGGTGGTGAAAATGTTGAAAGAAAAGATGAGGAAAGAGAATCCATATGTGATTGTGGATGCCTTACCACAAAAGCAAGGACAACTGACTTATAGCATAAACCTGGAAAAGGACCACTCGGTCCCTTCACGTCTTCAACCAATACGTTTTTATTTATCCCATCTGTGATTTTTTATATCCATACAAAATGTAACACTTGGTATTATCCTATTCGTTGTTTTATAAATGCAATTATTTAACCAAATAATGACTATGGTTTAGTTTATCCATTGTGGTATTTATGTGAAGCAATATATCTTATTTAATGAAAATGACCATAGATATTTAGTTTATGTCCATGGTTATTTATTTAAATATTGTATAGTAAATTATATGGATGCTTGTGGTTTACAAAAGGTTTTGAATTTAATCCTTAAATCTCATATGTATAAGGATAATCTCCAAATACGAAATTTTGGTTTGTTGTCCCTAATTAATACTAGTAGACGTAGAATACCTTCGTTAAACTCTGTTATGATGATGGTAAAACCTTATATTCATATTTTATTTACTTCTTTTAATTATCTTTTATGTGAAATGTTCAAGAAAGTTCATAATTTTTATAAAGTGTTGAGAAATAAATCTCAGTTATTGGATCAATTAATCCTCAAATCACTACCACCACCAGAATCACATGTGATTCAACACATCAACATTGCACTCACCCTATGTGAATTAAATCACATGTGATTGCACACCGCCGACCTCCACCACCAACTTTTGCCGGCCACCTTCTCCACCACTGACAATCCCTCGCACTGTCGGCTGCTTGCAATCACATGTGATTGCGTATCCAATCACTTGCGATTACGCCGACCGGCAGCGGCGGCCGGCCGGTGGTGGTTGTTATATATTTAATCACATGTGATTTGATGATTGTGGTGGTTGTATATTGAATCACATGTAATTTGATATTAAGGGATGTTTTGATCCAACGGTTAAGATTTATTCCTTGAAACTTTATAAAAAAAAAGTAACCTTTTGAACGCAACTCTATCTTTTATATATCTCTTATTAATTATATTTACATTTACGTATTTTCAATCTCATTTTCTTCCATTGTTCCGACGACTCTAATTTATGCTTCCACATGCAATATGTGAACTTTTTGCTAGTATTTAGCAAGATTGTCGTTTCTAATGTAATTTTTTATGTTTTCATATCTAACGTATCTGGATACGGTCATACCGTAGTCCCAGAGTCATCCCAAAACGCACCATGTGTCATGATTATTTCTCGCAAACTAAATTACAACGGCCATCTCTAGTGTTTTTTTTCTTTAAAATACAGTAATGTGAATGTGATCAGAGGTGTCTTTGAGTAGGTGCAGTCGTACAGGGCCCATGTTTTTTAGGGCCCAATTTTTTTATGTACATCATATACGAAATCTTAAAGTTTTAAGCAAACTTAATAATTTAATAGAAAAAAATTTAATAAGTCCAACTTTTGTATATTAATTTTTTATTTAGGGGACCCATTTTCATCATTACGTACAAGGTCTTTAAAATCTCGGAGACGCCCTGAATGTGATTATTCAGAAGTCAAAACCTCTCCCGGAAACAAGTAATAATAAGTTCACCAACAAATGGGATATACACGCACACCTCCGCCTTCAATGCATTATCAATCAATCTCCACGTACGCCAGTGCCATCAGTGTCCAACATAAGGCGTTCTTCAGAATAACGTGATTGGCATGCCTCTGTCGGTTTGAGCATTGGTTCAAAGGCTTCAATTTTGAGATGCATAAAGAGGCGAGGGAGATAATATTTTTTTATGAATATTAATTGGAATTTGTATGTGCGTTTACTTTTAGCATAAAATATTAAGTGAAAATATATTGTTATCATTAGTTTGTCGGTGGAAGTGTTAACTAATATGACATTGATTTAGTAAAAAATTATTAGTGAATATATTGTATATCTTGTATTTATGATAGAGATAACTTCCATAATTTGTATTTAGGAGATATCTTCCATATTTTGTATCTCCTTGTATAAATGTGTATATCTTCCACCTATATATGGAGCAAGGATTTGAGTGACTTTTGATGACATGGCATGACCAGCCAATGAGATTGCATCTAAATGATGACTCAATTGCTGTCTCAAAGGGTATTTTTGTAACTTAACATTCGTCAATCACGTAGGTGTTTCACATTAGAGTTTATTCCATGGATTTTTTTCACTTCTCCCTGCCGCATCCCCGTCAAGCAAACCTCTGGTCTACGTCCTCTTCATCCCAAGATTCACCCATCGATTGAAACTTTGAGACATGCGGCTTGCTCTATAGAGAGCATAATTCCTAAAATCATACGCATGCCATCAGCTTCACCAATCGATTTCAGCATCCTGTTTCATCCACCGCTAACTAATTTTATAATAGGGATCTCCTAATCAGTAATATAATGTGAAAGTTTTTATTTAGTTTTCCTAATTATGCGATTTTCATGTATTTGGCACATTTAAGCATCCGTATCATGGATGTCAATAACTCGGTTGATTAATCATTTACGGTATGTCTTTTAAATTTTCGACCGACTATTGTTGTTTATCATTATGACATGTAATATTTTTATGATTGGGTTTATATGATTTACCACATTTATGTTCTAGAATTCATGTTGGTGTAAAATTCATAATGGTTTACATTATGTAAAATTCGGTGTTAAATCACTAAATCATATATATTGGGGATTTCCCTGTGAAAGCTGTGAAGTGTTGCTCAACTTTTTTCTAATGGCAGATTGTTCTTGTGATCTCATTGTCTAGTAGAGATCCGGTATGTGGGATTCAAGTTCCGCCATGTGAATCCTGCTAGGTTTTCCTACAGTGGTATCAGAGCTTCCTACTAATCTCAATGAGATTCGGTTGAGTTTCTTTTTCGTCTAGAAAAGAACCCTAGATGAATTCGACCCAAGTATATGGTCATTCAAGTTCATGATTGATCATTGGATTGAATAGGGTTCTAGATAAAAAGAAATTAGATTTCTTTTTCCCATTTTTTTAAGATTTCGTATATGTATGTATATATATATATATATATATATATATATATATATATATATATATATATATATATATATATATATATATATACATACATATATTATTAAAGTTTTTTTTATCTTAAAAAGAAACCTAGAAAGTTTGATCCAAGAACATTGTTCAAGTTTATGAACAATTGGATTGAATAGGTTTCAAGATACAGAGTTGCTTTGTTTATTATTTGGAAAATCTTGAAGATGCTAACACATTTTGTTGTTGATTTTGACTTTTACTTTGGCCAGCATCATGCTCATTTTAGGTTTGGACCTTTGTGTTTTAATCTATCATACCATATAAAACTGAAATTATTTTAGAATTTCTCAAATTTTTTAGTTCGAAAAGTAATTTCTTGATGTTATAAATCATGATGATTTCAATTTTACTGATTTTATTGCTAATGATGTTTACTAATTGTATCTGCTATCAATCTCCAAACACTATATGGAGCAATCTCCAAACACTATATGGAGCAAGGATTTGATAAAGACATGCTGCCCAATAAAAACCCTTCAAAGATGACTCAAAGGGTAAAACGGTCATCTTTCCTTTTACACACATTTGGAATTCAGGTGTAGTAGCCCTAGATCGTATTCCGTCTGCAATCTCACAAGCTGTCTCTGGCCCCTTCCGACCTCACGTTTGAGATGTCAAGAATTTAATATCCTTCTAATGTGAGTTTTTTTGATGCTTGATTTCTTCAATAAGTGATGGCACAACCAGCTGGAAATTCAGGAAAAGTAAAAGCTGTTTCCATGGGATTTTCCAAAGCAGAAATCCCTCCTGATCGAGTAGACTGTTGTTTTGGCTCACCTTTCAAGTTTCAACACCATGACCTAACTATATTAGGAAACAACTTTCATGAAGGTGATCGGTCAAATTGTCCCAAACATGTTAGAGGCCATCATATTTAACAAATAATTGATTGTACCCAAACGGTTCATTGTAGATCCATTTCCTTCGATTAACAAAATCCCAGTTCTTTATTCATCTGATCAAATATGGATTTCATGAAGGTGATCCTGTCCATGAGATGTAAGCTTTATTTCCAAAAAAATACGAAATTAGATGTATAATCTTTTCGATTTCTAACATTTATTCGACGTTCATTCGATTTGTCTCAATTGCAGAAAGAGAGGTAAATTTTAAAGTTCATGAGATTAAACAGAAGGTAACAGCAACTGTTTATACTTTTATTTTGTAATTTTAGCTATCAGCAACAAATGTGTATATGTAAAGTATGAGCATTATGGGCATTCAGTTACTTAGAATTCTAGATCTAGGGTTGTTATGGATATATTGTGGCATGGAAATGGTAAATTGGATGATTACTTGATTAGTAATGACTTACTGCAACATAAAGCCACTTTTTAACTTTGAATTTGATATGAATTTAAACACTTTGAGAAGATGGTTCGTGCCTGGATTCATTTTCATAACACATGCTAAAATAGAACATTGGCGCTATGCAAGGAAATCCATATTGCTTTTGCATTTTAATAGGTATTAGGCTTGTCTATTAGGATTTAAAGTGTCGCTTTTGTGTAAAATGAAAAAACTTCCTTTTCATTCTTGCTGAATTTTGAGTTCAAGGATTTCATAGATCAAGTTTCTAAAGTATATAATGAATTTTCAGTTTTTAAAAGGAAGTGATAAGCTTAATTCAACACATTCTTAGATATTAAGCATGTTATATTATGAATTAATGATTAATGATAATGATACGCTTTAAATTCAGGATGGAATTAATTGATTATGTTTAGTCATTATTGTCTATATATCCATTTTTTAATGGATGAAAGGCAGTATTTTTTATAATTAGCTGATGCTGACTTGATGGTTGTGGAACTGTGGTACCCTCAAATTCTAATGTTTCATAAACCTTGGGACTTAAAGCATGATGGAATCATTTTTTGTCCACATTGAAGCCCATTTACTTAACCTCACTAATATTGGCACAGGTATTAGATGCAACAGATGATGCAACTTGGGGCCCACATGGTACTGCATTGGCAGAGATTGCACAAGCAACTAAAAAATTGTAATTTTAAAAATATTATTCTTTATCTTTCTAAGTTTTTTTTACTGAATTAGATGACTCATGAGTGTTGGCTCACTAAATATGTGTTCGAGCTCTGTTGCAACCAAAATGATAACTACAATAACTCAACTGCAAACGTTATAAACAAAGAATTTTTATTGTATCTTTAATTTTTGTAACAACTATTTATGTATAATATACTCCCTCCGTCCCACAAAAAAGTTCCCATTTCTAACAAAACTTTTGTCCCACAAAAAAGTTCCCATTTCTCACATTTGATGGGCTCCACATAATAAAATATTATTATTCTTAAGGACCCCACTACTAATATCCACTAACTATCATTCTCTCTCCAATCAAACTTTATATTTTAATCAAAATTAATACCAATGACCCCACCACTAACTACCACCTAAAAACTTGTGCCAAGATGAAATGAGAACTTTTTTGTGGGACGGAGGGAGTAACATTTATTTATAATTTCAATAATAATTGGTTATACTTCCTTCGATTCAAAATAAGTGATACAATTTCCATATTTAGGTGATTCAAAATAAGTGATACACTTTAAAATTTTACCTTATTTGGTAAAAAGTTGTGGACTCCACACTCACTAACTACCTACTTTATAAAGTGAAATGACCCTTATACCCTCACTTTTTATTTTTAAACATCATTAACCTTACTTTATTCAAAAATTATGGGACTCATTCCCCACTAACAATCCAATTAATCTAATTTAACCCTCATTATAATCTTTTGCATCAAAAATCGTGAAACTCAAAGTGTATAACTTATTTTGAATCGGATGGAGTATGATTTTATACCTTATTTATTCGCATTTATACAATTTATATTTCGAAGCTAGCCTGCCCATTCGGGCGGGTTATGAAGCTAGTTGTGTATATGATACAAGCTTGAATGATTATTATTAACATAGAAAACCCTTCAAGATACAAAATATGGAAGATATCTCCTAAATACAAACTATAGAAGTTACCTCTATCCTAAATACAAGATATACAATATATTTACTAATAAGATTAATTGAATGTATTTTCCGTGAAATCACTTGACATATTAAAATGATTGAGTTCAAGTATTTAAGCTTGTTCATCTTTGTGGAACAGAGATATATAGAGAAGGCCATATAGATCAACCCACTTAGATTGTTGATATTTTTAGTTCCAACTGTTTTAGCCCGCTAAGATCATCTCAAACCATGAACTCTATAAAAATCACTCTATCTTTATATATAATGGGTTCATTCACTCTAAATACAACATCTCAACTCCAACCATAAACTGTATCCATCTCTTCAAAACCCTTTAAGTTAGTGGGACCCACATCCCACTAACAATTCCACTCACAAAAAAGTGTAGGGTCCATAGATAGAGTGGGTTTTTCTCACTCTAAATATGGAGTTACTTTTAGCCAACTCTATATTTAGAGTTAGGGATAAAGTTACGTTGAAGTGAAAAAATTCAAATATAAAAATAAAGTTAAAGATAGAGTATGGTTAGAGATGCTGTAAGTACCCCTCCATACACCAACCATTTTGCAAAACTAGTGTAAATAGAGTTTTGCAATTAACGATGTTAATGATCATAACAAATAACAAATCTATTTAGAATAAAAAAGTATTTTAATTGTTGTTTATCAATATTTGAAGTTGACGAATTTAGAAAGAAAACTAATTATTCGCCAACTTGACACAAACTACTTGACTCGGCCAGACAATATTTTCATGATTAATGGTAAAAAAGTTAACAAGGAGTTAGATTAAAGAGTACAAAAGGTAGGCATTGAGAGGTACAACCGGTGACAAACGAAAGTTTAGGGGTAACACAATTTTTTTTAGATTGTCGTATTCGTCGAACTGTTTACCGAGAATGAGTCATTACATTTTTCGTCTGTAACCGTCATAAGTGTTTCTTTTTTCTACTCTACGGATCCAAACATCATTCAAAAAATCGTCACGTATTCAATTATACGAATCCGTCTTCAATAACTTCATCGTAGAAAAAAATCTTTTGATGGTTGCGGTTGTGATGGACAAAATCAAAGTTAGCTTTAATATCCTATGAACCATGTCAAAAGAACTTTGTTTATTAAATTAAATTGGCATTTATAGTCCCTAACAATCTATAAGCAATTTTGAGATTTTAAGTTTGAACTATTTTTTTTCTTGAAATTATAAGTGAAGGTAACTAAACGTTCGACGTATAAATTCCCTTTTTGAAAATTATTTACACTTCCAGTAAAAAGAAAATAAGGTGTAGCACATGCATCTTTAGGTTCCATTTGGGATCTGCATATGGTTACAACACCACTCAACCCAATTACAAGAAACGATTTTCCCTTTATTGGAAATCCAAAGGAAGAAAAGAACTTTAAAAGACACTTATTTATCTTGTTCATATTACTCTTTTTCATAATTGGGTTACGACCTGTTATGCAAGCCTATTAATCTCATAGTTGTTGGAAATTACAAAGGTATTTGCAAGTTGACAAATTTCCTATCTATCATGAGAGTTGTGGAGCTTAATATTTTATGAGCATTTTGAAATGTCATAACCAATGACAATAAATGTCATAATGTTTCACACTAATGTTGAAATTAATCAAGAGTTACCAAACTCTTGGTTTGAATGTCATTAATCTCCTTCGAGGCTTGAGATCCTATATAAACAACTTCTAGTTGTGAAGTTCTACACAACAAAATTCATAAGCTCTCTTCTCATAAGCTCTCCTCTCATGATGTTGTGTTTGATATACTTCATGTGTTTCCAAGTAGTCACTTTGTGTTGTCGGTAATGCTAGTGCTGTAGAATAATACCGATAAACTGCATCAAATCCTGGGGTTCTACGTTGAGGCTTGCAGCATATAGAGCGCGTAAAAACCTTAAAGGACAAGAATTACAATTCCGTGCGGTTCGTTATTCATCAACATTCAGGATTGATTGTTCCATTTGATTCTTTCTTATTTGTTGGGTTTGATATTGAATTATCAATATCAAATATGATTTTAATATTATAATTGTCTAAATATTTAATCACCGAATATATAAAGCTTTACAACAGTCTTTAAGGTTTTTAGTTTTGTCATATATTATTGTGTATATATAATATATACACATACTTTCTTTTATAAAATATTTGGTGATTAAGCTTCCATGGTGATTAGATAAATATATATTCGGTGATTAATAAAAAATTGAGATATTATGCCAATGTTTTATATATATATATTTATGTTATGGATTAATGGTTTTAAAAGAAAACATTATGGCTATTTAGTTTAACTTTTATAAGTTACATATTTACAAATTATGGCTATTTAATAGATATATTTTGTTTTGACACATTTAAATATCTATTTTAAATCTAATGGACAATTTTAAACAAGAAGTTTTTTTCCTCGTAAAAAAATATATAATCTCATCTAAAGTGGATGTTATATGAATTATCATGCTTATGGTTGAAGCATTATAATTGAGTTAATTATTAATTTTTGTATATAGATTATTTCAAAATATTTTTATGTTTGAAAAGTGTACTATTTGAAAAATCATGATTATACAAATTAGATAATTTTAGTGTTAAACGGAATCTTTCGAGCTGTGTATCATTAAGCATTGTATTGAACCTATAAGTGGAATAAATTATCAATCATCCCCAAATAGGCTCACCTATTCTTATTACAATGTCTAGGAAAGATAAAGGCGGGTTCTGACTCCAAATGGGGGTGGTTCCGATACGCACAAGCGCTGTCTACCCTCACCGTCTTTCCTGGTTGTATTCGAATAGAGCTACCGAAAAGGGTTGACTAAATAATGTTTTCCTTGAATGTGGTTAAATGCTTGGAGTTTCACAAATTTGAGGACTACTCTTTGGATGTTTTGTTGAAACACTTCCTTATTGAGAAGGAAAATCTCATAAGAGATCAAAAGAGTAAAGTCAGATTGAGTGTGTACCACATGTCAGGTGGGGACTCGGATATTGCTTATGTAAAAGGAATTGCAAATGTTGTTGCAAATCTAACCCACTTGGGTGCAAGTATGGGTCATGTAGGAGTTAATATGACTACCTCAGTTACTCGGGTGATAGAGGCCCGAGACTGGTGTGTGGATTATGGAGCAAACATCCATGTATGTGGAAATCGTGATAGTTTCTAAATTCATAGTACGGTTCAAGAAGGAACTGTGGTGACATGTGGTGATATCTGTTGATGGCCATATAATACGTGTTCATGGCATTGGCACAGTGGTTCTAACATTGCGAAATGGAATTATGGTTACCTTCGAGAGGTCGTACATGTTCCTTGAATCTCCAAAGGACTTATATCGGAGAACAAATATGACAAAAAAAAAAACTAGTTACAAGCTAGTAATAATAAAAAAATGGTCATATCGTGTTCTCCAAAGATGGGTTATTGTGGATTAAACCATCAACACGGGTGGAATGTTTACGCTTGATCTATGTGGTGATGGATAAGATAATGTTGTATCTATATCCAATGATTATGTGTTAAATGTTGATCTTTGTAATCGTGAGAATATGATACTGTCAGCGTTAGTGACAATATCGCTAGTGATGATGTAACTAAGTTTTGAATTAATGAAATAGTTTTTTCAAATTATAATGTGTGTTCAATTTCTTTGTGCCATAAAAGGTTAGCTCACACTAACATTAAGAAAACAAATTTTGAAAAGACACAATCTAAAAGTAAATAATAAAGATTTTGACAAATGTGAAACTTGTATAAAATCAAAGTTTACAAAGAAACTTTTTCAAGTGTCAAAAGAATTACATCATTACTAGAGTTAATCTATTCAGATATTTGTGAACTGAATGGAATACTCACGCGTGGAGGTAAAAGATACTTCATTACATTTTGTGGTGACTCTAGCCGCTATTTACATGTTTACTTGTTGCATTCAAAAGATGAAGCTTTTAATGCATTCAAACCGTATAAATGAAACAAACACAATAACATTCTTCGCTTGGAAAGAGGCAGAGAATACTTTAATCAAAAGTTTGATACATTCTGTGAAGAAAATGGTATCAAGCATGAAAGAATTTTACCATATACTCCCCAACCGAATGTATTAGCTGAAAGAGAGAGTTAACCCTTCTTAAAATGGTCAATTGTATGTTGAATCAATCGGGATCGCCACACAATCTGGTGGGGGAAGCTTTGTTTACTGCATGTTATGTGCACAACAGAATCACTAGTCGTGTGATTCCTTCTAGTCCATATGAGTTATGGAATGAAAGAATAACTTAGATTATCTAAGAGTGTGGGGGTGTTTAGTTTATTATCTTACACCTGATCCTAAACGATTAGATTATCTAAGAATGTGGGGGTGTTTAACTTATTATCGTAGACCTGATACTAAACGATCCAAGTTGGGAGCTCGAGCTATGAAGAGTATATACATCGGTTGTGCTCAGAATAGAAAGGCCTACCGATTGTTGGATAAAGAATCAGGTGTCGTGTAGGATCTAGAGATGTGGAGTTCTTCGAGGATAAGTTAATAGGAGATGATGAAAACTCCAATCCCAGCTTTAATCACATTCTAGCACCCAGTACTTCTCGAGACTTTATCTCATCTTCTTCTGTTGTAGAAAAACCACATTCTTCTGTTGTAGAAGAACCACCTTCTTCTGTTGTAGAAGAACCAAAGAGAAGTACAAGGGTTAGAAGGGAAAATAGTTTTGGAGACGTTTTCTTTCATACTTGGTTGAAGGATCTCAATCTAAGGTGATGAGAGAGGTCATTTTAGTTATTAATTTAGATGACGATCCTAAGACTTTTACTGAAGCCATAACATCGCTAGATTCTCCTTTATGGAAGGATGTCATTAATGATGAAATGGATTAAATTATGGGAAACGGGACTTAGGAGTTAGCTGATCTTCCCGAGGCTATGAGACTCATAGAATCTAAATGGATCTTCAAGAGGAAGTATCATCCATATGTATCAATATCTGTCTATAAAGCGAGAGTAGTCGCTAAAGGTTATAGACAAAGAGAAGGTATTGATTATTTCGATACATATGCACCGATTGCTAGAATTAGTTCTATTAGAACTCTTATAGCAATCTCAGCATTGAAAGGATTGTACATTCATCAAAATGGATGTAAAGACAACCTTTCTAAATGGATATCTCAAGGAGGAGATATACTTGGAGCAACCTGAAGGTTTCATAGTATCCGGACAGGAAAACAAAGTTTGTAGACTTATTAAATCACTCTATAGTTTGAAACAAGCTCCAAAACAGTGGCATAAGAGATTTGACACCACTGTATCTGCATTTGGTTTGAAGCATAATAGTGTTGATAGATGTATCTACCCTAAATGCACAACTGAATACACCGTAGTTATCTGTCTTTATGTTGATGATAAGTTGATCATTGGCACTCACCTACAAGGTATACTTGATACGAAGAAATACCTACCCTCTAACTTTAAGACGAAAGATCTGGGGGAAGTGGATACCATTCATGGTATTAAGGTCAAAAGGACAGATAGTCAAATTTTTCTAAGTCAATCTCATTACATAGAGAAAATATTGACAAAGTTTCAACACTTGAAGTTTAAGGAATTTAACACTCCTTTCCATTCTAGTTTACAACTTGAAGTGAACTCTGGTAGAGCAGTGGCTTAACTAGAATATGCTAGTGCAAACTGGAAGCATGATGTATGCTATACATTGTACTAAACATGACATTGCTTTTGTTGTAAGCAAACTAAGTCAATATACTGTAAATCCCGGTGCAGAGCACTGGAAGGCTGTAGGAAGAGTACTAGGATAGCTGAAAAGGACTAGTAATCTTGAGTTGACGTACACGTCAAATTCTAGTATACTAGAGTGGTATTCAGATGCCAGCTGGATTGATAACATGAGTGATTCTAAATCCACAAGTGGATGGATTTAAAAACTAGCTGGTGGGACTATTTCTTGGGCGATTAAGAAACAATCATGTATAGCTCACTCAACGATGGAAGCTGAGCTTATTGCTTTAGCCGCTACAGGAAAAGAGGCAGAGTGGATTAGAGATCTACTCTTGGATATCTGTTTGTGGGATACTCCGATACCTTTAATTCCCATGTACTGTGATAGTGAGGCCACACTGTCTAAAGTATATAATTATGAATATAATGGGAAGTCGAGACACGTAGGTCTTCAACGTCATTCTGTGAGACAACTAATTGATAGTGGTACCATCAAAGTTGTTTAAGTCAAGACAACAAAGTACTTGACGGATCCGTTTACCAAACCTCTGACGAGAGATTTGTTATATCTACCGCGAGAGTCATGGGTCTAAAACCAAACTAGAATCATTAGTAATGGAAACCCAACTTGAACTTAGTGCGCCTATTTGCAAGTTTAATGGGTAACAACGAAATTACTAACGATAGAAGGTACTATCAATCAAGATAGATCCATGTGAGGTAGGATAGTACGTCATTGCCGAGAACTAGGATGAGTTAATACTCTTAACAAAATTTTGGAGACATCTAAGCAACGAAGATGTTGTAAAATTTTGCCTATCTGATCTAGAGGTGGTGCCGCCTCAAATGAAGACTTTTGGTTTGTCTTCTAAAGGGCCATGAAAAGGGTTTTAGCACATGGCCATATTAGTGCTCAGAGAGAACACAAAGATGGCAGATGTTGTGTGGGGGTAAACCGGGGAGGTTACTAAGGTTCTTGGTTTAAACCTATAAGGATACCATTGAATTGATCTCCTCTTGTTTGCTCACATTAAAGATGGGTTTAATCTTTGTGACACCCAAGTGATAACATTTGTCTGAGTGAAAGGAAACTTTCCAACTTGGTGGGGGATTGTTGGAAATTACAAAGGTATTTGCAAGTTGGCAAATTTCCTATCTATCATGAGAGTTGTGGAGCTTAATATTTTATGAGCATCTTTGAAATGTCATAACCAATGACACTAAATGTCATAATGTTTCACACTAATGTTGAAATTAATCAAGAGTTACAAAACTCTTGGTTTGAATGTCATTAATCTCCTTCAAGGCTTGAGAGCCTATATAAACAACTTCTAGTTGTGAAGTTCTACACAACAAAATTCATAAGCTCTCTTCTCATAAGCTCTCCTCTCATGATGTTGTGTTTGATATACTTCATGTGTTTCCAAGTAGTCACTTTGTGTTGTCGGTAATGCTAGTGCTGTAGAATAATACCGATAAACTGCATCAAATCCTGGGGTTCTACGTTGAGGCTTGCAGCATATAGAGCGCGTAAAAACCTTAAAGGATATGAATTACAATTCCGTGCGGTTCGTTCTTCATCAACATTCAGGTTTGATTGTTCCATTTGATTCTTTCTTATTTGTTGGGTTTGATATTGAATTATCAATATCAAATATGGTTTTAATATTATAATTGTCTAAATATTTAATCACCGAATATATAAAGCTTTACAACAATAGCGACTACCCACTCAGTCATCACATTTGAAAGTTAACAAGAGTGTATATTTTGTTGCTAGAGATTGAAATTTATCAACAATTTCACTCCTTTTTAAAGAACAAACCTCATCCACTAGCACACTACTCTTGTGGTTTTGTTCATTTACTTTGGACCACACTATCTTAAATATAAAATTAAAGATGGCCAAAAGCATCCTTTCACAAATTCTAAAGAACCCGAAGTTATGTTGTATGCGGAAACTTACAAAATTGAGATGGATATAGTGGTTTAGTCTATATCAATTAACATCTTTTTTTTAGTTTATTAAGGCCGTAAAGTATGAAAGTTCGCATAATTCAGATGCATATATATAACAAGAAATTACCCCTTTTTTCTCACTATTCTATACCTTTTGCTAATATGATCCCTCATTTTTCAACTTTACTATTAATCACTACAAGGAATTACCCTTTACCCAGCTCTTCTTTTGACCCTATAGCAACATGTCGTTGGTATAACCTATCCTGACGTCAAGTTGTCGCCACAGACTCGTCGCTATAGTTTGAAGTTTCCATTGGGATATATGTCGTCGGGATAGAGGAAACTTTTATCAACGTCATGTGGTCGGAAAATATTTGTCAGGGGAGTTTTCCAAAAAAAGATACATGATAAATATATGGCTATAATTGTCGTCGGGACAACTCTGACCTATTCCGACGACATGTAACCGAAATTGGACAAAAACCAAATTTCTCACAACTCTAACCTATCCCGACGACATGTAATCGGAATTGGACAAAAAACCAAATTTCTCAAGTCTTTCATGTGATGATGATATGTCATCGCCACAGCCAATTGGCTATTTTTTTTAGTTTTTGCAGTTTCCGTTATAAATCAGTTTTTCTATTACCTATTTTCCAGCATACAATGTGAATAAACAAATCGTTCAATGGAATTACGAGATAGAGAAACACACGACAATCTTTGTTCGGATCTCGTAGAGTGAACTGCATGTATCCCACATTCCCACTAGCTTATCTCAATAGAGAAATGTTCAAGATAGTCAATTCTTTTTATAAAGTCATGGAGGATAAACCTCAGCCATTGAATCAGTCAATCCCCAAATCTCTACTACCACCACCATCACATGTGATTCAATACATCAACACCACCATCACATGTGATTCAATACATCAACACCACCACCACCCATGTGTATTAAATCACATGTGATTGCACACTGCCGACCACCATCACCACCACCACTCAATGTGTATTAAATCACATGTGATTTAACACCACTCTCACCACCACCGCCGCCACCATCTCAACCACCGGCAACCCCTCGCCACAATCGGTTGCTTTCAATCACATGTGATTGTGTATCCAATCACATGTGATTGCGGTGGTCGGCGGCGGTGGCAATGGCCCGTAACGGTGGTGATTGTGTATTGAATCACATGCAATTTGATGACCGTGGTGGTTAAAAGATTTTTCTGGTCCTGTGACTAACATTTATTCATTGAGACTATGTTTTAGTGATGAACTATCTAGAATACAATCGTATCTCAATAATTAAAAATGTCAGTCATCTGTTTTTTCCTACGTGTCGTTTATAATACATTTAAATTAAGTTTATTTAATTCTAATGAAATATAATTTATTTACTTAATTTATTTGTGTTTTTACAAAATGATAAAAATATAAAAAACAAAAAAGTTGTTGATCATAAGGCGGGTGCGTATGAGTAATAGAACTACACTAAAATTTTTACCACATCAAATGTCACATAAATAGCTATGTCACACCATTTTAAAGAGGTTGGTACGGTGGCTCAAGTCATTTACTAATTTCAACGCCACATCAAAAGCACAAGTAACTCATATATCATCACTCAATCAATTGAAATCCACTATTACTTTTTCTTTTTCGTAAAACGACCATAACAGAACTACATTAAAAATTTTATCACATCAAATGTCACATAAATAGCTACATCACATCATTTTAAAGAGATTGGTATGGTGGCTCAAGCCACTTGCTAATCTCAACGCCACATCAAAAGCACAAGTAACTCATATATCATCACTCAGTCAATTTGAAATCACTATTACTTTTTCTTTTTCATTTTTGTAAAACAACCATATTTTTCATTGACTAAAGTTACAATACAAGTGCAATAATTTAAATACATCTTATCTTCATTTAATTCCTTGCACATATTCTTCTTTTGCTTGTTGATCAACAGCGCATGAACTGCGGACAAACCTAGTGAAACAACAACCCGACACTCAGTTAATAACATTTCTTACTCTGCGTCCCACAGACACAGAACCCGTTCAGACGTGCCCGCGGGGTTTTCCCCCTTTCTCTGGGTTTTTTTGGCAGCCGTTTCTTAAGGTTGTAGTGGCTGAGTAAGGATTAGAGGTGAATTTTGTTGAAATTGTTGGTTGAGTATTTGATAATGTTATTGTTGGAAAAAGAGTTGTTTGGATGGGAGATTCGGCATGGCGACTTGGGTACCATACGGTGATAACGATGGGATTTCCAAATTTGTGTGGATGATATTCATTGTGCGGACGATGTTGTAGATAGGTTTGGCGAAGATGATCCTTGGTATGAACCAAATAGATTGTTAAAGAAGACATCGTTTGGTGGTTGAGACATTTTTTAACCAAAGATTTGAAGAGATTTATTTCAAGTTGTGGTGTGAAAAATATGAAAGAGTTAAAGGGTATTCTTCTATTAAACAATTAGCATTCAAAATTCTGTTAAGTTACTATTCATAAATTATTAACACCGTTAGTTATTTGGTTACTTCACATTAATATAGAGGCAAACATTTTATAGGCTTAAATCTACCAATAAGCGGCAGTGAGGCACCGTCTCAAAGAGCACAAATTTGTTTTAAATTTTATGGCCACCCAATTAATTTGGAATATCATGTTAGATAAACATCAATAATTTTAACAAATAAAATAATAACTTTTTTTAAATATAATTTGATTAAATTTGAAAGAGTATATATATATTTTTTCATAGCGATTGTTAACCTGAATTTAGTTAAGCACTATAACTTGCACATCATGTCGGCATACGTAACTTTTTAGTAGTAGTTGATAATAAAGAGTATTATGTCTCGTTGTGGACAAATAAAAGTAGTTTTGGTGGCAATAAAAAAAGTTGATAATAAAGAAGTTATGCCTAAAGGAGCTAGATACGGTCAATAAGTCCTTCTTCATGTCCTTTCACCAAGAAGTGCACCATTAAAAAATTACAGAGCTAATGGTAGAACTGGATGTCTAATATAATCAAAATTTAAAATCATAGTTAAAGTGTTATTTCTATCGTAAGACATATGAAGAAAATAATATCATTTCATGTGCACAAATATATGCTTAAGATACCGTCGTAACGCTCACACAATTAATACTTGTATCATACATTAGTCATTCATTTTTACTGTTCATAAACGAGCGTGAGGATTGCATATCATATGGGGGCGTGAAGGGGATATGTAGTAGCGTCAGGAAATATGGGACATGTGACATGTGGAGGGTGGAGGAGGTATGTAATTTTTGCACATTTATATTATCTCATTTGTTTATTTATAAAGTTGAGAGAATGAGAAACATGTGACATGTGGAGGGTGGAGGAGGTACGGGTCTTTCCCCATTTCCATTTTTTTCTTTGTTTATCTTTTATGTGTTCACAGAATAGGTGGTGATATTTGTACCATATGTTTTAATTCATGTATCACAACAAATGTTTTATGTAGTTGTACAGTCTGCAGAAATAATTGTACAGTGTGGTGTAGACATTAAAACTTGTGGTATGAAAAATTAACTACCCAGAATAATCAATTTAAGGGTATACAATATTTCGTTATTTGTGTAAAAAGATATTAAAGATGTCGACCCATTTATATTTATCTTTTATAAAAATATACACTTTAAATGGCACCAAAACGTGTTAACCTTTTATACATTAAAATATTAAGCGAAGCAATTAATATTTCATAGATATTATCTCATTTGTTTATTTTTTTAAGTTCAGAGAGTGATAAACATGTGACATGTGGAGCGTGGAGGAGGTATGGAGCTTTCCCCATTTCCATTTTTTTTCTTTGTTTATCTTTTAAGTAGTTAAAAGAATAGGTTGTGATGTTTGCACCACATGTTTTAATTCATTTACCACAATAAATGCTTTATGTAGTTATACAGTCTGCAAAAATAATTGTACAGTATGGTGTAGACATCAAAACTTGTGGTATGAAAATTAACTACCCAGAATAATCAATTTAAGGGTATACAATATTTGGTTATTTGTGTAAAAAGATATTAAAGATGTCGACCCATTTATATTTATCTTTTATAAAAATATAAACTTTAAATGGCACCACAATGTGTTAAGCTTTTATACATTTAAATATTAAGCGAAACAATTAATATTTGATAGATATAATAATATTTGTTTATTTTTTAAGTTGAGAGATTGAGAAACATGTGACTTGTGGAGCGTGGAGGAGGTATGGATTTTTCCCCATTTCCATTTTTTCTTTGTTTATCTTTTAAGTGGTTTACATTATAGGTGGTGATGTTTGCACCACATATTTTAATTCATGTATCACAATAAATGCTTTATGTAGTTGTACAATCTTCAGAAATAATTGTATAGTGTAGTGTGTTGGATTTATGTGCACAGATAAGCACATGTGTCATCGTGTCCAATGTTATAAGACACTAAAGGGTCATACAACTACACACCCAATAATGGATAACCGAATAAAGTAAGTTGTGTGGAATAATTAACTAGTTAAGTTAATTATAAAGAAGAGAATAAAAAATAATAATCTAATTATTATTTGTGGGGATGGTTAAATATTAAGTAAAATATTTAACGGACAATTAATTAATAGTCTTAAGTTAACTAGTAATAGTCCAAGGGTTTAAAGTGTTAATAGGAAGTTTAATTATGAGATTAATCATAATTAAACTTCAAGGACTAAACTGTAACATCTAGCCTTATAAATAAAGGGCTTATGTGAGGGTTTAGGGGTTAATAACATTACACACTCAGAACCCTAATACTTCCTCCCTCCCTCTCTTGTTCGTCGACCGAACCAAAACCCCAAAGGGTTTCGGGTTTGTGTTCGTCGAAACACACACACACACACAAGTCTTTGTGTGTTGCTTTATTGGTACAACGCGGTCTTGCAGCGTGTTCAGGTGGTGCAGTAGAGGTGTATCATTCTTTAGCAATCTAAAAGTAATGTTCTTAATCTTCTTCTTCTTGTGATCCCATTGTATAGTAGAGATCCGGTATGTGGGGTTCAAGTTCCGTCATGTGAATCCTACAAGGTATTCCTACAGTGGTATCAAAACTTCCTACTATATCAATGGATTCAGTTTAGTTTCTTTTTGTCTAGAAAAGAACCCTAGAATTTTCGAATCCAAACATATGTTCTTCAAGTTTTGAATGAGCATTGGATTGAATAGGGTTCAAGATAAAAAGAAATTAGGTTTCTTTTTCCTCCTTGTTTTTTTTTCCGAATTCGTATACATACATTAAGTTTTTTTTATGTAGAAAAGAACCCTAGAAATTTTCGAACCAAGCATGTGTTCTTCAAGTTTTGAATGAGCATTGGATTGAATAGGGTTCAAGATAAAAGGAACTAGGTTTCTTTCTTTTTGTTTAGTAAAATAAAACCTAGTACGTTTGATCCAAGTATATTATTCAAAGTTCTTGAATAATTGGAATAAATAAGTTTTAAGACAAAATTAAGAAAAAGGTTATGTTAAATTTTTCGATTATAAAAGTTTAACGTTTTATTTGTTTATTGTTATTATTATTACACGAATATATATATATATATATATATATATATATATATATATATATATATATATATATATATATATATATATATATATATATATATATATATATATATATATATATATATATATATAACGATAGTCGAAACCGAACAAATCGAGACTCGGTTAGGGCTCGGATCGACGACCGAGTGGTCGACCAAAAAACCGAACCCACCGAGTTTCGGTTGGGTGGTGTTTCTTGGAGACCAAGATACCATTTTGATTTTAGTCCAAGATTCTCCATCGTTTTTTTGGAAAAGATATGGTCTAAATTGAGAAATAAAATCTACAAGTTATTATGTAAGGTTTTATTATTATAAGTCAATCTATAAGTATATAGTTGACTAGATTATTTAATTTTTCGTCTAGATAATAATAATAAAGTTTAATAAACATTTAAATTAAAAACTAATGATTTTAATAAGTCTATTAAAATCAAGACAATTATGAAATTAAGGGGGAAATAAGAAATCAGTTTATGGTAATTTAATTATTATCAGTTTAATTTAATTATTTAGTATGACATAACCCAAAAGTCGTGACATTGTGTTTATTTAAATTTTTTCCGGATTTTTATATATTTTTCGGAAATTAATAAATTTTTATTTTTAAATATACAAAACACAAAACCAAGTCTTTGGGGTTATGGCATAGCAATTTTTCGAAATTGCATTTTTTTATTTCCTTAATTTATTTTATTTGAAATAAAAAGATGGTGATTAAAATCAGTTTGTTTAGAAAACCAAGTTTTAAAATTAAAAGGATGGTAATTATAAACAGTTTGTTTAGAAAACCAAATTTTAAATTAATAATGACAAAGTAAACAGTTTGTTTATAAACCAAGTTTTAAAAGGCAAAATTAAAAGTGGAATTTATAAACAGTTAGTTTATAAAACCAGGTAATTTTTTTAAATTAAAAAAAAAATTGGCTAACTTTTTTCGAACAAAGGAAAATCCTTTTTAGAAAATCTTAGATCAGAGTGCAACCCATCTATAATGGAACACCTCACTTGTTCAACGATATTCACATTGTAAGGAGAAAGAACCTTAGATGTGTATTCAAACCATTACGAGTGTTAGGGTGTGTAGGGTCTTGTGATAATCGGGAGTCCCGGCGCAAGGCATCGCACTGTCTTAGGTGGTACGATCTACTTTGGTGATAATCAGGAGTCCCGACCCAAAATGCACTAGAGGGATTAAAACATGTACAAGTTTGTTGTTCAACTTGATATCCCGAAGATCTAGGAATCGTTTCTGGTTTAGAGGCGATCATTATGGCTATACCTACCAGAAATAGTGTGGCTCTAATGGGAAGTGCCCAAACCTTGCATTACAGGGCGTGAAATATGGATCCTAGTCTAATTATTATTCTTTAAAGGTGATAATATTAGAAGTTATTTATTTATCTAATCATACTAACCGTTTGTTGTTTTTCTTATAGATGTCAGTACCGTCAGAAATTCCGTTTTACTCACCAAACGAATCGCGAAAGTTCATCACTGGAAAATGGAAGCTTACTGGTCTGAACTACAAAGTTTGGAAAGTGCATTTTAGGAGTTACCTAAAAGCACAGAATCTACTGTATGTGATAGACGAGGTGCTCAAGGGACAACCAGGGCAAGATGCCCAGGATGATGAGCTTAATGCTTATTATCAGTATCTGGCTGATGAATCACAAGTTATGTCGATTCTCATTCTTACTTCATTATCAGAGCATACTGATAATCTACGTAAGAAACCATGCTATGAGTTTGTCCAGTATCTTGAGGAGACGTTTAAAGATAGTACAGAAGAAAGTAAGCAGTTCATTTTGCAAGAAATCTTCTCGTCGAAGATGAAAGATGATAAACCATTGAGTGACCATCTTATTAACATAAGAAGGTTGCTAGATTGTCTCACCCTGGTTACTGGCACATCAAACCAGCAAGAACAAGTCTTGTTCTTATTTGGATCTCTCACTCAGTACTATCAGGACAAGGTAGTACATTTAGTAGGGAACTTTGATCTGAGTGTAGCAGCAGGTCTACACGAGAATATCTTGTATATACGTGATGTTCAAAGGCTAGAGGAAGAATCTCTCCCTGAGATTCAGCAGGATGATTTCAATGATTGGTTGAATGACTTTGCTGATTTGTGTTGCCCAACTTGTGGCAGCAAGGATATTTGTGATGGATTTATGTGCCCAGTTAGTCAACCTATGATGTCACGTCCATGTCTATAGGACACTCAAGGGTCACATCGGTGAGTGCATGTAATACGAGTAAGATATGTAATGATACTTGGAAGAGGATTGATTCATAATAGTCATTTATGAATCAAGTTAAGTATTAAGTTAAATTCAACTTATTACTAGATTAGTTTATCTAACTAATTAATACAAGTATTTGTACATTTACTAGTTGAGTAAATATACAATGTGTTAATTATAGATTATCCATAATATGATTTAAAGTAATTAAATCATATGGTGTTGGATAATATTAATGTCTAAATTATATAAGGTTTATTATATAATTAATTATTAAAAGTATAAATACAAGTATATATATATTTCGTGTATATATATTGTACCGAAATATATTACTGTATTAATACTAGACATTTAATAATTAAGTGCAACAATAATAACTAAATAAACTGTAAGGGTTGGTTGTGTAAAAGGATAAGTTTAATTATGAATTAATCTTAATTAAACTAGAAGGGCCCTAAGTGAAAGTCCTTCTATTATAAATAGAAGGCTTGGGGTTCCCTTGTAAAGTGCTCATTCCCTCAACCCTAGCCACAAAATTTTGGCCTCCCTTCCTCCCTATTTCGGCCGAGCAACACAAGGAAGAACACAAGCCTTGTGTTCTTCGTGTTCTTCGTTCGTTCTTCGTGTTCTTCAAGTCTTGAAGAACAAGGATCATTACAAGAGCTTATCTAGAGGTCTTCTCGTTGTGTTTATCACTGGTGGATCAATCTTGAGCAATCTAAGGTATGAATTGGAAAAACCCTTTTTCCCTTCACCTCTTTGTACGAAAGTCGAACCAAGAACCCTAGGGTTCTTGGTCAGTTCGACGAACACACAAGTATGTGTGTGTTCGAGTTCTTCGTACAAGGTTTCTTTCTTGTTAATCTAATCTAGTTCTCCAACATCTCAATCCTTTAGGGTTTAAGGATTAGGTTTAATCCCAGTTCCGCATTTAGGGATTAAATTAGCTAGTTGGTTTTAACCGATCAAGAACAAGTTCATGTTCTTGGTCAGTATGGTCGAACCAAGTATACTAGGCGGTCGGTCCTATGGGTCGATCGAGTACAATGAAACCCTTCAATTTGCGAGCACACGTCCGATGTGGGACTGTTGGACGCTGAGTTTGTCAGCGATTCAAGTATCTTTATAATTGATTGTCTCGTTACTTCTAGTGAATCCTAGGTATTGGATACCGGATGTGGTCATCACATTTGCAATCATTTGCAGGGATTTAAGAAGGACAGTAGGCTGGGTCAAGGAGATGTTGAACTACGAGTAGGCGAAAGTTCCAAGGTTGGAGCTGAAGCCGTAGGAACATACCTTCTCAAGTTGCCTTCAGAAAGAGTTTTGGAACTTAAAAATTGTTATTATGTTCCTAGACTCATTAAAAATGTTATTTCGTTTGATTTACTTGTAGACAGTGGTTTTTATTATAAGTTTTGTGGTAAAACAATTTCGTGTTTAAAAGATGACATTTTATATTTTAAAGCCAATTCTCATAATGGTCTATACACGTTAAATCTAAATAACATAGAACGAGACGTTTATCATATAAGTAAAACATCCAAGAGTAACTTGAATCAAACTTATCTTTGGCATTGTCGTTTAGGTCATATAAACGAGACTCGCATAAAGAAGCTCCAAGATGATGGAATTCTAGAACCATTTGATTTAGAATCATATGCGATATGCGAAGCTTGTTTATCTAGCAAGATGACAAAAGACCCTTTCAACCATTTCAATGAAAAGGCAGGCAAGTTGTTAGGGATTATACATACAGATGTGTGTGGACCCTTTACTCCAGAAGCCAGAGGTGGATACCGCTACTTCATTACCTTTACTGACGACTTCAGTAGATATGGTTATGTCTTTCCTATGAGACTAAAGTCTGAGAGCTTTGACAAGTTCAAAGAATACTAGAATGAAGTAGAGAACCAACTAGGCAAGAAAATAAAGTCACTTCGGTCTGACCGGGGAGGCGAGTATTTGAGCCAAGAGTTCGACAATCATTTCAAGGAATGTGGGATTGTTACATAACTCACACCTCCGTATACACCTCAGATGAATGGTGTATCAGAAAGGAGGAATCGCACCTTGTTAGACATGGTACGTTCAATGATGTGTCGCACTCCCTTACCACTATCATTTTGGGGACATGCACTCGAGACTGCAGCATTCACACTGAAGAGGGTTTCGACCAAGTCGGTAGAAAAGACTCCGTTCGAGCATTGGACAGGCAAAAAGCTAATATAGTATTTTTCTCAATATTTGGGGTTGTGAGGCTTACGTTAGACGTAACTTCACAGACAAACTTAACCCCAAGTCGGATAAGTGCATATTCATTGGATATCCAAGGGAAACCATAGGATACTGTTTCTATCATCAAGACGACAACAAAGTTTTTGTTGCTCGGAAAGGTGTCTTCTTGGAGGAGAAGTTTCTAGGAACTGAAACTCCAAGAAAAGAAATAGAGCTGCAAGAAATTGAAGAGGATGAAGATCCACCGACGACTTCAGTCAAACCAGTGGTTCAACAAAGAATTGTTGATCCTCAACCAAAACCACCGCTTGAGGAAGAAGAAACACGCAATCCGCGTAGGTCCAGTAGACCGCACCAAGAACCAAATAGGCATCTTGGATTCATGATCGATGAAGACGATTGAAGTCTACTATAACCATTGGCCTACAGCGAAGTTGCTGACAGCATAGAGTCTGAAAGATGGATCGAGGCTATGCAAGCAGAGATGCAATCCATGTATGACAACCAAGTCTGGGTGTTATCAGACTTGCCACCACAGTCACGAGGTGTTGGATGCAAGTGGGTTTTCAAGAAGAAAACCAACATGGATGGGAAAATGCATACTTACAAAGAACGACTAGTCGCGAAGGGTTTCACGCAAACACATGGTGTGGATTATTCTGAAACCTACTCGCCAGACGCAATGCTTAAGTCTATTAGAATTCTTATGGCCATATCAGCATATTACGACTATGAGATATGGCAAATAGATGTTAAAACCGCCTTCCTTAACATTGAGTTGAATGAGGACGTATTCATGATACAACCGGATGGTTTTACTGATCCAAATAATCCTAACAAAGTATGCAAATTGCTAAAATCAATTTATGGATTAAAGCAAGCATCTAGAAATTGGAACTTACACTTTGACAAAAGAATCAAGGAATTTGGTTTTGTCAAGAGTGAGTTCGAGGCGTGTGTCTACACAAAATTCAGTGGGAGCATAGTAATCTTCCTAGTCATGTATGTCGACGACATACTACTCATAGAAACGATATACCAGCATTACAAGGAGTAAAATCATGGTTAGGTAAATGTTTCCAGATGAAAGACTTGGGAGAAGCCGCGTTTATACTGGGTATAAAGATCTAAAGAGATAGATCTAGGCCGCTTATTGGACTTAGTCAAAATACATACATTGACAAAGTACTGAAGAGATTCAGTATGAGTGATTCCAAGAGAGGATTCATTCCAATGACACATGGCATTACACTGAGTAAAACTCAGAGTCCTACATGAAGGAATTATGTGCACAGTTGGTCAACCTATGATGATACATCCATGCCTACGAGACACTTAAGGGTCACACCGGTGAGTGCATGTAATACGAACAAGTTATGCAACGATACTACGAAGAGGAATGATTCATAATAGTCATTATGAATCAGTTAAGTATTAAGTTAAGTTTAACTTATTACTAGATTAGTCTAAGTAACTAATTAATACAAGTAGTTGTACATTTACTAGTTAAGTAAATATACAATGTGTTAGTTATAGATTATCCATGATATGATTTAAAACTATTAAATCATATAGTAATTGGATAATATTATTGTATAAATTATATAAAGGTTGTTATATAATTAACTATTAAAAGTATAAATACAAGTGTATAATTTCGTGTATATGGGTACCGAAATTATGGTGTGTTAATACTAGACATTTGATAGTTAAGTGCAATGATAATAAACTAGTTAAAACTATAAGGGATGGAAGTGTAAAAAGGAAGTTTAATTAAGAAGTTAATCTTAACTAAACTAGAAGGGTTTTAAGTGTAACATCTTCTATTATAAATAGAAGGCTTATGCTAAACCCTAGATGTTGATTCATTACACCCTTTACACGAAATCCCTTCACCCCTTTCCTCCCTACGATCGGCCGAACTCCAACACAAGAACACAAGTCTTGTGTTCTTCGTGTTCTTCGTTCGTTCTTCGAGTTTCAAAGATCAATGATCGTTGCAAGTGATCATCTAGAGGATCGTTCGTCGTGTTCATCATCAGTGGACTTATCTTAAGCATTAACCTAAGGTATGTTTCATGGAACACATCTTCTTCTTCTCCTCTTGTTCGAATTCGAACCAAGAACCCTCGGGTTCTTGGTAGTAGTCGACGAACACACACAAGTATGTGTGTGTGTTCGAGTTCTTCATACAAGGTTTCTTTCTTGTTAACCTAATCTAGTTTTCCAACATCCCAATCCTTAAGGATTTAAGGATTAGGTTTAATCCCAGTTCCGCATTTAGGGATTAAATCAACTAGTAAGTTTAAACCGGTCAAGAACAAGTTCATGTTCTTGATCAGCAAGGTTCGAACTCGTGTACTAGGTGGTCGACCCAAGTGGTTGATCAGTCGCATGGTGCGTAGTAAATCCCTACACTACATCTAGCAAGGAAATAGCTAGCATGCGTTTGATTCCATATGCTTCGGCAATTGGATCAATAATGTATGCCATGTTATGTACTAGGCCCGATATTGCTTACTCGATAAGTCTTACGAGCAGATATCAAAAAAATCCTGGTGAGGCCCATTGGGTGGTTGTCAAGAACATTTTCAAGTATTTGAGAAGGACAAAAGAAATGTTCTTAGTCTTTGGAGGTTCGTTGGAAGAATTGCGTGTAACTGGATACACAGATGCAAGCTTCCAAACCGACAGAGACGATTACAAATCACAATCGGGATTTGTCTTCACACTAAATGGAAGAGCTATATCTTGGAAGAGTCAGAAACAAGATATGATAGCAGATTCAACTACAGAGGTTGAGTACATTACCACAAATGATTCTGGAAAGGAAGCCATTTGGCTTAAGAATTTTATCGAGGATCTTAGAGTTATTGCCAGTATCTCTAGACCCATCGTAATATTCTGTGATAACATTGGTGCAATAGCGCAAGCTGTTGAACCAAGAGAGCATCAAAAGACCAAGCATGTACGCAGGAAATATCACCGACGCGAGTATGTCAGGGAAGGTGATATTGTCATTAAGAAAATACCAACGGATGACAACGTTGCTGACCCGTCGACAAAACCACTAGCTGGATCAAAGCATGAGAAACATGCAAACGCTATAGGCATGCAGTACCTAGATATTGGTAGCTAGTAATTTTGATTATGATCCATAGACATGTTTGAAATCGATACATTATGTAATAACATTTCGTGGGATTGAAATAGGAAGTTTTACGTAATATTTTCACACTGTCTATTCTTAACATGTTTTAAACCTATCCTTGATACACAAAGTTTTGATTATCTAAATGTCTGTGGTTTCTTGAATTTAGTGGGAGCTATATTCAGGAGTTAATACCATTATGAATATTTATCTATTCATAGTTATTGAATAGAGAAACAAGGGTTGTTAAAATAAATATTCGTAGATGTTTACAGAGTTTGCTAAACATTAGACGTGACCAAAAGATCGAGATTACTTCATGGAGCCCAAGCATGAGTAATTTCGTGTAGATGTCCTCTGACTTGAGATGTTTGGTTTGAGACTCGAAAACTTCTGATCTTTAGCGTTTATTTAACGTCACACCGTAAAAGGGTGATCATAAGGAACTTGACTAAGACAGCAGAAGTCGTGTTCGGAAATGCAAGACAGTCAAGATGGGATTTGCACCTTCTTTAATTAGAAGAGATATTTCATGGCCGCTCGACGATTAAGACTACGGAAATGCGTGGCCGCGCTCGGAGAATGATTAGATCGTTCGGTAATCCGTTACTGCAGAAAGTCGAAATCAGAGTCGAGAAAATTCGAGTATATAGAACAAGATCACTGCTCCATGTCTATTACTCAAATTAAGAAATATCATGATGCGAAAGGAAAATATGTTAGTGTTATTCATTTTATGAATATTATCTCTGGATGTAAGCGTTCTTATGACGTGGTTATCCTAAATGTCTGGCTAGGGACCGCTTTAGGCCAACGATGATCAATAAGTGATGCTTAACTTGCACAAGTGGGAGTCTGTTGGATTTATGTGCACATATAAGCACACGTGTCATCGTGTCCAATGTTATAAGACACTAAAGGGTCAAACACTTACACACGCAATAATGGACAACCGAATAAAGTAAGTTGTGTGGAATAATTAACTAATTAAGTTAATTATAAAGAAGAGAATAAATAATAATAGTCTAATTATTATTTGTAAGGATGGTTAATATTAAGTTAAATATTTAACGGACAATTAATTAATAGTCTTTAGTTAACTAGTAATAGTCCAAGGGTATAAAGTGTTAATAGGAAGTTTAATTACGAGATTAATCATAATTAAACTCCAAGGACTAAACTGTAACATCTAGCCTTATAAATAAAGAGCTTATGTGAGGGTTTAGGGGTTAATCACATTACACACTCAAAACCCTAACACTTCCTTCCTCCCTCTCTTGTTCGGCGACCGAACCAAAACCCCAAAGGGTTTCGGGTTTGTGTTCGTCGAAACACACACACAAGTCTTTGTGTGTTGCTTTGTTTGTACAACATCGTCTTGCAGCGTGTTCAGGTGGTGTCTTTAGCAATCTAAAGGTTCTTAATCTTCTTCTTCTTGTGATCCCGTTGTATAGTAGATATCCGGTATGTGGGGTTCATGTTCCGCCATATGAATCCTACAAGGTATTCCTACACAGTGTAGACATCAAAAGTTGTGGTATGAAAATTAACTACCCAAAATAATCAATTTAAGGGTACACAATATTTGGTTATTTGTGTAAAAATATTTTAAAGATGTCAATCCATTTATATTTATCTTTTATGAAAATATACACTTTAAATGGCACCACAACGTGTTAAGCTTTTATACATTTAAATATTAAGCGAAGCAATTAATATTTGATAGATATTATCTCATTTGTTTATTTTTTAAGTTGAGAGAGTGATAAACATGTGACATGTGGAGTGTGGAGAAGGTATGGAGCATTCCCCATTTCCATTTTTTTCTTTGTTTATCTTTTAAGTAGTTAAAAGAATAGGTTGTGATGTTTGCACCACATGTTTTAATTCATGTACCACAATAAATGCTTTATGTAGTTGTACAGTCTGCAGAAATAATTGTACAGTGTGGTGTAGACATCAAAACTTGTGGTATGAAAATTAACTACCTAGAATAATCAATTTAATGGTATACAATATTTGGTTATTTGTGTAAAAAGATATTAAAGATGTCGACCCATTTGTATTTATCTTTTATAAAAAAATACACTTTAAATGGCACCACAACGTGTTAAGCTTTTATACATTTAAATATTAAGCGAAACAATTAATATTTGATAGATATTACTCATTTGTTTATTTTTTTAAGTTGAGAGATTGAGAAACATGTGACATGTGGAGCGTGGAGGGTATGGATCTTTCCCCATTTCCATTTTTTTTTCTTTGTTTATCTTTTAAGTGGTTTACATAATAGGTGGTGATGTTTGCACCACATGTTTTAATTCATGTACCACAATAAATGTTTTATATAGTTGTATAGTCTGCAGAAATAATTGTACAGTGTAGTGTAGACATCAAAACTTGTGGTATGAAAATTAACTACCCAGAATAATCAATTTAAGGGCATTCAATATTTGGTTATTTGAGTAAAAAGATAGTAAACATGTCAACCCATTTATATTTATTTTTTATAAAAATATACACTTTAAATGGCACCACAAGATGTGAAGCTTTTATGTATTTAAATATTAAGCGAAACAATTAATATTTGATACATATTATCTCATTTGTTTATTTTTTAAGTTGATAGATTGAGAAACATGTGACATGTGGAGAGTGGAGGAGGTATGGATCTTTCCTCATTTCCATTTTTTTCTTTATTTATCTTTTGAGTGGTTTACAGAATAGGTGGTGATATTTGCACGACATATTTTAATTCATGTACCACAATAAACGCTTTATGTAGTTGTACAGTCTGCAGAAATAATTGTACAGTGTGGCGTAGACATCAAAACTTGTGGTATGAAAATTAACTACCCATAATAATCAATTTAAGGGTATACAATATTTGGTTATTTGTGTAAAAAGATATTAAATATGTCGACCCATTTATAGTTATCTTTTATAAAAATATACACTTTAAATGGCACCACTACGTGTTAAGCTTTTATACATTTAAATATTAAGCGAAACAATTAATATTTGATAGATATAATTAAGATATTTATATTGCATAATTGTATTTCTTTTATTAGAACTTGGAAAAATGTAAATAAAATAAACCAACAACAACGCACAGTACATTACAGTACTTGTTTATATTAATTAGGTATTTAAAAAAAATTAAGTTTGAATTTTTTCAGCCACTCAATGGTTATGTTCCCCACCCTCTCACCCCTATTGATCCACCACCTAAGCCAGTCCTCTCGTGTAGTACTTCACTCGCGTGGCGCACGTTGTCGTGGTACTGCCACTTTGGCTTGCCATGCAAGTGGTGCGATATCTCACCACCACACCATCACACTCACCCAAATGTGAAGGAGACCCCACCAAATGTCATACACTCTCTCACAAAATCACCTCCACACTGCATAAATGGTCGTGGCCATGGCCATCTTGCACCCATGACCCCCCATCTAGCATGAGAGGGGTGGTGTTGATGTTAACTCAACAGTGTGAAAGGCATATCATATCAGCCCACCATGACGTGATGGGCATCTATACCAGGTAGCCTAACAAAGTATTTTGTGTTGGTGGTTGTGAGCAAAAATTTAATGTTCGTTAATTTAATAGTTATGCTCTAACTATTAAGTATCTATCTTGAATGGTTTTACACATAAGAGTCCATACATGCACGGAAACTCTTCAAGCTATTATATTAGAAAGGCTCAAACGTATTTTAATATTTCAAATTTGGCTAATTAGGTAATTTATCAAAGATACAATATTATACCTTGGATTTAACAAAATTAACAATTTAGTACATTGACTTACTAATTTGGTTTTATTTTCTCACCTAATTTGTTTCTAATATCAATAAGTTGAGATGAATAATAGATTTTTAGTTCGTCAAAAAGCTTCAACGAAAGTAAATCAAGTGAGAAAACATGGTCAAATTAATAAGTTAATATAGTATATCAACCATTTTGTCAAGTGCATGATAGGATGTAGCATCTTTATTTGTTTAGAGCAGTAGAGAACCTAGTTTGTCAAGTTTAGATGCTGAAATGCATTTTACCCTTATAGAAATTATATAAAAACAAATATTCTCATTGTCTTAAAAAATGAAGTGTTGGTCGATTATGTTATTTATGAACTTTTTTTCTGAAATAATTATTAAAATAGACCGTTCGACCGGTTTAATTCCCAATTAAGATTGGTCGACTTTAAAATTTTCAAAATATACCGTGCGACAACATTAACTACTGAACAACACTAACTTTTGAGCAGTACTAAGTTTATGCTAACAACATTAATTTTTGAGCAGTACTAACTTTTGATCAGTACTAAGTTTGTGCTAACAACATTAACTTTGAGCAGTAGTTATAAATTTTGAGCAGTACTAAGTAGATACGTGACGGCGTTCTAGTGGAGTAGCATGGTCGCACGGATTTTAGAATCTTTTTGGAATTCTTGATTTCATTTTGATCTATATTAGCAAATCACCCTTGAAGATATTGTGATTGAGAGTATATAAATCATGAATTCGCTTAGCACGCTTGAATATATTGTGATTGAGAGTATATAAATTACTAACTAGGTTATAACCCGTGAAATTTACGGATGGCCAATTATTTTGCTAAACGTAATTTTTATAGAATACAAATGTAAACTGATAATTGTATGATGTTTGATATACGAAAAGTAATTTAAAAAAAATTATAATGTAATTCTTGAATTTAATTGAATATTCTAACTTTTATTGTTATTCTTAATCATAGTATTATAATGATTATTAAAAGTCAAATTTCTTATTATATGTGTAACAATCATATAATTAACAATTAAATTTCAGTATTTCTATTATAGAAACATTTTATTATCTATTATTGTGTATGTAACAATCATACAGTCAATATGTAACACCGCAAAATTTAGGAAGCGTTTTTTTTTAAAAGGTGTGCGGAAGCATATAGATAATATATAGTTTAGCTTTAGGTTTACAAACCAAACGTCCCAAAATAAACTCCAAATAATAATAATAATATTTAACGGTGCTAATAAACGGCATGGCTCATTTTTCAAAACATAACAAACTGAGCTTGGTCAATCATCCCGTCCAAAGCACCGATCACCTGAAAAGATTCAACGAGGGAGTGATTAGCACAAAGCTAAGTGAATGAATATAATCTACAAATTCTGTAAAGCACAACAAGCTAGCATAAACATCTTCTACGATCGAAGAGCCACGTAACCACATAACACTGTTTGTTCGAGAAGATCGGGTCCTGCCGGAGCCTTAAACCATGGTCGGCCAAAACCACGGTAACTGATAGTGTTTCGTATCCAACACGCGGGCAACTCCCTCCCCTTAACCATGAAACAAATACAGGTAAGGTCGGATACCCTATTAGTCGATACCCGATGCCCAGCGCACTGACTTCTCAAACCTCGGTCACCAAGTCAAACCGAGTTGTTGCTACCAAACAAGCAAAGTCTCTTCACATATGTGCACATAACCTATTTGACTCAATACTAGCAAATAGGTACTAAACTAGCAAGCTAGGTACAAAATTCACATCGAAAAATCATTGCAACTGAGTTCCCATCGCGAACTCGGAGTTCGCGTCGCTAACTCGTGTTCGCGTTCGGGAACTCAGTCGCGAAGTGTTCACGATCAACTCCATAATTCCCTGTCTCGAGTTCGCGTTTCGCGAACTCTAGTTCGCGTCGCGAACTGCCCGAAGCTGGTACATTTCCTGCAAATTTACCAAGTATGCATATATCGAACCAATTGTAACCAAACACAAGTTGGAGGTTAAATCCACTCACCGAAACCTTCCACTTGCCGAAATCAGAGGTCTAATGTTTCTGAGTCCCGATCCCGATTCCTGTACACCAAAGGAATACCGAATTAGTATATAATTCCACCAAATTATAAACAATGTTAAATATACATTTAACACTAACACTTGCACTAACTAGATAACCAAACACTTAAATCATCATATGAACAGGTCATGACCATTTACACTTACATAACAAGTCAACTAGTCATTTGCAAGTCTTACATTCAAACGGGTCAAACCGGATTATTAAACAATAATACATCCTACAACTGTAATCATATCATCAACTTACAATTCACCAAATATTACCAATAACATTTCTAATCACATAAACCTAACAAAATACTTACACTTTCACAATCCAAGTTAAATACCATTAAGCCATAGCTAACCAATTTATCATATTACACCAAAACGTGTCGAAACCCAATTTAACTTTAACATGTAAACATCTTACAATTCAACACAATATGTAATTTACCATATTATCACCATCGCTAATCAAGTCAAACCATACTATACACATTTAGCCAACTTTGTCTTTATATACCCAAACGGGTCAAAACCACCTATTTAATTTCACCACTTTGCGAACACCACCTTAAAGCTATAATCACACCATTTAACAATTCATGATTACTTGATCATTTTCATAAAGATTAAACTCCGTTTTTAATACTAGATTTCCAACTTCCAACTTACTAGTCCATATATTTAACAAAAACTACCCAACACTATAAAAGCTAGTATTTTACCAATTCTCATCAAACTTGACATAAACCATAATTAACATATCCAATCTATCATGTTAACATATCCAAGCAACAAAACCCGCAACAACACATCAATGCCATGTTTCCACCAACTAGTCATTTAACACAATAATTGGTTCATAATTTCTACATAAACTTAAACAATTGTTTTAACTAACAATCTCACCCAAATCAAGTCATAATCCACCAAAACATACAATACATGACATAATTCATAACCCACATCAAACAAAATTAAACGGACTCTGTTTTCCAAGACGAATACATTTTTGGAAACAAAATTAAAAGGAGAATCCAAAAAAATAAAAATCAAACAAAATATATATATATATATATATATAGAGAGAGAGAAGGGTTCATGCGAGAACCATTAAAATTGTGAGAACTGCGAGAACATGTTTATAGCCATTAGATTAGTAAATGGGTGGTTTAGATTAAAGGTAGCAATTTTGAAATTAAATGAACATCAACTAATTAAAAAAAATCACGAAGGGGTATTTCCGGTAAAATATATTGCACCATAATAGGAAGATTTTATTATATTTATAGAAATTATCCAGTCTCCTCCTCATACCCCATACGTATTCAATAGACACACACATGTGTGTGTGAATTATGGGAATTTCATTCTCTCTATCCAACGTTGTACACTTTGCTCTGCTTTCGATTTTCTGGCGATAAGTTCACACACCCGGCGATGTTTTCTGGCGATGCAGTTTTCCGGCGAGAACGAGTTCCGGAGACGGTTTATTTGCAACCGCACTGGCAGATCTCGCACCACCGTTCATCTAGTTCAATCCCTCGTTCATCTCGCACCCACAGATCTGTTGTTTACGTAAGCCCAGAAATATATGGTGTTTGATGGTCGTGAAGAACCTGTTGTTCATGAAGATGCAATTTCCAAAGATGACGGCGCCGGCGGTGGATCTAGGGTTTCGACGAAGTTTGTTCATGTGTTGTTAACCAAACAGTTACCGTTTTACATAAACCTATATCAATCTGAGATTCCAGATCTTTGATTTCCCGTGTTTCCTTGTCTGTTGTTACGAATTTCCGGCGATTACGGCGCCGTCGCCAGATCTAGGGTTTCGGCGAAGTCAGGTAAAGGGGCTGATGGGTCGGACCAACTGGAACAACCGTCCGTTTTTCACGTCAACACCCGCACACGGCTATCGTACAACTTTATTCAGTTTCGAAATGGTGGGGATAAAGGGTTACACGTCTGATTTGCCGTGATCTGCATCCTTATTAGTCAGATCTACAAAAGTCAGCAAAAAAGGTGCATCGGCGGCGGTGCAGATCTCGGCTTCCACCCCTTTTCAGATTTAGGGTTACGCCTGTTCACTAGTGAATGTTGAATTTCTGAATGAATGTTGTTCATTACTAAATGGTCGATTTCTAGTTGAATATTCATTAATGAATGTCCAATTTCTGATTGTTCATTACTGAATGTTCGATTGCTGATTGTATAAATTGCTGATTGGATAATCGAACGAATGAGGGTAGGTGGAATGATTCCAATACCCATATGAAAGAAGAGTCATCGAATGGCGAAGTCCGTAGTGGGAAGTGTCTACATAAAAAGGTAGATAGACCTAGTCGGAAGAAATGGAAGGATATTGCATAAGGCCTCCATAGCGTGTAAAACCGTTGGGTAATTCGGAGGTTCTGAGCCGGAGGTCACGATTTGGTGGATTAAGTGGATTGAGCAAGTGCTAGAGAGTAGCAGACGAAGGAAGAAAGATATGGTGACTTTAGCATCACCATTATTGGAGGATGAGGCGTTGACACGGTGGAATGTGTTGTATGAAACTTTGGGAAAGAGAGCATGATACAAGATGCTGTGAAAGGAACTCACGAGTGAGTTGAAAGGGGAAGTCTGTCCGGAAGAAAAATCTAGAGGGGGGTTCATGATACAACCTCGGAGATCTTAGGTAAAATGGATGTTATGTGATTATGGTTTAATTGTTTGATTGTTGCACGAATTGGTGCCTATAGAAATTGGAAATGAGTCGTATGATGTGGAGATTTATTTTGGGAATAGTCTTCCCAGTTAGTTATGTGTATGAGAATATGTATTAGAAAAGATTATAGACAAGTGTGTCGCATGTAGTAAGGATATAAGGAATGATGCTATTATGTAGTATCAAAGGACGAACTACGAGGATGGTAAATGTGTTCAACAAATGGGTAGTAGTACAATGAAGTACTAAGTCTTGGTAAAGTTAGTATGGATGAGAATTTTAGAAATAGAAACTTTGGAAATGGAATTTGGATGTCCGGAGGGACCCGGATAAGTAATATAATATTATTGTACGTGAACGGTAAATGAAAGAATGACTAAGGTATGGTGATGCCTTAGGACTCATAAATGGAAAATATGTGGAAAATAATAAGTGTCAGGGATGACGAATTTTGATTGTTGAAAATGGTTGAGTAAAAGTTAGCATATAGCCTTATCAACGTTTTGGTGTCGGGAATGATGGATTCGATATTAAGGGTAAGAAGCAATTGTTGGTAAAATGTCATAGTAATGCTATAACGATATATGACATGAGGTAGTGTGAGACTACAGGTTGGAAAGGAATAATTCTAAGTCTCACAATGTATAAAAGTAGAACATCGAGTGTTAGGATATTGGGTGCTAAGTCATTGTTTTTTAAGTGTGGACCGGAGTCGATCGGTTGACTCAAAGATGACCGGGTTGGCCGGTGGATTATTGGTAGTGTGTAAGTGAAACGATAAATAGTAATCGGAGATTTTAGTAGTTTGCCCGCGGGCTACAATGCATGTGCATTATGTGATGGCCTTTGAAGGCATATGATAATAGAAATGTAATGTTACATGAAACGTGTCAAGTACTATACACAATGGCGAATATGTTAGATATGAAAAGATATGATAATGTGATATTATGGGAAATGTGGTAAATTGCATGATGAATAAATAGATGATTGAATGTGTAACCTAGTAGTGAAGTTATGTGATGTGAAAAGAGGTATACTAGTATGGTATCCAAAATCGATAGAATGATGAAACGATGATGTGGTAGGTCGGGTGATCCCCAGCTACTATGATATTTGGGGGTGGAATCGGTTGGGCGAATCCCAATGTTTACATTCCGTGATTGGAAATATTTCAATCACCGTGACAGTTTGGATCTTGATGGATTGGAGGCTTTCCGATCATCTCGATAAAATAGTTAATGTATGATTTGTTGTGTAAGTATAATAATGTTTAGAACCATGTAGTTAATGAGTATTATTATTATTATTTTATAACAAATGTGAATTTGGTTTAGAATGCGGGTTTATTATTTTGCCGGGCCGTGAGCCCCAAATCCACCAAGATCAATGACTAGAGATCTATTCTCACATTCTCACCCAATATATTAATTCTTAAAGGAACTCATTATATATATATATATATATATATATATAGTGTAGAATTAAAATCAGAGCCAATTTAGGCGTCAGAACTGGAAGAACTAATTTCCACCAATCAAATTAAAGGAATTTTGAATTTCCCCCCTAAATTCGTGAGGGGTATAGTGGACATTTCGAAAATCCTTTTTTATTTGGTAACTGAACAATTAATGAGAATATCCCTAGTTTTATGGAAAGGTTGTTTAATTCTAGATCAAAACCGATTTTTGTGTTTAATTTGAATTGTTCTTTCATCCTCATTAAAATCCTTTTATTCATCTTCATATCTATAATCGTATACAGAAGAACTATATTGAATTTCATCGTCAACGGAATTTACTTTTACGATCGTCCAGAGGCGGCGGCGGTGGAGTTTCGTCGTCAACGGAATTTACTTTTACGATCGTCCAGAGGCGGCGACGGTGCAGCAAGTGACCGACGGTAAGTGGTGTTCGGCAGGTTTAAGTAGTGCATCGAAACCAAACCCTACCCACAACCCATCGAAAGTTCTACAATTAAATCAACAAGATCTGTTGTGGTGGTGGTTGATCAATGTCGGAAATGATATGTGCTTCAAGAAGGAGATGGTTGTTGTGGTAATTTATTTCTTATTATAAACGATGTTTTCTTTTTGTAAAGTTACTGATTTTTTCATTTTACTTGAACATTTACTTTCTGTATACATACATGTATTTCGTAACAATTACATCAATGTTTACCCAAGAATACATGTTTATAACTACTGTATATTACATTCGACGTCTCTGTTTACATGTATGTATGATAACATGTATGTATGTATCAAAAAGATATCGGAATTTCAGTATACATGTATGTATGTATCAAAAAGATATCCGGAATTTTAGTATACATGCGTGATACATTTATGCTTCATTTTACTTATACGAGAAGTTTATATACATCTATGTATTAACGTATATATTTAAGCTCCACGTGAATAAACGAAAAAGCATCAGCTATACATGTATGTAGAATATTTAATTTAATACATATAAATACGTCCCATAAATCAATATTTTTTACATCTCGATCTGTACCTCTTCGTAAACCCTAAATAATTTTTAATCATGTATCTAAAATAAATTGGTGTAAATAAAACATACGTAACAGATACTCGATTTTTCACAATTGAAGATATTTGGATTACAAAATTTAAATAAAATAAAAAGAACTAAAATATAAATTAAATGTCGAATTTACAAAATAAATAAAAGCAAAATACGATTATTGAATCAATGATTAATTCGGAATATGTATATACATTTTTTTGGAATCATATTTAATGTTGAAAACAAACCTTCCTAAAAAAGTGGGTAGCATTTAAAGACGATAGTTGCCAGAAATAAGGAGGGTTCATGCAATTCCAAATATACCCCCGGTGATTTAAATAAAAATAAAAATGAAATTCAGATATTACTCTCACATGATTGGTTGAAAATTAGTTATGTGGGTTCTTCTCTGTTAGTCCCAAGACTAAGTAAATAAGATTTGATGCTCGATAGCCAAGAAGAATAAATAACAGCTGAAGTATGTATCTCAGCTGAAGCAAGTATATACAATAAACCTTCAGCTGAGTACGTACTTAGCTTTAGGATACAAGTCAAATCAGCGGCTATTAACGAGAGTTCATTCGAAGTCTATGACCAAAGGACAAAGACAAGAAGAAGACTATTCAGCTGATTGTGGAATCAGCTGATAGTACCTGTTGCAGATGAAGACTTAAAGGAAATGTTCATTGACACCTTGAACATTTCCCGTTCCCGCTCAAAGAAGAAGAAAACGATGAAGATCTTCTATTTTGGAATAGAAGATAATGTCAGTACAACTTCAGCGTTTGTCCCTCAAGCATGTAAAGAGAAAGTCAACAACTTCTGTACTTATGTAGTACACCTTTCACTGTGCGTCAGAAAAGGTACCGGAAGAAGTGGACACAAAGTACACTCGGGACAATAACTTGTGCAATAGCATTTAATGATCCATGGCAAGTCTACATCGACGAATAATATGTTTACACGTCGTCAAACTTGTGGACTAAGGAACATGGATCTTGGGCTATAAATACAGACGTAAATGCTTGCATTTATAACACCTTTAGAACACCCTTAAAACTCATAAGCACAAGAACATTCTCTGAGAGTTAGTTATCGTCTAAGTATTAACTCCTCCATAGTTATTACTAAGGCATTAATATCAGCTGTTAGTATCAGCTGATATAACTCTCTGTGTATACCCTTCTAGTTTGAGCGGTCTAAAGTGTCAACTCAAGTATAGAGTTTTAGGTAGTGTGTACTATCTATTTGCGCAAACTCTGTATTGTATTAAGCTGTTTTTAATAAAACTCTTAATCATTGAAACTTGTTGTTATTTACTTATCGTATCTTCGTTACTCGGTCATAACGCAACACGGTTGTGTTGTTGAGATCCAACAACTGGTATCAGAGCGGGTGTCAAAATTGTCTTTCCATCAATTTTGAGCATCTGTTATGGCTGAACCTACATCATCAGATCTTCCATCATATGGAAAACCTCCCAAACTAACTCAAACCAACTATCCCATGTAGAAAACGCGTATGTTGTCCCACATGGTTACCTATCAACCAAAACTTCAAGATAACATAATAATAGGAAAATACGTTCCCAAAAACCTTATTCCTGGAACTCCTGAAGTCCCAGAACACTATGTTGTGAAATCTAAGGCTCAATGGATAGACGCTGAAAAACATCTTGTTCACCTTGAGAATAAAGGAAGGGATATGCTTTTTCAAGCAGTTGGTGATGAACTGTATCACAATATACAATTTTGTGATTCAGTTAAAGAGATGTGGGAGAGGCTGGCTGAAGTTTATGAAGGCACATCTGTTGTGCGTGAACATAACAAAAACATGCTCATACATGATTATGAACTGTTTAAAGCCAAGCCTAGTGAGACTATCGCTCAAACATTCAATCGTTATAACATTCTGTTAAACGAGCTGAAGTCTCATGGGGTTGATAAGGACGATATGTCCAAAATGTGTAAGTTTATGGCTGCCTTACCTTCTAAATGGGCTACCATCATAACTTGCATGAGTACGTCTCCTACTTTGAAAGATTATACTCTTTCCTCTCTCTATGGTATGTTTCTAAGCCATGAGAGAACTGTACTCAACAAATTTCAACCTCCAAATGACTCTAAGGTGAGTCCCTCTGGATCTTCGACTGCTCTTGTTTCTCTAAACAAGCCCAGCAGAATCGAATATCCTCCATCAGATGATGAAGCTGACAATGCTTCAGCTGCTGGTTTGTTCAGCATGCCTGAAGTCAGCATTGAAGAAGTTGATGAAGACGAAGACAACGAAGCCCTTATAACTGAGCTAGCCTTACTTGTTAAAAATAGAAAATTCTTCAAAAACAAGTCTGGCTCCTCAGCTAGAGGCTCGAGTAGCTGGTCTATCTCATCAGCTGTGTCTTCCAGACCCTCTGGAAGTACACCTGACATCTCTGAGATAACTTGCTACAACTGCAACAAGAAGGGACACTATGCTAACGACTGCAAGCAGAAGAAAGCTAGTTCATCATCTTCAACTGGTGAGTCCATTGAAGAAAAATATAAAAAGCTACAAGCCTTCACCAAAAAGATTCTAGAAGAAAAGAGGGCACTTGAAGGCAAAGCTGCTGACAAGGGTCTTGTAGCTGAAACTCATGATTGGGCTGACTCTGGTGACAGCTCATCTGATGACGATGAACAAATGGCCACAATGTGTTTGATGGCTCGTGCTGATGATGATGAAAGTATTACAGCTGATGATGCTAGTTCCTATAAATGGGTCAACATTGTTCACAAAAAGGTAACCTCTCTAATCTCCGCTGAGGCTACTAAAGCTAAAGAAATTGTTGATTCTATTATTTGTGACTTGCACTTCATTGATCAGCTGAAAGGTGAATGTTTGGATAAACATAATGCTATTCTACGTGAAAATGCATTTTTAAAAGAACGTTTAATTGACCACAAAACTTTAAAAGAAGAACTTTCTGAAACGAAATTTATTAACTCAGTTCTTCAACATGATCTAAGTGAAAAAGTTAAAGAACTTGAAGCAATTAAAAAGATTTGTGAATCATGGTCTCGTTCATCCAAACGTGTGAGTGAATGTGTTAACTCACAAATCCCCAGTCAAGTACAAGCTGTACTAGGAGGAGATTTCCTAGCTGCAGCCGCTGTACCTGACAGAAGTACAGATGATCTGTACTACTCGTCAGCTGATGCTTCTGTGCCAGCTGAAGAATTGGTTTTTGGTTCCTTTGTTAGGTCTACCAAAACCTATGCTACTGAGATGTCCTCAGAAGATCCTTCTGTGGCTACTGGTGAAGAGTCATCAACTGACTCCTCTGCCATGGTAGTTAGGACACCCATTGTAGTCATTGTTGAACCTAGAAAATCTGTCTCGGGTTCAGCACCTGCTGCATCTTCTGCTAGATCTCAGCAGAAGACTAGAAGAACAACAGGAAATAAAACTGTTCTTACACCCTCCGGGTGAGCCAGTTGGAGTTCATACTCGAGCTGCAAAGAATAAAGGTAAGAGTGTTTCTAAGGACACTCCAAGTCCTTCTTCAGCTGTGTCTGTCAGACGGCTGAAAGGAAAGGTCAGCAAGCTGACATCACTCGTTCAAACTCTGACTATCTCTGATAATCAGAAAATGAAGGGTATTTTGGGTCCAGTTCCCAATCCTACTGCCTCTACCTCTACTCCACTTCAAAGAAGCATAAAATGCTATAAGTGTGGAGATCGTAGGCACATGGCAAGTGAGTGTGACAGCACATGCTTGAGACCTTCCCCAACTTCAGTATGTGAGCCTATGGAAAATCCAACTTTTGTGAGTCCCAGCGGGAAGTCACAAGGACCCACCGAAGTGTGGGTTCCAAAAAAGAACTAACTCTTTTATCTTATGTGCAGGGTGATGAAAGCAAACATGTGTGGTACCTAGACAGTGGTTGCTCAAGACACATGACTGGTTACAAATCCCTACTGGAAGAGTTTGAAGTTTGTGATGGCCCCTCAGTAGTTTTTGGTGATAATGGTAGAGGCTCAACTGAAGGTTATGGAATTATCTCTAATGGATCCATAAAAATCACAAGAGTTGGTTATGTAAATGGGCTGAAACATAATCTTATCAGCATTAGCCAACTTTGTGATGCAAAGGTCTCAGTGAACTTTAACGAATACAGAGGAACGGTGACAGATAAGAATGGAAAGGTAGTATTAGTTGCTCCCAGAACCAAGAATGTCTATACACTTGACATGAATCCTCAAAGTCAAGAAGTTTGTCTATTCTCTCACTCTACTGAAGAGCTGAATTGGCTGTGGTACAAAAGACTATCTCACCTGAACTTCAAAAATATATCGTAGCTGGCGCGAGGTCAGCTGGTGAACGGTCTGCCACAAATCAAATATGAAAAGGATAAGCTTTGTTCTGCATGTGAACAAGGTAAACAACATAAAAGCTCCTTCAAATCAAAGCAATGTTTTTCCATCAACAGATGCCTTCACATGCTCCATATGGATCTTTTTGGTCCCATGAGCACTGAAAGTCTAGGTGGAAAGAAGTATACACTTGTTATCGTTGATGAATACTCACGATATACTTGGGTTATATTTTTACGCCACAAGAGTGATGCAGCTGATGAAATTATCAAGTTCATCAAAAGGATGGAACTTCTAAACGGGTCTAGAGTCAAGATGCTGAGATCAGACAACGGTACTGAATTCAGAAACAAGACTTTGGAAGATTTCTGTTCAGATGTTGGGATCTCCCAAAACTTTTCAGCTGCAAGAACACCTCAACAGAATGGTGTTGCTGAAAGAAGAAACAGAACCCTTATAGAAGCTGCAAGAACAATGCTTGCTGAGTCAAACATGCCTAAGAAATTTTGGGCAGAGGCTGTTAACACAGCTTGTTTAACTCAGAATAGGTCTCTCTATGTGAAGAGACACAAAAAGACTTCTTATGAGATTTTCGTCAGAGGAAACCTTTCATCGGTTTCTTTCACGTGTTTGGCTGTGTGTGTTTTGTGTTAAACACAAGAGATCAGCAGAGTAAATTTGACTCTAAAGCTGATGAAGCCATTTTCTTGGGATACTCCACTCTATCCAAAGCATATAGAGTTTTCAACAAAAGAAGACAAACATTGGAAGAGTCCATAAATGTTACTTTTGAAGAACACTCAAAAGCTTTGAACCCCTCCTCTGCTGACTCATCTGATGCATTTCAGAGATCAGCTGAATCATCCCCTGATGATACAACTGAAGCATTCTCCGATGCTTTAAATCTCTTTGATGTTCCCGTAAATGAATCAGATGAGACATTCCATGATGCTCCTACATATCTTGTGGACATTGCAGCTGTTCGAAAAGAGATTCCAACAGTTAGAGCATCATCCAAGGCTACTTCTAAGCCACCTCTTCATACTTCAAGAAGATCAGTTCAAAATGAAGTAATTCATCCTGCTGAGCAATCAGCCGCTCAACAAGGATCTAATTCTGCTGAATCTTCCTCTTCTACTGCTGCTCCTCAATCTAAGTGGACCTCAGAACATCCAATTGAGTTAATCATTGGAGATCCACAGCAGGGAGTAGTCACTAGAAGTAAAGCAGCATGCAATCTTTGCTTATGGTCTTGTTTTCTAGCAACTGAAGAACCAAAAAATATTAAAGCTGCTTTAGAAGACTCAAGCTGGATTCAGGCGATGCAGGAAGAACTTAACCAATTCGAGGTCAACAAAGTATGGCAGCTGGTGCCTCCACCAGCTGGAAAGACAATAATTGGTACTAAATGGGTATTTAGGAATAAAATGGATGAAGAAGGTGTAGTTATTCGCAACAAAGCTAGACTTGTTGCACAAGGATACAGACAAGAGGAAGGAATCGATTTCGATGAAACATTTGCTCCAGTGGCTAGGCTTGAGGATATTAGAATATTTCTAGCCTACGCTGCTTACAAAGACTTCACAGTTTTTTAGATGGACGCGAAGAGTGCTTTCTTAAACGGGAAACTGCAAGAGGAAGTGTATGTTAAACAACCACCAGGGTTTGAAAATCCTAAGTATTTAGACTATGTGTTTAAACTGGATAAAGTGCTGTATGGGTTGAAACAAGCTCCTCGTGCATGGTATGATACACTCTCCACGTTCCTCATAGCAAATGATTTCACCAGGGGAAAGATTGATAAAACCTTATTCATTCGCAAAATCAAATGTGATATCATTCTTGTTCAAATTTATGTGGATGACATAATTTTTGGTGCTACTGATGAAAAACTTTGTAGACGTTTTTCAAAACTTATGTCTACAAAGTATGAGATGAGCATGATGGGTGAATTGACATATTTTCTTGGCTTACAAGTTAAGCAATCTAAAAATGGAATTTTTATAAATCAAGAAAATATATCAAAGATCTTTTAATGAAATTTGATATGAATTCATCATCATCCATGAAAACACCAATGGCTCCTCCAAACAATTTAGATGCTGACATCACTGGTAAATCAGTTGATGTCACATTCTGTAGAGGAATAATTGGATCATTACTCTATCTCACCGCCAGCAGACCAGATATTATGTTTGCTACTTGCATGTGTGCTAGGTATCAAGCTGATCCTAAAGAATCTCACTTAATAGCTGCAAAAAGAATTTTGAGGTACCTTAAGGGTACTCCAAGCCTAGGTCTTTGGTATGCCAAAGACTCCGGGCTTGATCTAATTGGCTATTCAGATTCAGACTTTGCAGGTTGAAAAATGGATAGAAAGAGCACCACTGGAGGATGTCAGCTGCTTGGTGGAAAGCTAGTCAGCTGGACAAGCAAGAAACAAAGCACTGTTTCTACCTCCACAGCTGAAGCAGAATATGTTGCTGCTGGAAGGTGTTGTGCTCAAATCCTTTGGATGAAGAATCAGCTTGTTGATTTCGACATGAACTTCTGCAAAGTTCCTATCTATTGCGATAACACGAGTGCTATTGCAATCAGCAACAATCCAATTCTTCATTCTAGAACCAAACATATCGACATAAGGTATCATTTTATTAGAGATCACATTGAACAAGGTGACGTGGAACTCCACTTCATTTCAACTGACCTTCAGCTGGCTGATCTATTCACTAAGCCTTTAGATGAAAAACGATTCAACTTTTTGATCAGCGAGTTAGGTATGTTGAATGCTTGAATCAACTGCTGAAGTACTATCAGCAGCTGATAAGATTCATCTTGTTACTTAGTACATTCAGCTGACTAAAACCTTTTGAATTTATCAGTCAGCCGAATAAAATCTCTTAAATGATAACTTATCATGTTTTATAAGTTAAAACGTTTGGTTCTCCTATAAAAAGGCATCTTTCAACCCTATCCACACCTTTTCTGTGGCAAATATTTCCACTCAAGTGAAAATATTTGGCATTTATGAGGGACAAGACACCCTGACACAGAAACGGCTCCACTACCCTGACACAGAAACGGCTCCACTACCTCACACTGTCACATCCAACCTCCTTTGCACGATAACCAACGTGTCTATAGTTGGTTTATAACTATCCATTTATGACCCGTTTCAAATTTAAGTCTTTACCCAAACCGTCCCATAAATCCCTATAAATACCCATCCATTCTCCACTCCTCATCATCTCTCCCACAATTCTTTCTCCAAAAACCCTCTATTTCTAAACCTTTATCTTTCTTACCTCTCTCCTCAAAATGTCGAAGAAAGCCCCAAAGGTTTCTCTTACTAGGGCTGCTATTGAGTTCTCTCAGAACTCAAACCTAGTAGGCAACTTTTCCCCACCGGATGATCTTGTCGATATTTATCGACCAGTTGTGACGTTTGTGCATCACTGCCCCATCCGTGGTGCCTTTACCAGAGTCACCAAGAGTATCATTGAACTCTTGCATGATTTCTGGATGTCCGCCTCCGCCCCTGGAGACGACATCACTGCGCAGGTTGGAGATCATCAAATCACCATTTCTCTTGATGATTTCCGAGTTGCCTGCGGATTCGATTATCTGCAACCTGGTGAAGAATATCAACAGACTAAATCTGCTGATGAAGCTAAAACGAGTCTAATCCGTATCACTGGATACAGATTAGAAAACGAAGAAGACAGGGTGCCGATATTCAAGAAGTCTCAGCTGACGAGACCGTGGGCCTATTTCTTTACCCACATCATTCAGGGTATCGGAGGCAATTATGGGTCTCTCAACCAGTGCAACTCCAGCATGCAAGTCTTTGCTGAAGCCCTAGTCACTGGTCAGCGTATCGACTATGGGAAACTGGTGTACGAGGAGGTCAAGACGAAGCTGAAAAGCAAGGGAAATCATATTTCCTATCTTCGCTTTTTCACATTGTGCATCGCACATGTGATGGTTGAAAAGCTGGAGATCAATTATGAAGACCTTCCAGGGGATTCTGTGATGGTTCGTTCCATCGCTAACATCATCTTCCAAAGGAAGGAAGATGAAAAAGAATTTCCTCTCACCTCGTACATGCTGAAGATCATAGATGATCGAGTCAGATCCAAAAGGGATCGAAAGAAGGGCGCAACATCGAAGAAATCTGCCCTCCAAGAAGGTAAGTCCTTTTCTCATCTGAAGTGTTTTCCATCAACTGATCGCACACAAACTGTTGATGGAAATACCACCACTTCCACTGGGATCTCAATGCCCATTAACGTGGAAATTGTGGAAACGGGTGATATTCCACGTGGTGGGAAGAAGCGTGTGAAGCGATCTGCTCACCGCCCTGATTCTTCCTCTTCATTCTTTTTATCATCTTCGTCCACTTCCAGCGCCCCTTTTTCTCCTTAGCTGAGGGTAAGAGGGTCTGCTACCTGTGGAGATGATGATGTTGTTGATGATGTTGAGCTGCCGATCGCAGCATCATCAGGAATCAGCTGGAATCCGTTGGGTTCTCACTCGAGATCCCAATTGGAAGGATTACAATCAGAAGCTGTATCAGCATCTGAATGCAGTCCTTCTCATTTTCACTCTTACAGTGTTTTTCCAGGAACTCTACCAACAATTGGAGTTCCTGTCCAGACACTTCCGGCTGACTCTCTTTTTCCCTTTCCTTTCATCCACTCTCTCTCTGCTGATTTCTCAACAAGTCAGCAGACTTCAAAACGGCAATCTCGTTCTTTAGGAGTTAGTGCCGGCTCCACACCTCTGCATAGCTCCTTGACCGATTCATTATCTGTCGTTGTAACAAGGGAACAAACTCCACAAGCAACCTCAGTCTCTCAACAGACTGCTGGTGAAGTTTTTGGCTCATCCCAAGCCACCCGAGTGTCAGCTGCACACACACCACCCCCAACTTCTTCATCACTTTCTGAGTCATCAGCTGATGATAGATTGACTAGAAACCAAGTCAATCTTGAATCTGTTCTTTCTGTTTCTCACAACGTTACCAGCTCAAACCAGCTGGTGATCGAGGAAACCACCACCGCCAATGAAGAGACAACTTTAGACCAAGTTGTTACTGAGGCAACTACCCAAGCTGCCAATGATCGCGAACGTATTCGCCAACTGAGCTGTGAGGCAGCTGACCCACCACCCAGAGGAATTCTTCCTCCAGTCTCCATAACAGTTTCGCCGATTGTTGAGACCAAAGCACCAGATTCTCACACAGCATTTCATATGATGTTTGATTCTGCTGATATCCCCATTCAGTAGTACACCTTTTCAGTTGATGAAGAGATGCATGAATCTGGGCTTCAAACTATTTTGACAACTGAAGTAGGCAGTTCTGTTTTAACCCCAGAAGTTTCAGTTGGACCCAACTCACCCCCCATAGTTTCTGAGGAACCCATAGGAACTCTTCTTCCTACCTCGGGAACACCTTCTTCCACAGCTGAGGTTACCCCTCAAGCTGGAGACATGCCAGACCCCTTCCCCAAAATCGTCCAAGTGTCCCATGATGAATCCAGCAAAGCTGGAGGAAGCATTCCCATTAGAGCCGCTGCTGCTCTGATGTCTAGTGTTGTTACATCCCAGATTCGACCTGGGATGGCCATGCTGAGGAAGCAGATGGACTCCCTTCGCAGGGATGTTCCAAAGCAGTTTGCCAAAACTGCTGAGAACCTCTCTTCCAGCATAACTTCTCTGCACGCTGAGGTCCACACTGAGACTCCTCGGCTGGCTCTTCTTTCTGATCAGATTCGCCTCAACACCAGCGGGTTCATCTCTCTCAATGACTACGTGCGTCAAGAGTTGAACTCCCTTCGCGATTCTGACAGAGTCGAAAGCGACAAACTTCTCTCCGAAGTTCGGGAGAGCCTGGCTCTTCCCCAATCAAAGCAAGAGTCTCTGCTGACAATCACCTATAGCCACCTTTCTAAGGCTATTGAGGAGTCAGCTTCTGCTGTGTCCACCAGGTTGGACAAAATGGAGACTGAAGTCAGCTCGCTGACTTCTCAAGTCGCTGGTCTCCAAGGCACCCTCGACCTCATTCTTGCCAAGCTTAATGAGGGTGATGCTGATGTCCATCCTGCTTCAGCACCAGAGAGTACCCCTCTTCTTCGGGCACTCTCTGAGGGGGAGAAAGTGGCCACTTCAGCAGGTGAACAACATGGTGAACAAGAAAGTTCACAACTCATAATCACCTCTGCTGTTGGAGCCAATACTGAAGACGTTCCAGCAGGTGACAACTCAAGAAATCCACCTATCACCTCTACTGGAACATCAGAAGAAGAAGCTGAAACTTCAACTGGTTTTACTAAAATCGTTGATTCTTTTGAATCAGTTGAGGTCCCAAAAGTCCAAGCCCCGCAAATCCAAAACCCTCAGCCTATTTCAGAGGAGATTCCTCATCCTGCTGAGGGGGATCCTACATCTGCTGTGGTTGAAAACCTCATTTTAAATGAAGTTGGAACCGCTGCTGATCTTGATACAGCCTTAGCCCTTCAAAGAAAAACTCATGAAGAGCTGCATCGAAGAGCTGAAACACAAAGAGCTGAGAACATTAGGTTGTTCAACAAAGTTCTTGATCAGCGTAGGCAGGAAGCAAAGATCACCAGCGTAAGGGCCCCCAAATGCGATGCTCCATGAAAAGTTCTCTCTGAACAAGATCAGCCTCATTCTCAACTACGATTAATGGAAAGAGGCTGAAGCAGCTGCCAGAGCTGCGAAACCATCGCGGATTATAACAGAACTGGTAAATGAGATTCAATTCGCAATCTACTCCTTCAGGACTCTATGTGATGAAATCAGGAAACATGCTCCTGAGTTGGTATATCGCATACCTCCTGAATTGTGTACATCTCAAGCTGCTATTGTCAGAAATACTGCTGGTGAAAGCTCCTCAGCGAGAGGGGAGAAACGGAAGTCCGTTCTCCTTGAGCCTCTTGCTGACTCCAGACCACTGGATATTGGGTCGTCAATCATATTTGCTAAACGACCAAAACCCAATATCACAAAAGCCGTTCCCACGGGAGTTAACTTTGTCCCTGGGCTGATCGTGAAAGAACCAATTCACGGCTTTTGCTATCTGGAGAAGAAGGTGCAATGCTTCCAGCGGGCAGATGAGTTGGAAATGTGTGATGTGGATCAACTCATGACCTATCACAAGCTGCTGAGTTCCTCTACTAAAGAGGGAAGAGAAATGAAGAACCTAATAGACTCAGCCTTCCACTCACTGTATCGCAATGTCGTTGGATAAGCTATATCCAAGGCATTATATATTTTTTTTTTGATTTTCCTTGTATTTCAATTTCCTTATCAGTAGAAAATCAAAACTTTGTAATATACTTGTAAAAATTGTAAAAAGATAAAGATATACAAAAGAACCCTAAGGGTCAAAGTACATAAGTATCCAGCTGACTTCTTTCAGCTGAATCATTACAGGGTTACACTTATACGGCTATTCGACTGCATCAAATAGGGGGAGATTGTTAGTCCCAAGACTAAGTAAATAAGATTTGATGCTCGATAGCCAAGAAGAATAAATAACAGCTGAAGTATGTATCTCAGCTGAAGCAAGTATATACAATAAACCTTCAGCTGAGTACGTACTTAGCTTTAGGATACAAGTCAAATCAGCGGCTATTAACGAGAGTTCATTCGAAGTCTATGACCAAAGGACAAAGACAAGAAGAAGACTATTCAGCTGATTGTGGAATCAGCTGATAGTACCTGCTGCAGATGAAGACTTAAAGGAAATGTTCATTGACACCTTGAACATTTCCCGTTCCCGCTCAAAGAAGAAGAAAACGATGAAGATCTTCTATTTTGGAATAGAAGACAATGTCAGTACAACTTCATCATTTGTCCCTCAAGCATGTAAAGAGAAAGTCAACAACTTCTGTAATTATGTAGTACACCTTTCACTGTGCGTCAGAAAAGGTACCGGAAGAAGTGGACACAAAGTACACTCGGGACAATAACTTGTGCAATAGAATTTAATGACCCATGGCAAGTCTACATCGACGAATAATATGTTTACACGTCGTCAAACTTGTGGACTAAGGAACATGGATCTTGGGCTATAAATACAGACGTAAATGCTTGCATTTATAACACCTTTAGAACACCCTTAGAAATCATAAGCACAAGAACATTCTCTGAGAGTTAGTTATTGTCTAAGTATTAACTCCTCCATAGTTATTACTAAGGCATTAATATCAGCTGTTAGTATCAGCTGATATAACTCTCAGTGTACCCTTCTAGTTTGAGCGGTCTAAAGTGTCAACTCAACTATAGAGTTTTAGGTAGTGTGTACTATCTATTTCCGCAAACTCTGTATTGTATTAAGCTGTTTTTAATAAAACTCTTAATCATTAAAATCTTGTTGTTATTTACTTATCGTATCTTCGTTACTCGGTCATAACGCAACACGGTTGTGTTGTTGGGATCCAACAATCTCCTAATTTGGTTATGTGTATAATGCACCCCTATATATATATATATATATATATATATATATATATATATATATATATATATATATATATATATATATATATATATATATATATATATATATATATATATATATATATTAATTAGTTTAAATAAACAAAATCTTTATTTTTGTACATAATTATTTTCGATTATTTATGTGCTTAAATAAATTTATTCGATAAATCTTGTATTATTTAAAATATGTGTTTAAATAATATTAAGGATTATCAATCTAAATAAACTAACAACGAAATTGTTTTCTTCCTAGATGGTAAATCCAATCAAGAAAAATCAAAATCTTCCACCAGCACCTCCACTTCCTCAACCACCACAAACTTCTAACTTCCATATACTGTCGGTGTTATCACGAGAGAAGCTCACTGGACGCAACTATATTGATTGGGTTCGTACTCTAAGAATTACTTTAAGGTACGAGGGCAATGAGTATGTTCTTAACGAAGAAAGTCCTGAGCTCACTGATGACTCGACTGAAGATGACTTCAAAGCTTATGAGCAACATTATGTTGAACCGGAAAAGGTTTCTTGCATGATACTCACCACTATGCCTTCTGAATTTCAAAAGGGTTTTGAGAAACTAGGTGCGTATGAGATCAACAGACAGCTCAAACTGATGTTTCAGAACAGAGCAAGGCAAGAACATTTCGATGTTGTTAGTTACCTTATGGCGTGTAAATTGTCAGAGGGGCAACCTGTATGTGGCCACATCCAAACGATGAAAAGTTACATAGACAGGCTGGAGAACTTGGGTGTCCCACTACCGAAGGAGTTGACCACTAACATGGTCCTGAACTCGCTTCCACCATCCTCATCATAATTTATAGTTAACTATAACTTGGGTGACATGGACAAGACACTCATGGAATTGCATGGTATGTTAAAGACTACCGAGGCTAGCTTGGTGAAAGCTAAAGTTTCCACTCCTACTGCTCATGTGCTGGCCATTCATTCTAGTGGTGCTAAGAAGAAGAAGCGACCTCCTCCTAGTGGCAAAGGAAAAGCCAAAGTGGGATACAATAAAAGAAAGGTCAATTCTGACATAACACCATCTAAGAATCCGAAAGAGGCCACATGCTATTACTGCCAAGGGAAGTGTAGGGTTTCACTACGCACCATGCGACTGATCAACCACTTGGGTCGACCTCCTAGTGATCTTGGTTCGAACCATGACTGACCAAGAACATGAACTTGTTTTTGACCGGTTAAAACCAACTAGCTGATTTAATCCCTAAATGCGGAACTGGGATTAAACCTAATCCTTAAACCCTAAAGGATTGAGATGTTGGAAATCTAGATTAGGTTAACAAGAAAGAAACCTTCTACGAAGAACTCGAACACACACATACTTGTGTGTGTTCGTCGACTACTACCAAGAACCCTAGGGTTCTTGGTTCGACTTCGAACAAGAGGAGAAGGAGGAAGAGTGTTCCATGAATCATACCTTAGGTTAATGCTTAAGATAAGTCCACTGATGATGAACACGATGAACGATCCTCTAGATGATCATTTGCAACGATCCTTGATCTTCGAAACTCGAAGAACACGAAGAACGAACGAAGAACACGAAGAACACAAGACTTGTGTTCTTCCCTTGTTACTCGGCCGATCGAAGGGGAGAGAGGGGGAGAGATTTCGTGTAGGTTGCAAGGGAATGATTAGGTTTAAATGAAACCTTAAGCCTTCTATTTATAATAGAATAAGTTTCATCTTAGTCCTTCTAGTTTAATTAAGATTAATCTCTTAATTAAACTTATCCTTTTACACTTCCATCCCTTATAGTTTAACTAGTTTATTATTGTTGCACTTAACTATTAAATGTCTAGTATTAACACACTAATAATTCGGTACCCATATACACGAATTATTCACACTTGTATTTATACTTTTAATAGTTATTATATAATAACTTTTATATAATTTACACAATAATAGTATCCAATTACTATATGATTTAATATCTTTAAATCATATCATGGATAACCTTTAATTAACACATTGTATATTTACTCAACTAGTAAATGTACAACTACTTGTATTTATTAGTTAGTTGAACTAATCTAGTAATAAGTTAAACTTAACTTAATACTTAACTGATTCATAATGACTATTATGAATCATTCCTCTTCGTAGTATCGTTGCATAACTTGCTCGTATTACATGCACTCACCGGTGTAACCCTTAAGTGTTTCATAGGCATGGATGTATCATCATAGGTTGACTAACTGTGCACATAATTCCTTCAGACTCCCACTTGTGCAAGTTTATAACCTTTGTCTTAATGATACGAGCTACAGTGGCCTTCTAGATGGGCATGTAGGTAACCAACCCCATAAAAACAGCTTATGTAACCCTTGGTATAGTTTCATGAAAAACTCTTAATAGCGTCTCCTAGTAAAGAACACTCTGTCTCTACTTCTTGGGTAACGTTGTTAGGCTTATCCCTTGCAGCACGATATTTGTGATAACGAATACGAGCATGGTAGAAAAATATCAACTCATGTATTCGAAATCATTTTATGACTTCTTGATTCAAACTGCTGTGATAAACGACAAAGAACAGATCAGTTCGTTTGGGCACGGCCGTGCACTTGCCAGTTTCTCATCATGTCAAAGGACCTATAAATATCTCTCCTAAAGAGGAGATGCAATTACCATCTTGTTATATTTCGATTTAAAATACAACTTCCTTTGTACCCAGTATCGCCTCGTATGACAAACGTATTTCAGAATTGTCTGAGTTGAACCAAAGCACATTAGTCATTGTATCCTAAACCAAATACCTCAGGCTTAAGGACAATCCTAGTGAACAATACTTTTGAACTTTTCAACCACGAAGTATTGTCACGGTGGTCAATCCAATATTCGTTGAGCTCCAATAGAATATCACCGATATTTTGTTTACACAAAACTTGTATAGCTATCTTCGAAGAACTTCGAATCTACCACCAAATACCGCGATGATGTTAACGTCCCATCAAGGTTCCCACCTAGACGAGTAGTCATGGATTTTTGTATCTTTTTGAATAAATAGACTTTTATTCATGGATTATTCCTCACTGGACATAGATACTGAATTATTACTGGATCATTACTTATTCCTTTTGTTTGTGTTGATTACTTAATGATTCTTACAACCTTAATTGTAACTTTATCACTAAACCAATCATTTCTATTAAACTAAAGACATAAGACGAGTATTTAGGAATAATATTACTTTTGCCTTTGCTAGATATTGTTCTTGCAACAATCTAGAACACATTCTAGTCTTGCCCTTTATGTAATTCGGTAAACATAGGAGGATTGGAAATTAACTCCTTAGTTTCTAGAATTCATAGAATCATCCTTGTAACTAAAGCCTCTTTTAGTTACTTGATTTGTAGATATTCTTTCTAGTTAAAGAAATTTCCTTAAATGACTATGTTATCCACTGAAGGGTTAACAACCTATTAGATATGCAATAATTAATCACAAGACTTGTGATTACGCTATTAGGTTTGCAATAATCTAATCAACGATCATTTATTATTTCTCTTAACTCTTTGGTAAACGACTTGGTAAAACCTTGTTGTTAATGTCTTACTAACTTACTGAATTCATTAACATCTTTAATGAATTACGTTAGTCTTAGCTCCCACTTACTTTAATGGAACTTAAGCATCTCTTAAACTACTACTTTAACCTAGTCAATAACTTGTAGTTCAATCTTTTAAGAATTCTATCAATAATTAAGATCATCCTTTGGATTTGCGAATATCCAACATTCCTGTTTAGGGAATTATGATCTTTATTGATTACTGTATCCAACAAGTATAAAACACTTGAAGTGATACTATCAATTTTTAAACTCATTAGTATTCTTTTAAGAATCTTATTTAATGCCAAAGTCATTTATTTGGATTTCTTAAATATCCATTTATTCCTATGAGGGAATTATGACTTGATTAAATATTGTAGTTATTACAAGTATAAGATACTTGGAATAATACCTTTTAATTCTTAAATGCTTCAATATATTTTGTCCCTTTTAAGAGTCATTTAATGTCTAAGTCATTTTACTTGGATTATACGAATATCCAATCATTCCTATCAGGGAATTACGACTTCATTAAATCCTTTACTACAAGTATAAAAGACTTGTAATAATACTCTTAAAGTCTATCTTGATTATATCCAATATAATCATACTATATTAATACTAATATTTTAAAACTTTCTATCATAAGTAATGACTATTACTTAAGATGTTTTAACTAAGTTCAATAACTCTTGAACCTTATGCTTCCATAAAACTCTTAAATACTTTCATTAGAAAAACTTTCTAATTACTAGTATCTAAATACCTTGAGCTATCAAGACATTATTTATACAACAATCAAACAAATATATATAAACATGAAATATAAGTAAATCAAAACTTGACTTACAATCTAGTCATAAACCTTGACTAGTGTAATTATCACACATGCACACAATATAATTCAACCATGGATTCGAGATTAATTAAAACCAAAAATAAAACTTGTTTTAACAAAATAAAATTATCCAAACAATAAAGTAAAATTGTTTAAAACGAATCCACGAAAATACTGAATTATAAAACTTGGTGCTCGTGGGATCATCACCATCTCATGCCGGTCACTATCACTTTCCATCACCTCCTGCAATAAACGATTGCAAAAGTTAGATTACTCGTAACGTACTTTACAAGTATCTTAAAGTGATTAAGAAGTGTGGTTGTGTTACCTGAGGAACTTGCGTTTCCTCCACTACCACTTGCACCCTTTGGACAATTCCTTTTCCAATGCCCAACCTCACCACACTTGAAGCACCGGTTCTCGGTCCTCACAGTGCTAGGCTTAACCTTCTTGACCTTTTGTTTGACACCTTTACCATTTGGCACTCCTTGGTTAGGATAGGTTTTACCCTTTCCTTTACCACCATGTCCATTCTCATTGCTGCCATCAGTTATGCGACCCCTTTTAGAATTGGTCTCAATATTCAACCCAACAGCCTCGAGCATAGATTGTAGCTCGGGAATGGAATTATATGTATCACATTTGCTGTAATTGGCTACAAAAGACTTGTAATCATCAGACAACGAGTTTGAGTATCATGTCAATTGCGAACTCCAATGGCATGTGGTGACCAAGTCTAGTAAGGTGATCAATGTGCACTTTCATTCTCCTGACGTGTGCACCTATTGATGCTCCCTTAGCCATTTTGCAAGAAGCGAAAGCCTTACAAGCGTAAAATGCTTGTCCTGGTTCGTTTTCTTCATCCTTGGCAGGGGTTTTCAATACGTTTCTTTCTTGGTCAATACTTTCCCTCACTTGTCTGAGCATGATCTTAAAATCACGCTTCCAATTGAGGAAATTCGACCTAGTCGTTTCTTTCTTTCCTAGGAAGAAACGTTGCGAGAGTTTGTTATAGGTTATCGTTGTGTTTGTTGCTGCCATCTACAAATCAAACCCAGTTTAATTAGTAATCATCAATAAACATTTTCTAAAATATATTATAAACCCATAATTAATATTTTAGGCCTAGGATCCATATATCACATTCTCGCCGCAAGGTTTGGGCACTTCCCGACGAGACATGCAATTTTTGGTAGGTAACATCCTTACCGATCGTATCAAGACTTGACACGATTCCTAGGGGTCGTAGAATCTTTAAACTTATAACTTATTACAACTTTGTACAATTTAATTGTACATTTCTAAGTTAGTAATAAAGTCTAGTATGTCTATTCTACTCAAGTACTTTTTGGGTCGGGACTCCCGATTATCACCAAAGTAGATCAGACCATCTAAGACAGTGTGATGCTCTGCGTCGGGACTCCCGATATCACAGAACCTTACGCACCCTAATACTCGCAATGATTTGAATCCATATCTAAGGTTCTTTATCCTTACAATATGAATATCGTTTAACAAGTGAGGTGTTCCATTAGGTGGATAGTACTTCGATCTAAGATTTTCTTGGGTTTGTTTAAGTCTTAAACTAAACTTAAACTTTTATTCCAATCTTAATCCTTGTCTAACATGTGTGACTTGTGAATTGAAGGATTCTACAAGACACCTTTTTAAAACATAAGAACTATTCTTTAAAAACTTATAGTTTCAAGAATTTGCACGATTTTACATGTATACCTAAAACGAGGTGTACAAAATGTTCTACTAGATTTTGTGACAAAATCTTATTTAGAATAAAACTTACTTGTTTTATCTTACTTGAAAAACTTATAAACTTATGTTAAACTTTTAAATTCTTTTATGATTCATGAACTTGAAACATAAACCTCGTTTTAACACATCTAGTTTTCCATATGTCTAATAATGAAATCAAACATTTCTGATGACTTATTAGATTCGACCAAGACTTATGTCTTAACGACACACTTACAAACTTTGTGATTTTCTTGTGTAGCTCCCACTAGCTTCAACAACCTTGATGAAACTTAAGCTAACACGATCACCGGTTTATACTTGGTGAAGCTAATAAACTTATTATATAAAGACTATATAATAATTCTTAGTTTGTTTAAACCTTTCTTATATTTAACTTGAACTAGTTAAATATAGGTTCTTGTTATTTTTACTTGATCATTAATCTAGTATATTTAACTTGAACTAGTTAAATGTGTATAAACTTATTACTTCTTTTAAAATTCAATTTTATTTAATTATTAAAAATTTCCGAAAATTTAAATACATATACATAAACAATTAAATACATCTTGTTTATTGTAGAACTTAAAAATTAACATCTTCTTTATCAATTCCCTAAATTAATTAGATGAACCCTAATCTTGCTTTTGATCAATCAAAACTAGGGTTTTGACTTTCTAGATTAATGATCAAGTATAAATAACAAGAACCTATATTTAACTAGTTCAAGTTAAATATAAGAAAGGTTTAAACAAACTAAGAGTTATTATATATAGTCTTTATATAATAAGTTTATTAGTTTCACCAAGTATAAACCGGTGATTGTTAGCTTAAGTTTCATCATGGTTGTTGAAGCTAGTGGGAGCTACACAAGAAAATTACAAAGTTTATAAGTGTGTTGTTAAGGCATAAGTTATGGTCGAATTTAATAAGTAAGAAATAAATGTTTAATTTCATTATTAGACATATGAAAAACTAGGTGTGTTAAACTAAGTTTATGTTTCAAGTTCATGAATCGTAAAAGTTTTAAAAGTTTAACATAAGTTTTATAAGTTTTTCAAGTAATATAAAAACAAGTAAGTTTTTATTAGAAATAAGGTTTCTCACAAAACCTAGTAAAACGTTTTGTACACCTCGTTTTAGGTATACATGTAAAATCGTGTGAATTCTTGAAACTATAAGTTTTAAAGAATAGTTCTTATGTTTAAAGAAGGTGTCTTGGAGAACCATTCAATTCACAAGTCACACATTTTTAAACAAGGATTAAGATTGGAATAAAAGTTTAAGTTTAGTTTTAAGACTTAAACAAACCCAAGAAAATCTTAGATCGAGTACTATCCACCTAATGGAACACCTCACTTGTTAAACGATATTCATATTGTAAGGATAAAGAACCTTAGATATGGATTCAAATCATTGCGAGTGTTAGGGTACGTAAGGTTCTGTGATAATCGGGAGTCCCGGCGCAGAGCATCGCACTGTCTTAGATGGTCTGATCTACTTTGGTGATAATCGGGAGTCCCGGCCCAAAAAGTACTTGAGTAGAATAAACATACTAGACTTTATTACTAACTTAGAAATGTACAATTAGATTGTACAAAGTTGTAATGAGTTATAAGTCTAAAGATTCTACGACCCCTAGGAATCGTGTCAATTCTTGATACGATCGGTAAGGAAGTTACCTACCAGAAATAGCATTCTCGTCGGGAAGTGCCCAAACCTTGTGGCGAGAATGTGATATATGGATCCTAGGCCTAAAATATTAATTATGGGTTTATAATATATTTTAGAGAATGTTTATTGATGATTACTAATTAAACTGGGTTTGATTTGTAGATGGCAGCAACAAATGTGATTGCGACAACAAGTACCAATAATCTCTCACTTCGCTCAATCCTCGAAAAGGACAAGTTGACTGGGTCAAACTTTCTCAACTGGGAGCGCAATCTTCGTATTGTCCTCAGGAATGAGAGAAAGTGGTATGTCTTGGAGAGAGCACTACTGAACACCCCTGCTGTTAATGCCAGAGCTGAAACGAGGCAAGCTTATGATAAGCATGTCAGTGATGCACTTGATGTGAGCTGTTTAATGCTAGCCACCATGAGTCCTGAGTTACAAGCGGGACTTATGGATGTGCCTGCATTTTAGATGATCCAGCAACTTAGGGATTCATTTCAAGAGCAAGCTCACACCGAGAGGTTTGACATCAATCGAGCCTTCAACTCTTGCAAGATGGTCAAAGGAACGCCGGTGAGTGCCCACGTCATGAAAATGAAGGGACACATGGATCACCTCGCTAGACTTGGTCACCCTATACCGTTGCAAATGGCAACAGATACTATACTCAACTCGTTGTCTGATGACTACAAGTCTTTTGTGGTCAACTACAACATGCATAATATGGAGAAATCCATTGCTGAGCTACATTCCATGCTCAAGACAGCTGAGTTGAGTTTGGGGACCAAATCTAAGGACGTTCTTTTGATTGGTAACGGCGGTGGCGGTGGGAAGAAGAGAAAAGGGCATGGTGGTAAAGGAAAGGGTAAAACCTATCCCAACCAAGGAGTGCCAAATGGTAAAGGTGTCAAACAAAAGGTCAAGAAGGTTAAGCCTAACACTGCGAGGACCGAGAACCGGTGCTTCAAGTGTGGTGAGGCTGGGCATTGGAAAAGAAATTGTCCAAAGGGTGCAAGTGGTAGTGGAGGAAACGCAAGTTCCTCAGGTAACACAACCACACTTCTTAATCACTTTAAGATACTTGTAAAGTACATTACGAGTAATCTAACTTTTGCAATCGTTTATTGTAGGAGGAGATGGAAAGTGATGGTGACCGGCATCAGATGGTGATGATCCCACGAGCACCAAGTTTTTTATAATTCAGTACTTTTGTGGATTCGTTTTAAACAATTTTACTTTATTGTTTGGATAATTTTGTTTTGTTAAAACAAGTTTCATTTTTGGTTTTAATCAATTATCGAATCCATGGTTGAATTATATTGTGTGCATGTGTGATAATTACGCTAGTCAAGGTTTATGACTAGATTGTAAGTCAAGTTTTGATTTACTTATATTTCATGTTTTATATATATTTGTTTGATTGTTGTATAAATAATGTCTTGATAGCTCAAGGTATTTAGATGCTAGTAATTAGAAAGTTTTTCTAATGAAAGTGTTTAAGAGTTTTATGGAAGCATAAGGTTCAAAGGTTATTGAACTTAGTTAAAAGCATCTTAAGTAATAGTCATTACTTATGATAGAAAGTTTTAAAGTATTAGTATTAATATAGTATGATTGTATTGGATATAATCAAGATAGACTCTAAAGAGTATTATTACAAGTCTTTCATACTTGTAGTAAAGGATTTAATGAAGTCATAATTCCCTAATAGGAATAATTGGATATTCGCATAATCCAAGTAAAATGACGTAGACATTAAATGACTCTTAAAAGGGGATATAACTATATTAAAGTATTTAAGAATTAAAAGGTATTATTGCAAGTCTTTTATACTTGTAATAAATACAATATTTAATCAAGTCATAATTCCCTAATAGGAATAATGGATATTTGAGAAATCCAAGAAATGACTTTGGCATTAAATAAAGTTCTTAAAAGAACACTAATGTGTTTAAGAATTGATAGTATCATTCCAAGTGTTTTATACTTATTAGATACAGTAATCAATAAAGATCATGATTCCCTAAAAAGGAATGTTGGATATTCGCAAATCCAAAGGATGATCTTAATTATTGGTAGAATTCTTAAAAGATTAAACTACAAGTTATTGACTAGGTCAAAGTAGTAGTTTAAGAGATGCTTAAGTTCCATAAAAGTAAGTGGGAGCTAAGACTAACGTAATTCATTAAAGATGTTAGTGAATTCAGTAAGTTAGTAAAGACATTAACAACAAGGTTTTACCAAGTCGTTAGCCAAAGAGTTAAGAGAAATAATAAATGATCGATTAGATTATTGCAAACCAAATAGCGTGATCACAAGTCTTGTGATTGATTATTGCATATCTAATATGTTGTTAAACACTTCAGTGGATAACACAATCATTTAAGGAAATTTCTTTAACTAGTAAAGATATCTACAAATCAAGTAACTAAAAGTAGCTTTAGTTACAAGGATAAATTTATGAATTCAAGAAACTAAGGAGTTAATTTCCAATCCTCCTATGTTTACCGAATTACATAAAAGGAAAGACTTGAATATGTTCTAGATTGTTGCAAGAACAATATCTAGCAAAGGCAAAAGTATTAGTATTCCTAAATACTCGTCTTATGTCTTTAGTTTAATAGAAATGATTGTTTTAGTGATAAAGTTACAATTAAGGTTGTAAGAATCATTAAGTAATCAACACAAACGAAAGGAATAAGTAATGATCCAGTAATAATTCAGTATCTATGTCCAGTGAGGAATAGTACATGAGTTAGTATCATTTTTTTTCAGACTTTGTATGTTTTACAACATCCATGAATAAAAGTCTATTTTATTCAAAAGATATAAAATCCGTGACTACTCGTCTAGGTGGGAACCTCGATGGGACGTTAACGTCATCGCGGTATTTGGTGGTAGATTCGAAGTCATTCGAAGATAGCTACACAAGTCTTGTGTAAACCAAATGTCGGTGGTATTCTGTTGGAGGCTCAACGAATATTGGATTGACCACCGTGACAATACTTCGTGGTTGAAAAGTTCAAAAGTATTGTTCACTAGGATTGTCCTTAAGCCTGAGGTATTTGGTTTAGGATACGATGACTGATGTGCTTTGGTTCAACTTAGACAATACTGAAATACGTTTGTCATACGAGGCGATATTGGGCACAAAGGAAGTTGTATTTTAAATCGAAATATACAAGATGGTAATTGCACCTCCTTTTTAGGAGAGATATTTATAGGTCCTTTGACGTGATGAGATAACTGGAAAGTGCATTGCCATGCCCAAACGAACTGATTTGTTCTTTGTCGTTTATCCAACAGTTTGAATCAAGAAGTCATGAAATGATTTCGAATACAGGAGTTGATAATTTCTACCATGCTGGTATTCGTTATCACAAATATCGTGCTGCAAGGGATAAGCCTAACAACGTTACCCAAGAAGTAAAGACAGAGTGTTCTTTACTAGGAGACGCTATTAAGAGTTTTTCATAAAACTACACCAAGGGTTACATAAGCTGTTTTTATGGGGTTGGTTACCTACATGCCCATCTAGAAGGCCACTGTAGCTCGTATCATTAAGACAAAGGTTACAAACTTGCACAAGTGGGAGTCTGAAGGAATTATGTGCACAGTTGGTCAACCTATGATGATACATTCATGCCTATGAGACACTTAAGGGTCACACCGGTGAGTGCATGTAATACGAACAAGTTATGCAACGATACTACGAAGAGGAATGATTCATAATAGTCATTATGAATCAGTTAAGTATTAAGTTAAGTTTAACTTATTACTAGATTAGTTTAACTAACTAATTAATACAAGTAGTTGTACATTTACTAGTTAAGTAAATATACAATGTGTTAGTTATAGATTATCCGTGATATGATTTAAAGCTATTAAATCATATAGTAATTGGATAATATTATTGTATAAATTATATAAAGGTTGTTATATAATTAACTATTAAAAGTATAAATACAAGTGTATAATTTCGTGTATATGGGTACCGAAATTATAGTGTGTTAATACTAGACATTTGATAGTTAAGTGCAATGATAATAAACTAGTTAAAACTATAAGTGATGGAAGTGTAAAAAGGAAGTTTAATTAAGAAGTTAATCTTAATTAAACTAGAAGGGTTTTAAGTGTAACATCTTCTATTATAAATAGAAGGCTTATGCTAAACCCTAGATGTTGATTCATTACACCCTTTACACGAAATCCCTTCACCCCTTTCCTCCCTACGATCGGCCGAACTCCAACACAAGAACACAAGTCTTGTGTTCTTCGTGTTCTTCGTTCGTTCTTCGTGTTCTTCGAGTTTCCAAGATCAAGGATCATTGCAAGTGATCATCTAGAGGATCGTTCGTCGTGTTCATCATCAGTGGACTTATCTTAAGCATTAACCTAAGGTATGTTTCATGGAACACATCTTCTTCTTCTCCTCTTGTTCGAAGTCGAACCAAGAACCCTAGGGTTCTTGGTAGTAGTCGACGAACACACATAAGTATGTGTGTGTGTTCGAGTTCTTCGTACAAGGTTTCTTTCTTGTTAACCTAATCTAGTTTTCCAACATCACAATCCTTTAGGATTTAAGGATTAGGTTTAATCCCAGTTCCACATTTAGGGATTAAATCAGCTAGTAAGTTTAAACCGGTCAAGAACAAGTTCATGTTCTTGGTCAGCAAGGTTCGAACTCGTGTACTAGGTGGTCGACCCAAGTGGTTGATCAGTCGCATGGTGCGTAGTAAATCCCTACAAAAACTGCTATCCTAAATGCAAAATTAACTGAGGATGTCTACATGGCACAACCAGGAGGTTTTATCCACAAGCAACATCCTAAGAGAGTGGGTAAGCTTGAGAAATCAATCTCTAGATTGAAGCAAGCATCTCGAAGTTGGAATCTTTGCTTTCATGAAATAGTCAAACAATTTGGATTTTCTAGAAGCGCAGATGATTCCTGTGTTTATATCAAAACTAGTGGGAGCACTGTAGTGTTCCTAGTATTATATGTGGATGACATATTGCTCATTGGCAATCACATTCCTACACTGCAAGATGTGAAGTCTTGGTTGGGTAACTGTTTTGCAATGAAGGATCTAGGAGATGCAGCGTATATACTTGGAATTAAGAAATACAGAGATAGAGAAAAGCGTCTAATGAGATTAAGCAGAGTACATATTTAAACAAGATATTTAAGAGCTTTCATATGCTTGAGTCTAAGAAGGGTTATTTACCAATGAACCATGGCATAAGGTTGACTAAGAGTCAATGTCCCAGCACTGAGTTAGAACGGGATAAGATGAGTCGAATCCCATATGCTTCAGCTATAGGTTCGATCATGTATGCCATGATATGTACTCGTCCTAATGTCTCATATGCTTTAAGCATGGTGAGTCGATATCAGGATAACCCTGGCAACGATCATTGGATAGCGGTGAAAACGATTCTCAAGTACCTAAGGCGAACAAAGGATATGTTCTTAGAGTATGGTGGGAAAGATGAACTGAAAGTGTAAGATTATTGTGACGCGAGTTTCCAAACGGATAGAGATTACTCGTGTTCACAATCTGGATGGGTATTCTAACTGAATGAAGGAGCTGTCACTTGGAAGAGTTCCAAGCAGAAGTTAGTTGCTGATTCCACATGTGAATCTGAGTATATTGCTGCTAGTGAAGCAGCAAAAGAGGCTACATGATTGAAGAATTTCATCGGTGGCCTTGGTGTCGTAACAAGCATCAACGACCCATTGAAAATCTACTGTGATAATGAAGGTGCGGTCGCACTAACTAAAGAATTCAAAGATCACAGTCGAACAAGGCATATACTCAGAAAGTATCACTATGTGAGAAAACGTGTTGAGGAATGGGACATCATCGTGACGAGGGTATCATCGGAGGAGAATCAGGCTGATCCATTCACAAAGCCACTGAGTCGTTTCAAGCATGATTAACATGCTAGGACGATAGAAATTAGATTTTAAAGTGACTTGTATTAGTTTATTTATTGAAACAAGTATTTCAAATATTAAATTGTATTAATGGATAATTTATTTATTATGATTAAATAATATATAAGTGTACTATCATTCATATCAGTAGGCGTAGAATACTTTCGTTAAACTCTGTTATGATGATGGTAAAACCTTATTTTCATATTTTATTTACTTTTTTCAATTATCTATTAATTATCTCTTATTAATTATATTTACAATTACTTATTTTCAATCTCATTTTCTTCCATTGTTCCGACGACTCTAATTTAGGCTTCCAGATGCAATATGTGAACTTTTTGCCAGCATTTAGCAAGATTATCCTTTCTAATGCATTTTTTTTATGTTTTCATATCTAATGTATTTGGATACGATGATCCCAGATTCATCCCAAAACGCAACACGTGTCATGATTATTTCTCGCGAACTAAATTATAACGGCCATCTCTAGTGTTTTTTTTTATATATACTAACGAGCAGGTATTTACCCGCGCGTTGCCGCGGGGGAATTTTATATGATACTCAAAATAATGTTTATTAATATTCGTATAATCATAAATTCGTATTCTCAATAATTTGAATACTATAAATAATTTAAGCTGTAAAAGTAAGTTGGTAAATGTTATATTACTAATATTCGCACGTATCATAATTTTTGGGTAAAAATCTAACATGTCAAAACAAAGAGGTTAAAATGTAAGTATTTAAACTTAAATGTTAAAAGTGATAAAACCTGAGATTAAAAAAACCAAAAGTTAAATGTGAAGCTGTTTTTTAATAAGCAAAAAAAGACGCAAAAATCGTATTTAACGTGTTGAGATTCAGCGTGTGGAAAAAATAGAAATACTAATTTATTAGTATTTTAAAGTAAATGCATAATTGAAAGAAAAAAAAAGCGAAATGTTAACAAATTAAATTTAAAATAAAATTATTACTAATAATCATGAATCAATAATATTATATAATAATCTAAAAGAAAGAAAAAGATAGATGTGTTAAAAAAAAAAGGAACAATAAGTATCAGCTATTAGGCGAACACATTTTAAGGATAATTTTGAAAACAACTAAATATACGTATTGAATTAGTGGGCAAGAAAGTCAACAATGAAGGCGTCTTCACAATTTGCAAGAACCAAATCCGTAGTGAGAAAAGAAAAGGTACACGTATAAAAATTTAGATGAGGAACGTCACTGTTCATTTAAACGTAATTGTAGTATTATTAATAATAATGTGAATGTGATTACTCAGAAGTCAAAACCTCTCCCTTACTCAAAGGAAACAAGTAATAATAAGTTCACCAACCAAATGGAATATACACGCAAACAAACTATCTCACCTCCGTCTTCAATGCATTATCAGTCAATCTCCACGCCAGTGGCATCAGTGTCAGGCGTTCTTCAAACTGACATGATTGGCATGCCTCCTTCGGTTTGGGTATTGGTTCAAAGGCTTCAATTTTGAGACGCATAAAGAGACGAGGGAGATAATATTTTTGTGAATATTGGAATTTTGTATGTATGTTCATTTTAAGCATAAAATATTAAGTGAACATATATTATTGTCATTAATTAGTGTGTCAGTTGTAGTGTCAACTAATATGATGTTTATTTAGCAAAAACTGACGTGTTAATTAAGTGTCCGTTAAAATTTGGGTATTTTGAATTGAATTTATTTTCCGTGAAGTCACTTGACATATTAAAATGATTGAGTTCAGTCTTCTTTATTTCGAATTTAAAGTACTACACGTATTCTTGTGATTAAGTATTTAAGCTTGTTCATCTTTGTGGTATAGAGATATAGAGAAGGCCATATAGATCAACCCACTTAGATTGTTGATATTTTTGGTTCCAACCTGTTTTAGCCCGCTAGGTACCCCTCCATACACCAACCATTTTGCAAAATCCATACACCAACCATTTTGCAAAACTAGTGTACATAGAGTTTTGCAATTAACGATAGTAATGATCATAACAAATAACAAGTATATATAGAATAAAAAAATATTTTTATTGTTGTTTTTCAATATTTGAAGATGATGAATTTAGAAAGAAAACTAATTATTGGCCAACTTGACTCAAACGACTTGACTCGACCAGATAATATTATTTTCATGATTGCTCTACACAACGGTAAAAAAAATTAATAAGGAGTTAGATTAAAGAGTACAAAAGGTAGGCAATGAGAGTTACAACCAGTGGCATCGATCCAGGACGAAAATTTAGGGATAACAAAAAGGAATTTACATTGTCATATTCGTTGAATCATTTTCCGAAGATAAGTTATTACATTTTTCATCGGTAACCGTCATAAGTGCTTCCTTTTTCTACTCTACGGATCAAAACATCATTCACAAAATCGACACGTATTCAATTATGCGTATCCGTCTTCAATAACTTCATTGTAGAAAAAATCGTTCAATGGTTGCGGGTGTGATGGACAAAATCAAAGTTAGCTTTAATATCCTGTGAAATGAAGAAAAAAAAACTTTGTTTATTAAATTAAATTGACATTTATAGTCCCTAACAATCTAAATAATTTTAGGATTTCAAGTTTGAACTAATTTTTTTTTATGAAATTATGAAGGGTAACCAAACGTTCGACATATAAGTTCCTTTTTGCAAAATTATTTACACTTCTAGTAAAAAAGGAAGGGATAATACGGAGATCCTTAGGTTCCATTGAGATCTGCCTATGGTTACAACACCACACAACCCAATTACAAGAAATAATTTTGCCTTTATTAGAAATCCAAAGGAAGAAAATAACTTTAAAAGACACTTATCTATCTTGTTCATTACTCTTTTTGGTAATTGGGTTCCGACCAGTTATGCAATTTCAAAATAAGAGCGACTACCCGCTTAGCAGATAGCCCGAAGTCGGCACATTTTAACGTTCGTGGTCACAAGAGTGTATATTTTGTGGCTCACAGAAATTGAATCAAGAATCTACTAAAAATTTCACCTCTTTACAAAGAACAAACCCCATTAACTAGAACACCACTCTTGTGGCTTTGTTCATTTACTTTGGACCACACTATCTTAAATATAGAATTATAGATGTCCAAAAGGGTCCTTTCACAAATTTTAAAGAACCCGAAGTTCCGTTGTATGCGGAAACTTACAAAATTGAGATGGATATAGACATATAGTCCATATAGATCACTGGAAGCGTCATTTCATGGCAATGAAAATACTCATAATGGTTTAGTCTATATCAATTAATATTTTTCTTTTTAGTTTATTAAGGCCCGTAACGTATGAAAGTTCGCATAATTCAGATGCATATATGTAACCAGATTTATTTAAAATAACAAGAATTTCTTCTTTAACTATGGATCATCAATTTCACTTTAAACATTTTTTATGTAGACTAGAAAAGATAGTATATATTAGAATCCGTTGATTAAAAGAATACCAGATTAATCTAACCAAAACCACGTTAATTCGAGAATACCGTGGGATTGGCCTTCAAAACGTGTTCAACACGAAGAACACAATTTTGAGAGAGAAAAACAAATTTAACAAAAATATTCAACTGATTATTTCAATGTGTAAAATACACTTTAAGTATGGTCCAGAATTTCGAATGGACATAAATGACACAATGGACCAAAAACTGAGCCTTAACAAAATTCTGAAATTTAAAGAAAAAAATACGAAAACCAAAATTAAGTGTCCAAAACAAGGATTTTTGGGCCGGGAAGTTGGATAAACCGCCTACGGCCGTTTTTCATGCTGTAGCCCACGTCCCAATCTTCGATTTGGCAGTAATTAGGCCTGAAACGGAGACCCGACCCAAAATTTATGGCCTTTTCAGTGAAGGTTCTTTTCTACCACGATCCTGGACTTCCATAAAAATAAGGGCCCGTTCTTCTATGGTTGGGCCTACATCAATTTTTAACTGCAAGAATGGTCCATGTGGTTTGGCAAATTGCACGTTTGGTCCCCGTGTTTCATTAAGTGCAGGCGCGGTACCCATGATATGCATTTTTGTGCACTCATGGTCCCTCCACCCTAACGCTGTTAGATTTCATCCGTTAGTGGAGGCATACGCCCCGCCGCACATGAGGGTGTTTTAGTCATTTTGACCCATTTGGTCCCACCACCATTTTTCTCTCGTCTTTCTTCTCTCTCTAATTCTTCTTCTTCTTCAACAAAACTCAATTTCTTAACAAATTTAAGGTAACATGGAACTGAAAACTAAAAGTGTAGCTCACTTTAAAGATTAAAATCAGTGTTACTAACAGATTCATCACTGTCAGAATCATCACCATTATCTGCTGGTTCAGGAAGAGAAAAAACTTCATGAACAACATGAATCACAAGCCCATCACTGTGATACATGTCCGGAAAAACAACCGGAACTTGATTCACCATCAATGTAACACCAGATCTGTTAACATTGAGGTTACAGTCAGGTAGTTGTCAGAAGACATGGTGGGGATCCTGGCGCCGGCAAGGAATGAACGGAGACTTGATGAGGAGAAAAGTAATGGTGAAATGTGGAGTTGAAGGAGAGAAACCAGCTAAGATGGAGTCGGGAGTGGTGAATATGGCGGCGGCGGTAGTCTCACCGAGTAAGGATCTGAAAACGAGTTTTAGGGTTAAGGACATAGAGATGCAGCCGGAATTGGAGAGAGTGTCGGCACCGTTTGCTGCTTCCCAACACTCTTTAATTGCTTATTTCATAAAAAATCATAATTAATCACTTCTCTTCGTCTTCTCCGTCGAGCATTGACCGGTGACTTCAATAGCGTTGATTTGACTTTTTCCGGCGAAACGTAGGGCGGGATGACCAAATGCTCAACATTTTGACACCGATGCTGGCGTTTAACGACGAATGTTTGTAATATAGTGGTGGTTCTGTGTGTCAGAGAGAGCAACAAGAACAAATCGGGTTAGTTCTTGCCGGTGATGGCCGAGATGGAGGTCGCCTGAAAATATCTGAGGGTTAACCGCAAGTGCTTTGAAGGGAGAGAGACATGAGATTGAAGAGAGAGAGAGGAGGATTGCTGCAATTGATTTTTAATTAATAAATAAAAAAATTAGGTTTACTAAATAATTAGAAAAGAATAAATTAATTAAAATAATCTTGGTGGGACCAAATGGGTAAAAATGACTAAAACACCCTCATGTGCGGTGCACATGCCTCCACTAACGTATGAAATCTAACAGCGTCGGGCCGGAGGGACCACGAGTGCACAAAAATGCATACCATGGGTACCGCGTCTGCACTTAATGAAATACGGGGACCAAACATGAAATTTGGTCAAATTACAGGGACCATTCTTGCACTTAACTCATCTTTTATTATACAATAAATTATAAAAAGGCCTATGTGGTCTCTTAGAAACTGCATTTTTTTGTCAATATTCGATACCTTTTGCTAATAGCATCTCCGAGGATTTTTAAGAGGTTGTTAATATTTGAATAACTTCTAAAATGATTTTTTATCATTAGAATGGATGATTTTTTTAAGAGGTTACTTAAACCACTTTTTCTTCTCCAACCACTTAAACATCTTTCAATGTTTATTCTTTTAGTCACTATATTTAACAATTGTACACTTTAAACTCATTTATCTTCTCCTATATATGAGACTGTTCGGTATGCGCATGTTGGCGTTACCGTGGTGATGAGGTGGAGTGATGGACACGGGGTTAAGGACAGGGGAACATCACCCCCCATCACTAGTGGTGTTGAAAATGTTGTTTGGTGTGGCCACGGTCACACATCTTAACGGGAGGGAGAGACAAAATGCATGTTTGTGATTGGATGGAATATTTTCTTTTTTCTTTTTCTTATTTTTTTTGTATTTAAAATTAAATGGAATGAAATGGTGTGGTGTGGTGTGGTGGGTATTTCCTGAATAAAATTATGTGGTGTGGTGTGATGTTGTTGCTGAGGTGGCAGATGATGTGACAGAAATTTTCAGGTTATGGTGAGGCCCATACCTGATAGCCTGAGCCTACATTTGATTTATTTTTGACAACGTTTGGAACTCTTTCATTGGTCGAATATGCCATGTGTAATTCACCCATTGGCCGCCCAATGTTCAACAAACTCCAGTCAAAATCGTATCATACATTTAAACTTACACGGGTTTCAATTCTTCCGTCATTATCACAGCTACTGAGCCCTAATTTCTCAAACCACGCCCGCCGCCTTAGTCTTTCGATGACGATGTATGCTACCACTGCCGGATGGGTTTATTGAAGCTTACGAGCACACCGATGTCGATAACCACCCTTCTATTACATATCTCTCAATATTCAAAAGTCGACAATCACGGCTCATACCCGCCTCTTCAATCCATATTGACGTTTATTGAAGTTTACCAGCATCAGTTTCGTATTACCCAATATTGTCGATTACAGATCTTTGGAACCCTAAACAATGGCCCCCTTCTGTTATCAGATCTCTCAAATATTGGCAACATGTGAATTGAATTTTTTATATCTACTTATTTAGTTTTTTATGTTTATTAATTAAGCATTATTGTATTCGTATATTGAAAGTTATGGAAACAATTGAATTTGTTTTCTGAAAGCTAAAATTACCAGTTGGTGACCACATGCAAAAAGAGTTAAATTGGCGATCATCTATTTTTATTTTGAAAACTATAAATCATTTGGGGTTAGCGCCATGCAAAATTTGGGTGTCATTCCACGTTATTCACACATAAATAAATTTTTAAGCATTCTAAAAAGCCATTAACAATCTTTTTTAACATCATAGGATGCCCTGGAGTTGACTCTAAATATGTGAGTTGCCCATCATTGTAAGTTTAATGATTTGAGAACTATTCGTGGCCCATTTGTAATGTGCTGCTACTACTCATATTTTTATTTCGTGAGTCCTTTTAATGATCTCTATCTCTATTATTATTAATAAAGACTGGTCATACGCGTGATGAATCACAACCTTGGATTCTATTGATTGGCAAAGCAAGTATGTATAAAATATGGATTATTAAGTGACCCTTATTAAATTACGATTATATTGTTAATAATATATAGGACACTGCAGTGATATATGCTCCCATTTATGCGATTATTGTCTAAGGCTGCTCTACAGGTATGTCAATACCTTGCACCCAAAGTCAAAGTCAAATTCATTAGACTAAACTCTTATAGTTTTTTTTTTTTTTTTTTTTGCATAGTTGCAGAGATTCATAAACAGAAGTACACCTCAACTTAAGACCATGGAGCAGAAAAATCTAACCACATGGGCAATAAGTCATTCAGAGTAAGTCATTCGGTTGTTATTCTAAGTGGCCATTTTGACTTCTCTAATAATACTGACGATTTAGTTATGTCTCTTTTTATGTGATGAAAATGGTGCGGGTCAAAAAACACAGTTTTTTTGGCCTTTTTTAAATACTATTTTGATGCACATGTTGCTATCATAACTAATGCCACACTTCATCAACTGGGCCTCTTCTGATGGAACTGCAACTTATGAGGTCAGTTTTTATTCATGCTTAAATCAAGTTATAAAAAGAACATATTTTTAGTCACATATTAATAAAAATATGTCCATATCTTATGAAGGGGCGTTTTCACCTATTAGCTCTTTCTGGTTTTTGTGTGTTATAATTGGTGTTGAGCATGATGATTTTACTATCCTTTTCGCGTATGCTATGAATCAGGTGTTATTTGTTTAAAAGAATTTGTTTTCGTATTTTTATGTGATCGTCCTTTTATAATATATATATATATATATATATATATATATATATATATATATATATATATATATATATATATATATATATATATATGTTTCTGGATACAATAGTCTACGTTGTAAATATTGACATTGTTAGTTGAGTTGGGTTGACCAGTAAACAATTGTTATGTCTCTTTTATTATATATATGGATATAGATTGATTCAGTTTGTTAATTCATGATCCGAAAATGATTTTTTTTAATTAATTTAACGATTCCAATAGTTTAAAATCCGAATATATTATGATGAAACAATCTCAAATATAGGACTTGGCGGGTCAGGTTTGATAACAAGTCAAAACGGGTCGGGTTGATCCAATATACTTTTTGATTTGTATGGTTGGATGGTTTTGTCGTTTTGATCCTTTGCAGGCTATATGGTTCATTTATCAAGTATTGTAGTACTTATATCGGTTAGTAAGCAATCATTTAATTTTGAAATTGATATGTTTTATTTATGTTCCCCTGATCAATTGTTTATACTTCTAACATTTTTTATTATAAGGAAAATTATAATCAAAGGTATGTGTTTATGTACGAGGTAATTCTTTGTTGAACTTTGGGATGTTTCTGGACATGATCGTTATAAAGATTATCACTACATGTTTTATTCTCAATTAAACGGTTAGTATTGATTCAATATGTAGTTGTAAACACTTATCTTTTTAAAGATTAAATTTATTAGCTTCATTGTCATTTTTCTGGTCGTTTTTGTTAATCAAGGTATCCCATAAGTCAGAATATCTAAACAGAAGTAGTCTTAAACACCACATGGTTTTTACATTAACATGTTTATCATTACATTCTATTTTACTAACAATAATTATACAACACAGGTTGCTGTAAAATCATTCTAACGCGATTGTAAAAAAGTTTAGTGCTCTTTTGAATTTTCATTTTTTGTTATTGTAGTTAATTGCTCAATTGTTTGATCGTGTGTATGTTTATTTTAAGGACTTGTCAAAATTGGGCAACCCCCAACCGCTAGCCCTAATTCGTATACACGAGATAAACCATTGTTCCTCATAATTCAACATCTACTACCGCCTCAATGATTCCAAGCACCTTCATTTGCAATAGAAAGCATCCTTCACCATCGGTTTTCATAATTTTTCAAAACTTGCATTATATACATCCCCAACACAAGTCGTTTTTGCAGGATAAATTCGGTAATTTATGTTTTATCTCGTCTTTAATATTTATTTTTTACAAATTATTCATGTATAACAAAACGTTTATTTATCATTTCAATAATAATTGACTCTATGATATCAATAATAAATATTTTATTCTCATTATTATGCATTCTATATCTCGAAGCATGCCCGCCGAAGCTAGTATAAATATATGTGAACCATTTATTATTTCTATAATTATAAATTATAACTTTATCATATTTCAATACTTTTTAAAATAGAATTATAATAGTTTTGTGAAAGACATTTTAAAAAAAAAATAAGTTTTGTAATGCTATAAAAATTATTAAATTAAATAAGTGAGGGGTATTTATAAAACATTTGATGTAGTTAAAGGTATATTAGTAATATTTATAAGAAAAAGTCTTTGGAAAGGTTAACCATTGTTGAGGGTTTTAACTAATAGGTTATTAGATAATGTGGTAAATATAATAAGTTATTGGAGAAGTTAACCACTGTGGATGCTCTAATATGATCCCTCATTTATCAACTTTCCTATTATCATATATTATCATATAATACAATCACCATACCACTAAATGGCACTATGAACAATGCTTTTTTTGCTAAAATGCGCCGAATTATTCAAAGATACATATTGCTTATATATGGGATACTAAACAAGTTAGTAGGTTGGCGTGGTGTTGGTGTATCCAAGTTCGAATCCTTCTATGTGCAATGTTTTTGTTTTTTATTTATTTATTTCAAATTCACAAAAAAAAGTCCATGGACTTCGGCACACATCTCCAAAGCTTCATATTTGATTCTTACTTTTAGGGATTTCCTTTTCTTTTTCCTTTGATTTTGTTTTACATTTTAAACAATTCTTTTGTTTTCATGTTACTAAAAAGAATTTGCCACCCTTCAAATTTTAAAGTTTATAAATTGAACCGCAAAATTTTGTAATTCATATTTTTAATTGCATCTAAATTATTTTATTTAGTTATGAAAAATTGGACTAGATTGTTGTGTCATAAATTTATATATTTATAATTTTATTCACTTTATGTCAATATATAATATATAACTATTGAAAATTCAGGTACTTTAATGAGTTCATTTAAGAACTAAATGGAAAATAAGTTACTGTTATAAATTAGATATGATAATGACTCTATTAGCACTTCATCAAAGAACTTGCTAAATATATAACAAGAACATAAGATGAAGAACAATAACAAGAAAGAAGAGAGGAAGAGAAGTATGTAAACACTTATGAAAGTGTTGAGATGCATTTTATTCATTCATCTCATGGGGTTTTACCCTTGAATTACATGTACATACAAATAAGAAGATAATCTAGTAGACAATGAATTGATGGAGATGACATGAAGGTTGAAAATGTGGCAATCCATTTATTGGTTTTGTCATTGCATATTCATAATACTCCCCCTTGGATGGCACATTTTCCAACTACTATTGCTTCGTTAAAAACCTTTTCTAAAGAAAACTCCGTGGGAAAAAACTTAAGCGAAGGGAAAAAGAGTGCAGTATATAGTTTACTCCCCCTCATTTATCCATTATTCTTAACATGCTATGCACATGTTGCATTCCGATACCCGATACATGCTTTCTAAAAATTGCAGTGGGAAGTGCCTTCGTGAAAAGATCTGCTGCAATGTTACTGGATTGAACATACTTTATTTCAACTTCATGATTCTTTATAAGCTCTTGAGTGTATTCGAAAAACTTTGGAGGAATATGTTTTCTCATGTCGCTCTTGATGTATCCTTCTTTCATTTGATTGACACATGCTGCGTTATCTTCGTATATTAAAGTTGGAAATTTATCTTTATCCAGTCCACATGAAGTTAGTATGAATTGTATTATCGATCTTAACCATGCACATTCTCTGCTTGCTTCATTTAGTGTTATTACTTCAACATGATTTGAAGATGTGGCAACAAGTGTTTGCTTTTGAGAACGCCAGGAAATTGCAGTACCTCCATTCATGAAGACATATCCAGTTTGAGATCTGGCTTTATGAGGATCAGACAAATACCCTGCATCTGCATAACCAATCAATCCTTGTTTTGAATCATTAGGATAAAATAATCCTAAGTCACTAGTTCCTCGAAGGTATCGGAATATGTGCTTGATCCCGTTCCAATGCCTTTTTTATCGGTGATGAACTGAACCATGCTAATAAGTTTACAACAAAAGAAATGGCAGGTCTGGTACAATTAGTAAGATACATTAGGGCACCTATTGCATTAAGGTATGGTACTTCTTGATCAAGAACCTCCTCATTTTCTTCGCATGGGCGAAATGGGTCTTTGTCAATATTTAGTGATCTAACAACCATTGGAGTACTTAAAGATTTGGCTTCGTTCATATTGAAACGCTTCAAAATCTTTTATGTATAATTCGATTGACGTACAAGTATTCCATTAAGCAAATGTTCAATTTGTAATCCAAGACAATACTTGGTTTTCCCAAGATCTTTCATTTCGAATTCTTTCTTTAAAAGTTCAATAACTTCAAGAATTTCTTTATTCGTTCCAATGATGTTTATATCATCAACGTATACAGCTATGATCACATATCCAGATGTTCTTTTAATAAATACGCATGGACAAATAGTATTATTTTTGTAACCTTTACTTGTCAAGTAATCGCTTAAACGATTATACCACATGCGTCCAAATTGTTTTAACCCATATAAAGATCTTTGTAGTTTAATTGAATACATTTCTTTAGGTTTTGTATTCAATGCTTATGACATTTTAAATCCTTCAGGAATTTTCATATATATATCACTATCAAGTTATCCATATAAATAAGCGGTAACAACATCCATAAGACGCATCCCTAATTTTTTAGAGACTGCAAGGCGGATTAAATACCTAAAAGTGATTGCATCCATAACTGGAGAATATGTTTTCTCATAATCAATTCCAGGTCGTTGAGAGAAACCTTGTGCTACAAGTCTAGCTTTGTATCTTACAATTTCGTCTTTCTCATTTCTTTTTCGTACAAAAATCCATTTATACCCTAATGGTTTCACAACTCCAGGTGTCATAATAATAGGTCCAAATACCTTTCTCTTATTGAGAGAATCAAGTTCAGCTTGTATAGCTTCTTTCCATTTAACCCAATCATGCCTATTTTGACATTCATTAATAGACTGTGGTTCAGAGTCATCATTCATAATATCACATGCAACAGCATAAGAAAATTTCTCATCAATATTTTCTATAACATTACTTTCCTCAACCGGATGATTATTTTGTGTTTCTTCACGAACATTTTCCAAGCGTGTCTTAGATTCTTGAATGATTTTATCATCAGATTGCCTATTTGGAATTTCAATTCGAGCTGGAGTATCAACAGCTGGTATATATGATTTAGTCACTCTTTTTGTATCAGTAAATGCATCCGGCAACTGATTAGCTATTTCTTGGAAATGCAATATCTTTTGAACTTCAGTTTCACATTTTTTTGTGCGAGGATCAAGATATGACAAAGAAGGTTCATTCCATGAGACAACATTTTCTTGGTTTTTCCTTTCTGCACCTAATGGTGCAAAAACTGATTCATTGAATTGACAATCAGCAAGACGTGCTGTAAAAACATCACCTATTAGTGGTTCAAGATATCTTATAATAGACTTTGTCTCATATCCAACATATATACCCAACCTTCTTTGGGGACCCATCTTTGTACGATGTGGTGGTGCAATAGGAACATATACTGCACATCCAAATATTCTAAGATGAGAAATATTTGGTTCTTGACCAAAAGCAAGTTATAAGGGAGAGTATGCATTATGTGAACTTGGCCTTATGCGAATTAATGATGCAGCATGTAATATTGCATGAACCCATATGGAAACGGGAAGTTTGGTTTGCATTATCAATGGTCTAGCTATTAGTTGTCGACGTTTAATTAATGATTCAGCTAAACCATTTTGTGTGTGTACATGAGTTACTGGATGTTCAACAACAATCCCTACAGACATGCAATAGTCATTGAATTCTTGGGAAGTAAATTCACCAGCATTGTTCACTCTTACTCTTTTAACTGTATAATCAGGGAAATGTGCTCTAAGTTTTATGATTTGAGCTAAGAATTTTGCAAATGCCATATTACGAGATGATAATAGGCAAACATGCGACCATTTGCTAGATGCATCTATCAAGACCATAAAGTATCTAAATGGTCCAGATGGTGGATGAATTGGTCCACATATATCACCTTGAATTCTTTCAAGAAATCTAGGTGATTCCTTGTCAACTTTCATCGGTGAAGGTCTTATGATTAATTTTCCAAGGGAACAAGACGTACATGGTTTCATATTACTTGTTTGAGGGAACTTCTGGTCCTTCAATGGATGACCATGTGTATTCTCAATTATTCTTCGCATCATCGTTAATCCTGGATGACCTAACCTGTCATGCCATAAACTGAATATCCCAGGATCACAATATTTTTCTTTAACCACCATATTTGATTCTACTTTATTTATATATGTATGGTGTAAATTGGAATCAAATTAAGGTAATTTCTCCAACACTCGATTGTCATTTATAATAAGCATAAATTTCTTATTATCTATTTTTTTGGTTTGCGTGTCATATCCGTTAAGATATATATCACCAAAACTCAATAGATTTCTGCTTGACTTTGGAGAAAATAAGGCATTATCTATTTGGAATTTTGTACCATTAGGTAATATGAAATTAGCTTTTCCAGTTCCCTCAATCAAATCTACAGGACCCGATATAGTACGTATTGAACCCTTTGTTGGGTTTATTTTGGAGAAGTATTTCTTCGATCTCAAGATAGTATGTGTAGTACTACTATCTAGTATTAAAAGATCTCCGATATTTCTTTGATGTTGTCCTCCATTTGAACTCATATTGAACTTCACATATGAAAAACAAATAATGAGGTTATTATAAGAAACTTCATTTATTGAAGGAAAATATATTACATAAGACAACTTCATTGCTGAAGGGAAATATATTACAAATGACAGACTTTATTTGCTGAAGGGAAATATATCACATAAGACAGATGCAAGTAAAAACAGGCTACAACAAACCACTGATTTCCTTAATCTATGTCTTCCATGTCATTGCAGAAATCGAGAGTACTGAGGTTGGTAAATTCATCAATGTTGAATTCCATGTTGTTAGTTTCAACATTATCAACGAGATTTACTTCTTTTCCTTTTCCTTTGAGGGAAGCTTGGTAAAGTTCACAAAGATGTGCAGGTGTGCGACAAGTCCTAGACCAATGGTCTACACAACCACATCTATAACAACAACTCTCACCATTCTTTGATTTACCAGCATCATACCTTGCCACTTTGGTCTTATCTTGTGGTTGGACATTGTTCTTTTTAGTGGCATTATAATCAGTATTTTTATAAACACGACCACGGCCACGATTATTATAATTACCTTTTCCAGGACAATTGTTATGGTTTAGGTTTTGATTAAAATGTCCACGGCCTCGTCCATAACCACGACCATGTCCTTGTCCACGTGTATTGTTTCTAGGACCATCAGTTATAGTAGCATTTACTTCAGGAATTGCTACTGATCCCGTTGGACGAGATTCATGGTTTTTCATTAAGAGCTCATTATTTTGCTCTGCAACAAGGAGACAAGTATTCAGTTCAGAATACCTCTTGAACTTTTGCAATCCATATTGTTGCATTAAGTTAATGTTTGATGCATGGAATGTGGAGTATGTTTTCTCCAACATATCTTCGTCAGTAATCGTTAGCCCACAAAATTTAAGTTGGCAACATATTCTGAACAAAGCAGAGTTATACTCAATTACTTTTTTAAAGTCGTGGAACCTCAGATTTCGCCATTTATCTTTGGCACTTGGAAGTATAACTTCCTTTTGATGATCAAATATTTCCTTTAAAGACATCCAAAGAACACATGGATCAGTGACATCAAGATATTCAAATTTTAACATGTCATCAATGTGTTTACGAAGAATCACTTGTGCCTTTGCCTTGTCTTGTGATAAGCATTCATTGTTTTCATTTATAGTTTCATGAATGCCCATCGATTCAAGAATTAGTAAAACATTTATGGTCCATTGCATATAGTTTTCCTAGTAACTTCAAGTGCAGCTAGCTCACGCTTTACAATACTAGACATTTTGAAACTATATATTTTGAACAAAAACAAATTTAAAAATTAGAATCCATATATATATCAATATGAAGTGCACAAAACAGCAGTGGGAGAACAATCATTCCATACATGAATAAATAAGGATAAAATACATCAAGAGGAAAATTACTAATTAGGATGCCAAGTGCTAAAACTAATACAATTACGAAAACTAGAAGCGGGTGAATCATTCTTGATCTTGATTTTGAAGTTGAGAGAAATTTTATTATTATTATTTTTATTATTATTTTTTTTGTGGTATAAAGAAGTGTGGATGATGTGTTCATTTAAAGTGTAAAAATATATAGCCGTTGTAAATTTTTAATATTAAAATATTTTTTTTACTGTTATATATAGCCGTTATATATATATATATATATATATATATATAGGGTCCGGACCCGGTGAGGACTCGAAACCCGGTGAGGACTGCGAGGACAAATATTGACCAATCAATATCATTAAGGGTATTTTCGGGTTTTATAAATTAGCTGGGCTATTTGATGGGCTTGACCTGGACTAAATGAAAAAAAACCAAATCATTATACGTTCTTCCACAAAATTGGTCCATCTTCTACAATTCGACGCCAATTCTCCTCTGACATCTCCTCCGACGAATTCTCCTCCGTCGAACAGCGCCTGCGTGCCTTAGAACAAAAAACCAATTTGCAGGAACTAAATCTACCTGAATTCGAACCATCTCTACATGAATTCAATTCGTATAAATTATAGCTACATGAATTCGATTTTCACTAAAAACCGCTACTGTATTCGAACTAATAGTAAGTGATTCTCATTCTAATTAGTTTATTTCTGATTTTGATCTAATTTTTAGTAGTTGAAGTATATAAATTTAACTAATGATCCAATTTAACAAGTGAATGTTATAATTTTTCTTGTTAATTGAAAATCATTAGAAATTTTGACCTAATTGGATGCATGTATAAACATACAAGTTGTAAATAATTAACATTTACTTTCTATTACTTCAACTACTATGATTAAACTAACATATCTAGTTATGTTTCTATTTAATATCTTCTATAATTATTTGGTTGTTAAATTTTTACTAATTAGGGTTAATCAGGAGGATCAATGTTAATTCTGGATCTTTGCTAATTTTATATCATTGTTAATCATCAACATACTATGTATATTTGTATATCCACAATGGACATACATGATAGAAGAATAGGATCATCATCAGGAGAAAATGGATCTTCAACAATAAATAAAGAAAATGATATACATGATACAAGTTGTGATGATGATGATTAAGATCCAAAAGTTGAAATCGATAAGGGTACGTGATAAGAAGAATTGGTTAAGCTCACTGGAACAGTTGATGAAAGGGTCAATTTAGATATACATGATACATCACTAGAACACAAATGTGATCAATTTAGATAAGGGCTATCAATCACAAAAGTTGAAAATGATATACATGATACATCACTGGAACACAAATGTGATCAATTTAGATACAAATCAAAACCAAATTTCAAAATAATATTCAATGGAACTGGGAATCATAATTCGTATTGGATCATCGTAAAAAAAATGGATCATTTATTAGTTTTTGAATCATTTGTTAGTGATGATCCTAAAAGGTTGTTGGATAATTTATTGAAATTATAAAAAATTAGATCATTTGTTGAATTTTGAATCATTAACTAATGACATTTAGAGTTTAGTATCATCACTAATGATCCTAATGTTTAAGATTAAAAGTTTGGATCATTTGTTGATTTTTGAATCATGCGTTTATTTTTGTATCATTTGTTGATTTCTGAATCATCCTAATGGTCAAAGGTAGTTTCAGGTGCTTAGATCCCGAGTATTTTAGACGAGAACATACAGTTGATTGAAAATTCAGATGTGTACTCATTCGAGGTCGTTTTATTTGAAGTGTTATGTGCTCGGCCCGTAATCGACCCGCCTTTACCTCGAGAACAGGTTATTTAGCCGAATGGGCTATGAAAATTCCAGAAAAAGGTTCAATTAGATCAAGTGATTGATAGTTATTTAAAGGGAAAAATCTGGCCCGATTCACATAGAAAAGTTTTGTGAACAATCTGGCCCGATTCACGAATACGGGTGTTGGTCAATTTGAAATGTGACGTGCTGATGATATTTCAAGTGTATATTTCGAGTGTTTCGATGACTAAATTTTTCTCATAGTTGGTGAAATCAAGGGTAGATGAAGAAAAAACGGGAAATATGGGTGAGGCCGGTGATCATGTCGTTATTTTTCATGTAAAGTTCGAAAATTTTGGAGTTTATGCTTTAGGTTTAACTTATTTATTAAATTTGTATGATTTATGTTGAGATTTTTATACAATAAAAGTATTAACACATGCTTTGTGTTACAGTTGATGAAAGTGTACTCAGACAAATTTAATACCACAACAACCTATTGCTTGAACAAATATACAATTTTCATCATTGAAAGTATCGACTTAACACATACTGCTTGAACTCTTTGTATCTAAGCATTGACTTAATAAGTACTAATTCAACCCTCTGGTGAACTTTAGGTAATTTGCCAGCTTGTCATTATCTATACCCACCTTTTTTATAACAAAATTTCCTGAATGATTCCTAAATGTAATCATTGATTTTTCAAATGAATTAGCCTAGGATTTGGGACGGAAACAAAATCGTCGTCATCATTATTAACATTTTTGCTTGTTGAAAGAGATAATATTTTCCTTTTCTTTAATTGATCTACATAAAACAAAAGAAACAAAATTAAATATTTGTGATAAGTTGATAAACACAATAGAAAAAATGATGCAAAGGTAAACAAAATTAACCAAAATTAACAATGATTCAAAATTAATAATGATCCAAATTTATAAAATGATTCATAATGTGAAAAGAGATCCAAAGTTTATTGTTCCATAACCTCACATAACAGATGATATTGTAAACAAAATTAACAATGATCCAAAATATATAAAGTGATACAAAATTAACAATGATCTAAAATTTACAAAATGATCCAAAATTAACAATGATTCAAAATTTACAAAATATCCAAAATTTACAAAATGATCCATAATTTTTACAATATTAACAATGATCTTAAGGATTACTAATTATAATCCTGTTTTTTCAAAGGAACTTGAATAATCGCCGTCATCTTTGCTCGTTCAAATAGACGATCTCTTTCTTTCTTTTTATTGATCTACATAAAAAAAAGGAAACAAGGTAAGTACTTTTGTTGAATTGATAAACACAAGATAAATAATGATGCAAAGGTAAACAAAATAAAATTAACAATGATCTGAACATACAACTTTCTATCTGAAACACAAACAACTTTTGCAACATCAACAACAACCACAAACAAAACAACAAGGCAGTCGACTTTAAAGAAAAAAAGGAAGAATATCAAAGATTGTTTGGTGCTTCAAACTGATCTCATGATCAACCATCAGTCAAACAAACCTTGCAACCACAAACTGCATTATAAAGTGTGGATGTTTGGACACTACATGATCAATCATTAAAATCAATTATTAAAATAAATTTCAGCAACAAAAAAAATATTAACAGACCTGATGCATTGGAGGGTACATTAAGTTGATGCACATGGGACATTCAAGAAGCTCATACATACAATTTGTTGAATTCATGACACTTTTTGAAATAATATTTGATTTATCTCCTTTTGTTATTACTGCATCATACCTCAAATATTTATTGTGAGATTCAATAACATATTTTCTTTGACCATTTTGACCCATTTAATAATTTTTGAAATAATATTTGATATTAATTTTTATTTATTTCCTTTTTTTGTTACTGCATCATACCTCAAATTTTTATTTTGAGATTCAGTAACATCTTTTCTGTCACCATTTTGACCCATTTAATAGTTCTTTATTCTAGACCACAAAAGATGATCCACAATAAACAATGATCCATGATACAAAATGATAAATAATTATAAACGATTCAAAATTAACAAACTCATACACCACAAAGAATGATCCACAATCAAATGATCCAAAATTAATAATGATCCTAGATTAGAAAATCAAAACCTAGTTCACAAACTCAATATGCAGAATACCACTTTATTAACAACCTCAATCAAGTATCGTATACACCAGGTCAACAACTTATAAGAACATATACTTCACTAACCATAACAATCAAATAGCAATAAAAATCAAATATAGGGCAAAATTGAGAAACAAAACAAAACATCAATGGAATCAGTATCTAGAGTTAGAGTTTAATGTTTACCAGCTGATTGCATTTTGAGATGATTAGGAGTAGATATGGTGATATAATATTCAAACTCAAAAGCTTAAAACTCAAAATCTCCAAACTCAAAAGCTTAAAACTCACGGATACAATGATGAACGGAACCTGTGTGACGAAATCGACACAAACAACGGCCGAATCGACGTAATGGACGGAACCGACGGTATCTGTAAACTCAAATACGGTGAAGATTTTAACCTAGTCGATGGAATCAAAAGAATCGACGAAGGAAATGACAGATCAAAGGAAACGAGAGACGATCAAGAAAAAAAAGAGAGTGAATCGAACGAAGCAGGGTCTTTTTTTGCCCTAATCGAGAGAGAGAGCATGAAAATGACAGACAGAATTAAGAAAATGTATTTAGATTCTTTTAAAAACCAAATGACAATAATAACCTTTAATATTTTGCCCTTCAGAAGAAAAAACACAAAAAGTTCGTGTTAATTACAAAATTGCCACCGCGAAAATTTTAAAAAATCCAAAAATTTCCAGCCACACATATTTAAGATGAACGCACGAGATTTGTCCTCGCAGTCCTCACCGGATTTCGAGTCCTCACCCGATCCTACTTCTATATATATATATATATATATATATATATATATATATATATATATATATATATATATATATATATATATATATATATATAGAAGTGGGATCGGGTGAGGACTCTTTTCCTCGCGAGGACTGTGAGGACTCCAAAAAAAACTCTAAAAATGATCCAAAACAAACTTTTTTCAAAAAATTCCTTTTTTAAACATTAAAATCGCTATGTATAAGATCCAAAAAAAAAAATTCAAAAATAATCCAAAAAAAAAATATGGATCATAATAATGATCCACAAAAAAAATCTGGATCATTGTTATGATTCGCTAAAAAAAGTGTATCATAATTTTTTTTTTGAAATTTTTTTTTGTCAAATGTAGTAATAATCATGGTGGGTTATATATATATTTTTCGGAATTTTTTGAAATTTTTATGAGGTGTCCTCGCGAGTCCTCACCGAAAAAAGAGTCCTCACAGGATCCCACTTCTATATATATATATATATATATATATATATATATATATATATATATATATATATATATATATATATATATATATATATATATATATATATATATATGGTCCGGATCCGGTGAGGACTCTTTTCCCGGTGAGGACTGCGAGGACTCCAAAAAAAACTCTAAAAATGATCCAAAACAAACTTTTTTCAAAAACTTTCTTTTTAAAATATTAAAATCGCATCATATAAGATCGAAAAAAAATAAAAAATTTTAAAAAATGATCAAAAAAAAAATATGGATCATAATAATGATCCACAAACAAAATATGGATCATTGTTATGATCCGCAAAAAAAAGTGGATCATAATTTTTTTTTTCAAAATTTGTTTTTTGGTCAAATGTAGTAATAATCATGGGGAGTTATATATTATGAGCCTATTAGCACTTCATCAAAGAACTTGCTAAGTATATAACAAGAATATATAAGATGAAGAACAATAACAAGAAAGAAGAGAGGAATAGAAGTATGTAAACAGTTATGAAAGTGTTGAGGTGCATTTTATTCATTCATCTCATGGGGTATTTATACTAAAAGTTTTACCCTTGAATTACATGTACATACAAATAAGAAGGTAATCTAGTAGACAATGAATTGATGGAGATGACATGAAGGTTAAAAATGTGGCAATCCATTTATGTTTTATCATTGAATATTCATAATAGTTACATAGAAAATTATAATAGTAGTTAAGAATATTGAAATGTTACATGAAAATTATACTCGTAGTAGATAAGAACATATATTGCTAACGTTATACAAACAATATCAATTATGTAATAACCAAGTAAATTCGTATTAAAAAATGTTATTTTTATAATGGGTTTTTCTAACTCATGCCCTAAGGGCATGAGATAATAAGTGTTTAATGAACTAAATTTATCATTCTTATTTACAAATGCATTTAATACATGTAAAAAATAGAATTGACTAATATGAAATAAGGAAATTCTGAATTTAGTAAACACTTCTTATCTCATGCCCTTAGGGCGTGAGTTAGACAAAAATAAAAGGCGTAGCGAAGCGCGCTTTTACTATCCTCGTTGATCACTACAAGGAACTACACTTTACCCGACACTTGTTTTGACCCTATAACAACATGTCGTTGGTATAATCTATCCCGATGTCAAGTTGTCACCACAAACTCGTCGGGGGATAGATGTGAAAGAACATGTTTGTCATCACATACTCATCGCTATATTTAAATTTTCGTTGAGATAGAGGAAAGCTTTACCGCGACATGTGGTCGGAAAAACATTTGTCGGGAGAGCTTCCGAAGTACAAAAAAATTTTCATAAATATATGGGTATGCCTGTCGTCGGGACAAATTTGAGTTATCCCGACAACATGTCACCGCAATTGGAAAAAAAATTCAAATTTCTCAGGTCATGCATGTGATGACGATATGTCGTCACCATAGCCACTTGGCTATTTTTTATTTTTTACAATTTCTGTTATAAAAAGATAAAATATCAAAAAAAAAATGTTATTGATTAGAAGGCTGGTGTGTGTGAGTATTACCAGGTACCCTAAAGTTTTACGACATCAAATGTTACATAAGTAACAACATCAAACAATTTTAGAGAGGATGGTATGGTGGTTCAAGCCACTTGCTCACCTCGACGCCACATCAACATTTCACAAAATAAAAGTGCATAATTAAAATACTTCTTATCTTTCTTTTAAATATTCCTTGCATATTTCCTCCTTTTGCTTGTTGATAAACACCGCATGAAATGCCAACAAACCTTATGAAACAGAAACCCATCACTCTATTAATAGCATTTCTTACTCCGCGTCTCACCGACATAGAACTCGTTGAGACGTGCCCACGGGGTTTTCCCCTTTCTCCAGGTTTTTTTTTGCGGCCGTTTCTTGAGATTGTGGTTGTGAGTCTTGTGGTTGTTTAAGGATTAGAGGCGGATTTTGTTGAAAAAGTTGGATGAGCATCTGATAATGTTAATGTTGGAAAAAGAGTTGTTCGGATGTGAGATTCGACATGGCGATTTGGGTACCATATGGTGATAACGATGAGATTTCCCAATTATGTGTGGATGATATTGATTGTGCGGACGACAGTGTAGAAAGGCTTGACGAAGATGATCCTTGCTACAAATCAAATATATTGTTAAAGAAGAGATCGTTTGGTGGTTAAGACATGTTTGGTGGTTAAGACATCTTTTAGCCAAAGAGTTGAAGAGATTTATTTGGAATTGTGGTGTGAAAAATATGAAAGAGTTTGGTATTTGAAAATTTAATTTTGAATTATTTTGGCCGTTCAACGGCTATAAACCCCACCCTCTCACCCAATTGGTCCACCACCTGATCCTCTCGTGCAGCACCTCCCTCGCGTGGCGCACGGTGTCATGGCGCCAACACTTTGGCTTGCCACGTAAGTGGTACGACATATCACTACCACCACATTGCCCCCTCTTATAGGAAATACCAACCACATCATCACACCCACCCAAATGTGAAGAAGACCCCACCAAATGTCATACCCTCTCTCATAAAACCCCATCCACACCGCATGAATGGTCGTGGCCATGGCCACCCTGCATCCACGAGACCCCCCCCCCCAACCCCCCCCCCCCCCCTCCCCTCAACTTGAGAGGGGTGGTGTTAATGTTGATTCAACGATGTGAAAGACATGCCACATCAGCCCACTATGGCATGATGGCACTCATACCAGGGTAGGGGTGAGCATATGGACCGAAAAAACCGAACCGAACCGAAAACCGACCGAAACCGAACCGAACCGAAACCGATAACATGTTATCGGTTCGGTTTCGGTTTTGAAATTCATCGTTATCGGTTATCGGTTCTATCGGTTCGGTTTGGTTCGGTTCGGTTTTCGGAAAAGGATGAACATTTAGCCTAAAATAACCGAACCGAACCGAAAACCGACCGAAACCGAACCGAACCGAAACCGATAACATGTTATCGGTTCGGTTTCGGTTTTGAAAATTCGTCGTTATCGGTTATCGGTTCTATCGGTTCGGTTCGGTTCGGTTTTGGCCCGATAATCACCCCTATACCAGGGGTAGCCTCGCAGAATATTTTGTGTTGGTGGTTTTGAGCAAAAGTTTAATGTTACGCTAATTTAATAGTTATGCTCTAACTATTGAGTATCTGTCTTGAACGGTTTAACACATAGAGTGTACATGCACGGAAAACTCTTGAGGTCATAATGTATTTTAATACTCTGAATTTGGTTGATTAGGTTATTTGCTACTATGAACTATCAAAGATATAACATTACAGGGGTGTGTTCGGTTCCGGAACCGGGGCAACCGGACCGGAACCGGTAAACCCGGAAACCGAAAAAAAGGAGATTTCAAAGACCGAGAATCGGACCGGTTAAACCGGTTCCGGGCCCGGTCTAGGTCGGTTCGGTCTTTAAGCGGGTTTAGAACCGGTAAACATGGTTTTTGTGTTTGCCATCCGATTATACATTTTCATTGCATATTTTCATCTTAAAAGCCTATATACCTATTACTTCGACATATATACATGAAAACTCGTAAGCCTATATACATATATTTCAATGTCGGTTCGAAACCCGAAAAGACCGAAACCGAACCAGGATCGGAACAGGTAAACCCGGTTTGTTATTTTTGATCAGATCTAAGAACCGGAAATCGGACGGTTAAGCCAGTTTCGCTTCGGTTTGGTGCCGGTTCCGGTTCGGTACCGGTTTTCCGGTTTTTATACACACCCCTACAACATTGTACATTGGACTTGACAAAATGGTCAATTTAGTACATTGACTTACTAATTTGGTTTTGTTTTCTCACCTAATCTACTTCTAATAATAGCAGTTGAGATGAATATATATATATATATATATATATATATATATATATATATATATATATATATATATATATATATATATATATATATATATATATATATATATATATATATATATATATTTTTAGTTCGTCAAAAAGCTCCAACAAAAGTAAATCAATGTACTAAATCAACGATTTTGTCAAGTGAATGGTACCAGATTGCATCTTTATATGTTTAGAATAGTATATGACCCAGTCTGTTAAGTTCAGGATACTAAAATGTATTTTTGCCAAAAAATGAAGTGTTGGTCGATTATGTTATTTATGAACTTTTTTTTTTTTGGTAAAAAGGATTGCCCGGTAAAATATATTAATTACAGAAATAGAAGTACATCTTGCGATTGAGAGTACATAACTTACGAATTCGCTTAGCGCGCTTGAAGATATTGTGATTCAGAGTATATAAATTACTAATTCACTTAGCGCTCTTGAAGATATGGAACAAATTTACAAAACAAACCAAAATTAAATCTTGTTCCCAAACTATTTCCCGATTCTAAATTGTAATGAATATAAAGTGGAGAATTAGTTTTAGAATCCATTTTAGGCTACAGAACCGCCAGAACTCAATCTAAACCATTGAATTTCAAAATGAAATGATCATGGAAGATACATGAAGTGATTTAATGAGGGACCCTCAAATATTGGTTTGCATGTATGTTATTAATGCACGAAAACATATATGTTTTTGTGCATGTATGTTTTCATGTATGTATACATAAGTGTTATTTTTGCATTATTTGAACATATATGTTTTTCAGTATTTTTGATGTTTTTCTTAAAGTATATGTTTGATGTGGGTTAAATGTTATTGTTTTGCATATCTTTTTACTAAATTCTAATATTTTTAGATGAGTTATGTTTGATTCTACACAAAAAATAGGTTCTGCAAATAGTTTGTCCTTATATAAATAAATTAGCAATAAATACAGTTGGAAAATACATTTTATGCGACAAAAAGACATATCTACGGCCTCAATCATGCATTTAATAGTGTCTATGACGTGGTTGTACCAAAACTATGTGGTCCTCTGGCCTTGGCCCAATCAAGTGCCATATATATAGCATACGGTAGTTTGTTAACGTCAATAATTTTCTTAAAACAAGATAAATATGATATTTGATAGGGCTTAGCGTCTCAATAATAGCACCAAATTTTTATTTTTTTTGAACGGCAAGTTAGTACGTTAGTGGTTCGAGCCTATACAGTGACATTCACAAGGGGCAGTATGCATTCCCTCGAACCTTCCACCTATGGGGAATAAACCTCACGTCCACGACGGGACTTGAACCCATGACCTATTGGTCATGGGCAACACCTTATTTTTTTCACCAAATACCACTAGGCTAGAAGCCTTGGGTAATAATAACACCAAATTACAGTGGAGGACTATGTTCTGGATAACGTTCTCAATATTTTTTCGTATTTCAAATTCGAACAAATGAATAAATTAAAATAAATGCAAGATAAATTAAATAAAAAAAATATTCATTAAAATAAAAAAACAAAAAAATACATAATATAAAGACAATTTAAAATTCTTAAAATTAAAAATACAAATTAAACAAACTAATCAAAAATTCTGAATCCAGTACGGCTCCAAAGACCGCTCCTGAACCTAGTCCATGGTACGGACACCCCATCTTCTCACGAATCATCATTTTTTTTTCCGTTTTCATTATGAATTTTATGTCACTCGGTAAATCCGCCGTCAACATGGACAAAATTTGAAGGTTGCAATTGGATGTCCTTCATCTTATAATATCCTTGTTTATTACTTCACATGGCTTCAAAGCTCGAAGTGATTGATTCACTAATGGAAGCGCGAGACGAAGCGCCCAAACCAAGGACATTTTTTTGGGATTTTGGTGTTCTTGATTTTCCCTTTTGGATGTGGGAACATATGATCACCAAATAAACCCACATTTGGGTGTTGATAGTCTTCTTTGTTACCAATCAGTTCGTCATCCAAGTCCAACTTTGGATACTTTGGAATTTTCGCGGTTTGAAACTTTGGATACATCTATCCAACTTTTTGCCAATCGTAGCTCGTCTTGCGGTTCCCGTATCTTGCTGTTAGGAATGGTAATTATTTTTGCGTTTAGGTTGGGATGACTCGTGGACTACTTGTTTCCTCTTTTTGCACGATTTCTTTGTATCGAAGTTGGTGTCGAGCTTGTATCATCTTGTGATTGCATGTCGGGTTAGTTATTGTCAGGATCCAATAACACAAAATTGTTATTGAATCACAGATCTACTCACAATGAGAAGTTACAGCGGATTAACACTCTTGTTATTGATTAAGAACAATAAAACAGTAAATAATGTATGAATTATTAAGAACAAAGTTTCACAAAAAGCTTCAATGTATATTAATATTATCGATCAATACACACATATGATTACAATTCATAAGGAACTATTTATAATAGTCCTTGAATCCTAAAACTTTAACCTAGTTATCTTAGGACTAGATTACAATACAATATAAACAGATACGATCTTCTAAACAAACTCCTAAGATCTCGGACTTGATATTCTCTATAAATAGCCCGATCAGTAGTAACTCATGTAGCAGTAGGAAGTTGCTTCATCAGTAGTAATTGTATCGTCAGTATTAAGTCTTATAGCAGCACTAAGACTTGATCAGTACTATCTGCAGCATCAGTAGTAACTATGATATATCCCAACAATCTCCCCCTATACTTATTAATTCAATTTGAATTAAACAAGTTTCTTTTCTTCTTTCTTTTTTTCCTCTCTTGCCCTTCTTTCATCACCTTCTTTTGTTCTTTGTTCTTTCAGTCTTCTTTGTTTATCCACATATATTTGATTCTTTTGAAGAAAATATTTATATTTTTCTGAATACATTACTAGATCACGTGGTTTTATGAATGAACAACATATTGCTTGATATAAGGTTTTCTCTGAGTGATTGTAGTCATTTTCCATTAAGAACAGTTCACATCTCTTGTCTGATCTCTCAAAGAAGTACATATTGACTGATGGAAGAGCATTCCACGCAAAGAGGTTTTCTTCATTTTGAAATCTTTCAGGGTATTTTTCTGGATAAAATGCAGCATTTATCATTTCAGTCAAGTATCGAGCTCCTGAATTCTTCCAGAAATTGTTAGTCATTCTTGGCTTTCCAATTTGCAGCTTTTTAATAACATCACTTCTGGAAAGTGACATTATCAATGGTTTCCAAGCTTTGAATCTTTGTACTGACTTGTCTTTTCTATTAACTTCTATTATATTATTCATTACCCTCCAGTTATCAATTGTATTATTCTGTTGTAAGGCTTGAGGGTCTTCAAGAATAGGGAGATCTTGTTTTGTTTTCTTCTGAGTAGATTCTGCAGCATCAATTAATTTTCTTTTCTTTGATGATTGATTGGAAGATTCACCAGTCAATTTCTTGCTGCTTATCACAGATTGAGGATCAATTGTCTTTAATTTTGTAACTTTATCTTCCTTGATCTCTTCAGTCAATTCTTTCTTCTTCTCAGTGTAGTATTTATCTACAATATTTATCATCTTATTTCTTCCAAATGATTTTGCACTGTGACCTCTGGATTTTCAATATTCTACCATTTTTGTCTTTTGGTCATACAGTTGTTCTGATAAATCTGCCTTTTGTTGTTTGCATTCTTTGATAAGGTCTTCAAGAAGATTTGAGTGATTCTTCTTCAATTTTCTTCTATTTATCTAGTTCTTCTTGTTGACCTTCTTGAAGAAATTCTTCAATTTCTTGACTAGGTTCAGCTGCAATCTTTTCTCTGTCAGCTTTCTTCTTCTTCTCTAACTCAGCTATTTTTGCACACTTTGCATGATATCTCAATCTCTTCCTCTTCTAATGAGATTTTTTCAACTCTTTAACCAGATTAATTTTGTTGAACATATAATGACCTAGTGCTCTGTGAGGCACATTATCATCAAAAAGTGCTTTTCCTTTTCCAGCACATCGTGGAAGAGGAGTGTATTTCATATCCATAACTGGACGTATTTCAATATCTGGATTAAACTTGTGAATTTTATCTTCAGTTAGGATCTTTGGGTGAAGAGGTAATTCACATTCATCTACCTCTTCCCAGTTAACATCAGCATCAAAATCTGGAATTACTATTGGTTGTACAGCTGGGGTTGTAGTTGCTACTGCTGATTCAGTTGTAACTGGTACTTGAGTTGTTGCTGCTACAGACTCAGTAGTAACCAATGTTGTTACTACTGGTATTAAAGATAAGACATTTAAAGGTCTATATAGTACTAGTTGCATCAGTTGTTACTACTGGTATGACATCAGTAGTAACTGGTATACTTGTTGCTGTTGTTGAAGTAATTACTGATGATACTTCTTGTAAGTCTTCTTCAATGGGATCAGTAGTAAGTACTTCAGTCTGTTCAATAACCTCAGTAGTGTCCATAGGATTAGTAGTACCCATGACTTCAGTAGTGTTTACTACATCAGTGGTAATTGGAGAAGGTACTTGTTCTGATATTGGAGATTGAGGTGCAGACACAAATACATCTTCATCCATGCTTCTAACTCCTCTGTCAAAGTCTTCATCACTTTGACCAGTTTCACCATGAGCTTCTTTTAGATTTAAGAGGGCGGCTGCTGCTGCTGCTATTGAGGTATCAATCATACCTTGAATTTGATCTTTCTCCCCCTTAGTGATCTCAACTTGTGGGGCATCACTACCATCAACCTTCTTCTTCAACTTTCTAATTATGGATGATTGTCTTTGAAGTCTGTATTCGAACCTTTTCATCCTCCTATTCATTGTGTTGATGTAGTGTTTCATGTAGCTCATGGATTTCCCTTGATTGTTTATGAGTATACTCTGATTTTGTACAGTGGTTTCAAGGTTTTCCATCCTATCCGTCAATTTGTTTTGTTCAATGCTGCCCTCATTACTTCTAGGTAAATCATCGGGTTGATTTGGTACATTGGCTTTAAGGTTTTCCATCCTTTCCATCAATTCAGGTTGTTTCATTCTACCCTCATCACTGCTTGGTGATTCATTGGGTGATTTAGATACCCTCTTCTACCTAGCAGAAGCAGAGGTACCTCCCCTTGTGGTTTCTTGGCACCGGGGTCCTTTAAGTGCTAATTCAATTGATGAATCATCACTTAAAGTTGTCGAGGTCTGGGTCCTAATGATGTTCTCACTAGCATGTGCACCAACCTTTGGTACATCAGTAGTGAGAGACCTTTTCTCATGCCCTCTCTCCTCCTTAGAGGACAACTCTTGGAGTATGGGGTTTGACTCAATGGGCCCCCTGGTGTCCTTTTTGGAAGTTCTCTTCCTTTTATATGTTTTAGTAATAATTTGGCTTATAGGTTGGTCTACCTCAGAGTGAAGAGTAGCACTTTGAGGTTCAATATCATGTTCCTGGGACACATTCAAGACATTTTCTGGTGATTTTGTTTGAGTGGTTGAAATGGATTCTGTTTGGGCTTTATTTAGTGATGGAGTGGGTTGGGGTTCGTGGGTTGATTTGAACCTTCTCCAGTTGAGGGGTGATCATAGATCATGTTTTTAAACAAAGGGGTCACCTTTCCTGAAAATTTGAATTGCTTTGACATAGATCAATGTAGTCTTTCATTGCAAATTTCTCCAAGATGTCTTTGACATATTTTGAATGATTAATCAAAATTCCATCTGATCTTTGATTGATTTTTGGAGTCCAACAAAGAAGTTCATTGGACCCATTGAGCTCATCTTGAATTTGATTTGCATCAGTTTTTCAAATTCTTTGCCAATTGATCATTTGTTGATCCAAAGATGATATCATCTACATATATTTGAACAAGTAGAATATCATCCTTGACTTTTCTTGTGAGCAGTGTTTTGACAATTGCACCTCTTTTAAAGTTGTTTATCAACATATATGATGACAATGTATCATACCAAGCTCTTAGTGCCTGATGAAGGCCATATAGAGCTTTGTCTAATTTGTACACATAATCACCATGATCATGATCTTCAAATCCTAGCGGTTGACAAACATAGACTTCTTCTTCAATTTTCCCATATAGGAAAGCACTCTTTACATCCATTTGATAGACTTTGCACTTTTTGAATGATGCATATGCTAAGAATATCTTGATTGCTTCAGTTCTTGCAACATGAGCATATACTTCATCATAGTCTATCCCTTCTTCTTGAGTGTAACCTTGTGCTACAAGTTTGGCTTTGTTCTTGATCACTATTCCTCTTTCATCTTTCTTGTTCCTGAAGATCCATCGTGTTCCAATGGGTCTTTTTTCCTTTTGGAAGAGGTACAAGTGTCCAAACAGCTTGTAGTTTAAATTGGAGAACTTCTTCTTGCATAGCTTCAATCCAGTTTGAATCTTTCATTGCTTGTTGAACTTTCTTGGGTTCATCCTGTGATAGAAAAAATGTAAACAGACATTCATTAGAGATTAAACTTATATTTCACATATTTGAGTTAAATTGACTTCTTGTCTACATATTTGAGTTAAGATCACTTAGAACTAAGTCTAGAGGATGATTCTTTTGAGCTCTTGAGGAGGGAACTTTATCAACAACAATTTGACTTTCAAGATTTGATTCATTGGATTCAGGAAATTGTGCATCAGTCCAGTTATCTTCTTGATTTGCATGATTTTCTTGATTTTCTTCATTGATACTGTTATCAGTATTAACTTGATTGTCATTGAAATTATGTGTTTCTGTGTTAGTACTGGCATCAGTATTGTTTGGTTCAACATCATCAGTTGGAGTCTCTGAGTTCCTACTAGTGTCAGTAGAATCTTGAGTGTTGGAGTTATTACTGGCATCACTATTACTTGTATAATCAGAGTTACTACTGTCCTCAGTATTAACTATGCGGGAAATATTAACAATGATATATTTCAATGGATCTTGACTGCCATTGAATGATGATGATCCTCCTTTAGGTGGTTGATTATCTGATCCACCTGCATTAACATCATAACTAAAATCAAGAGATTTTGTTAGAGTGTCAATATAAAATAACCAATCCGGACCATTTCTTTTTTCATTCATAAGATTTTCATTAAAGGATACATCAACACTTTCTTCAATGTTCCTTAGCCTTTTGTTGAATACTCTATATGCTTTGCTTTGAGTTGAGTATCCCACAAATATTCCATCATCTGATTTACAGTTAAATTTACCAATTTTTTCTCTTGTAATTAAAATACTACAAGTACAACCAAATGATTTTAGAAAGCTTATTGAAGGTTTTCTCTTATTAAAAAGTTCATAAGGTGTTTTAAAGTGTGACTCGACTATTAATACTCTGTGTTGAACATAACAAGCAGTATTAACAGCTTCAGCCCAAAACATTATTGGTAATTTTGAATCTGCAAGCATGGATCTGGCTGCTTCAATGATTGTTATATTTCTTCTTTCAGTTACACCATTTTGTTGTGGAGTTCTAGGAGAGTTGTACTGCCTGTTAATATGATAATGGTGTAGTTCTAGGAGAGCTACACCATTTTGTTGTGGAGCAACACCATTTTGTTGAAAGAATCGGTGCTTTCGCTTATCGTCTTCATCTTCCTAAAGAGCTCAGCAATGCTCATAACACTTTTCATGTGTTGAATTTGAAGAAGTTAATTCATGATCCCTCGCTCATTGTTTCTTCTGAGGAAATTATTATCGACGACAAACTTCATTTCACTAGCGAACCAATCGAAATCCCTGACTAGAAAGAGCAAAAGCTAAGAAGAAGCAAGATCGAAATTGTTATAGTCAGATGGAACTCCAAAAGACGTCCTGAATTGACGTGGGAACGTGAGGACCAAATGCAAAGGAAATATCCTCATTTATTTCTCGTTGTCTCTCCTGTTCGCTCTTCGTCTTAAATTTCGGGAAGAAATTTCTTCAACTAGGGGAGAAGGTGACAACTCGATATTTCAGGTATGTAATTTCATTTCATTTCTATAACTTTCTTTATTTAAAAAGTTTCTATATTTAGACATTTCTATTTTTGGCATCCTAACACACAACAAAACATCTATTTATACACCATACATTAGTGTTTGACTATTTTAGTCAACACAACATTATTATTTCCTTATGGTGACACACATTGAGTGTAACGCCCCAAAATTTGTAATAATTAAATAATATTATTTTAATCACGTTTATTATTTTTAATTAATTTTATAATATTTCGTCGACCTGTAGTTAGACGGTTCGTATTATGTAGGCGACCAGTAATGAGATGGTTCGTATTATTTTAGACGTTTTAGTTATTTAGACGCATCGTAATATATAAGTTCGTTTCGGGTTTTCAATGGTTAGTTAATTATGAGTCGGGTTTTACATTAGTGAGTGTCGGGTTAGCTTGTAATTACTAGAATGGGCTAATATGGCCGACGATAAGGAGGTTGCCTAAGTGGATTTCAATAACCGACCCATGATCACTTTGCAATGCAAGGATCATGTGTGAATGTCCAAAAGAAAAGTCACGAACAAGAATATTGGGGCCCGGCGTATTTGAAGGAAGCCCACGTGAGTTGGGTTATGAGATTTAATTGTGATTTGGCCATTGTGAGTAGGTCAGTAGGAGATCCCACCACGCAGCCACATAGCTGACTTTTCCATTTTGTTTCCCTTTCTCGGCGGCTAGAACTCATCAAGGAAAAACAAGTATTGTTGTAGAGTATGGAGCAGGGAACATTGTAGCATAATTCTATTGCAAATCGAAGTCTATAGCACCGAACATCATTTGTTACCGAGCAGATTATTCCCGTTCGAAGGTAGAGTGTGGGAATCAATCATTCTCTGGCTTTCTTGTGTTTCATCCGATTAAGAATCTATCCTAACCGTAATCTTTTGTGTCCAACTAATCGGGACTGAGCAGGAGTACTACATATCAAGTGTGACGGGTGCTATCAAGTCTGTCGAGTTTTAGTGATCGGACCGGGAAGAACTTCGGTAGTTTCTCGTTTATCCTTACTTTCCTGATTATGGTTCTTTGTTATAATCTACCTCGCGATGTATAGGGCTGCAAGATTTGAAGTTGTTCCCGATCCGTGATTATATATCTACCAATCTGATTCAAGTTGAGGGTGCGGGCTGCTGGTAAATCTCGTTCCTTCTTATTTCTATTGTTTTGTGCTGGCAGATTCTGTTCGCCACTTTGGGTCTGTTTTCGATCATGTTAGGGTTAGATTCTGGACCCCGTATCTTCTAGACTTTTATAGATCGCTGTTTTACCTTTCCGTGGCCGCCGACCGCTCGTTAATCGAGTTAACGATTTGTGAGATACGCCCCTTTTTGTAACTGACTGCAGTGCTGAAATACTGCACGAATCTGCCTGTTGCGGGCCTGTTTCGGGACCCTTCGGTTCAGAACCGGGCCGAACTTTATATAGACGGTTTGTAGGGTCTTATGTACACTTTATGCTGTAAAAATTTGGTCTCATTTGGTGTACCGAGTGGAAAGTTACGGTCGTCCGATTTTACTTCAAATTGTGTTTTGGATTATGTTGAAATTCGGGTTTTTGAAATTCTAGTTTTACCAAATTATGAGTCTTTATTTTCGTGGGTTATAGAGCTGTGTTTCGGGTTTAAGGGCTGCATTGTAAGTATCGGGTTGGGTCAAAACCATCTTGATTATAGCTAGACGTTTTGTTTAACCGAGAAACGGAAACCGAACCTTAGGGTTCTTGGTTTCCTAAAACCGAATAGTTTTCTTAAATAAAATACTAGATTAATGGTAAACATGTTTCTGAGGCTAAATGAGAATTTCGGGAATGTCGGGTATTTCGAAAATAGACGGGTTGATGTCGGGATTTAAAACGGGTTCTATTTTAATATGCTGAATTTTAACAGAATCTGTTTTCTGACTTCGGGACTGTTTTTACCACACTTAAAATATGTTTTTGGATTTTTGGCCCGTGCTGGTCACTTGTTTTCTGAGTTAGCTTTTCAATGCCGCAACCCTCTCGTCAATCCGAATTACGGTTTAAAAGTTATAGCTAACTTAGTATGCTGCTGTTAGGAAAATGACCTGTGCGACAGGCCTGTCTTGCAACACTGTTTTGAGACACTTAGAGTCTGTTTTAGCCAGTGACCGTCTCACAGAGATATGTAGTTCTGGTTGTCTACTTTTCATGGTAAAAATATGGGATAAATCTACTGCACAGTTTAAGAGTTATAGCAGTTCCCGTGAGACCGACGGGTGCTGCCAGTTTTTCTAAATTGAGTCCTTAGAACGGATTGTAATTCGGGTTTCATTTTTATGGTTTTAGGATCGTCTAGGAATAACCGAGTAGCGCCTTAGAGTATTGAGGATCCTTTGGAGCTTACGTTTTCTCGAGGTGAGTATTCTCACCGTGTATTCAGTTATAACGTTGTACATGCATGACTTATGTGTTACATTTCTTGCACCATAATTGTTATCTGAGTTTGATCCGCTATCTGAGTTTGATTTGTTATTTGAGTTTGACATGCTATCTGAGTATCTGAGCAGCTGTTCATTTATTTTAATCTGAGACATTGTGCCTGGGTAACCGAGCTCGGCACAGGGTCATTCTGTGCTACTACTTGCTAGGGCATCTGAGATAATTATGTTAAAGAGATAATAAAACATAATAACACACATCTGAGTTTTTGGCTATATGCCTGGGATCACCTCCCGTCTGAGTTTTGGGATTATTCCCGTCTGAGTTTTGGGATCACTTCCGTCTGAGTTTTTGGCTTATGCCTATCTGAGGTGTGAGGAGGGGCGAGGTTGATCTCTCGTCCCAAATCACACAAGCGCGCTATATAAATTAAAATCTGAGTAATAAAATCTGAGAAATAAATCTGAGTAATTAATCGAGTAGATTCTGAGTAGGAGTACACCGATGTGCCCTCATGTGTTGTATGTTATGATTGTTTGCATTTTGAGAATTATTCACTCAGCTTCCCCAGCTGACCCAAACTTTCCCCCACATTGTTTCAGGTACCAGCAAAGGAAAGGAGAAGGTGGATGGTTGACCGCTGTATCTTTTCATTACTGATGTGGACATCATTTAATATTTTAAAACACTTTACTTTATCTTAACTATTTCCGCAATAAATACGTTTTAAATGTTAAATATTAATATCTGAGATTTATTTATGGGACCTTTTGATTATAATTTTGTTTTCAAAAAAAAAAAAAAAAAAAAAAAAATTTAAAAATCTTGTAAATTTTAGGGTGTTACATTGAGCTAAAAACATATCTAAAATGGTAATTTTATCGGTTAAGCAATCAAATTTAATTTAATTTAAACGTGACTCGAATGAACCAACCATCTAAACCCGACACCAAGTCTAGACCGACCACCTAAGTGGCCGGCCATACCCTTGCTCGAACCTCCATCATGGCTGAACACCCCATGTGGTGTTAATCTTTGGTTGATCTTATCTCTAATACTTGAACTCTTATCCATCTACAACTTGAAGAGTCCTAGTTCTAGTACAACTCTTCCATCTTAACCCTAAACCTACACTATATAAACACATTTAACCTACTAAACCCTACTTTTGCCTCTCTTTGTTTCGGAAACCGCAAGCCACACCGCCATCTTCATCTTCGTCCGTTCGAAACCAAGCAAACCCGAACCCTTGTTTTCTCCTTGTTCTTGATCGACCGGTTGTAGCAATGTAATACCTAAATCCTTTTTGTTGTTTTCTATTTTTTTTTCTGTCCTAATACTCGAACCCGAGACCTAGGTCAAAGGCCAAGAGGTCTCGGCACTTGCTTGTTGTTTGATCCCGAGCCAATCGTGTGCATGGTCACACCATGCATGCGGATCCCGTCCCAAATCCTTTTGTTCGATTAATGTTTGTTGTCACAATTGTTCATTGTTTTGATTGCCCAAAACCCTAGATCTAGAACCCTTGTTATGCATAACCCTAGATCTAGCCAAACACCAAATGAAAACTTGAATCTAGTCCGATCTAGAACTAGACCGTAACCTAAACATAAACCCTACAAACTGAAACCTAAACCCTAGTTGACCTAGATTGACTAGATTTGACTTTCGTTGACCAAAACATATGCTAAACCAAACCCTTGACTCAAACACTAAACCCTAGTCGAAATCTAGTGGACCAGTGTTGACTTTTGTTGACTATTTTGACCTATGTTGACCCTTAGAATTGACTAATTTTGACCCATACATCAAACCGGGTCAAGGCCGGATCTTGACCCAAACCGTGGACCCAAACCCGAATACCTAATCGGGCCAAGGCCCGTACTTGGCCCATTCGATCTACCTTAGTCCATCGGGCCCAAACTTTAGTTGGCCCATTAGTATCCAAGCCCATTTGGACCAAAGCCTAAACCTTTGGCCCACTTATACCCAAACCGAACCCAATTGGGCCCAATCCCAATCCATGGCCCAATCCAATCGGACCTAAGCCCAACGCGAGGCCCGAGTGGCTCTACCTAGTGGCCCATTAAGCCCATCAAGGCCCATTAAGCCCATTAGCCCCAATCTAGGCCCATTAAGCCTAACCCAAGCCCATTTCATTTCATTTCATTTCGAAGCCCATTTCATTTCATTTCGGCCCATTAAGGCCCAATGATCCAAGTTCATTAGATGTCACAAAACATAAAATATAACATTAATTGTATATCATATATCGTATCTAGAATCGCCTGTGTTAGCTTAGTCTGATTAGTTAGTTATATCATTTAGAAAGCTAGGAGACTTTGAAGGAATCCTCTATCCTAATTGTCGCTAAGCGTTGCCCATGTGAGTACACAGACCCCTTTACTACTTTTACTGTTTTTATAAACTTTTGGGGTGGAAAACATAAACAAATGCTAGTGTTTTACTATGACTGTACAACATCTTTACATTTTCATTATCGCGTTGGCATGACAAACAATTATTATACCGGACTAAGGTTCTAGCAATCATTAACTAGTGGATCTAGACCATGGATATGCAGATAGTACTATTGGCTGACACTCATCCTCCTAACATTATTTGATCACTACTTGGTTTATCCAAGACATCTTTCGGGAGTGTATATCCATAAAAGAACAATATAACATACTAGAGTTGAAGTGTTGATTGTGGACTTAGGGGTTGGTATATTAGCTCAGTAAACTAGCTACCTGTTGGGGATAACAGTCATGCAATGTCAAACATAACAACTTGTTCAACACATATTCATAAACAAAACTAGTAATTGTAGATCTTCTACAATTACACTACTCTTTTCGTATTTACTTCTCATATCATATGAGTGTTGAACCTTATACATTTTCAGTCATAAACCATTTTCATAACAAACATTTTGGGTAGCAAACACTTTACTTTTCATACAACATTAACCCTGTGGATTCACTCAACATTATTGTTGACCCTTTTATATTTATGTTTTTTCCAGGTGATTAGGTGCAGTGGAACTGGAGGATATGAGCAGTGGGATTGTCGTGAGCCATGAATAAAACATTAAGTTTACGAATAATCATTTCATTTCAGAACAATTTCTATTTTAGGAAACTTGCTAGTTTTAGGAACTTTCTATTTTTAGAAAGTGAAACTACTTTTATTTTCGTTATTGCGTGGTTGTTTGTTTACTTAATTTTTGCTATATTGTCATGAACGTTACACCTCCGTTCTTCCGCAAAACATTTTAAATGAAGTAAAAGTCATTTTTGGCGGGGTGTGACAGAGTGGTATCAGAGCTTAAGTTATAGTGAATTAGCAAGCCTAGTCTATAACTTCAAAAGATTTTTGCGAAAAACAAAAGCTTTTACAAAACAAAAATATTCATGGCACGCTGAGTCTCATATCCTGAAGTTTCATTGTTCTTAGCTTAGAACATTTTCCCTAGCTAGTATTGCCTTTGTGTTATAGTTAGCATTCGTCAGAGAGCCCAAAATTTTCATAATCTAATAATTTTATGCGTCGTGATAAGCAGAATGTCGCCTACGAGTGTCCTCGGTTTTTCGTCTGATTCCGATAGTGATCATGGTGCTGCTGTTCCAGTAGTCCCAGTGCCAGTTGCTCCAGTGCCAGTAGTGGTACAACCTCCTATTGTCCCATGGCATCGTCGCCCAAGAAGACGTCCTATTCCCTTTATTCCTAATGGTCCTCCTACTCCAGCTCGTGGTCAGCGTCCTATTATCTATCGTCGACGTGAGGGTGGCATGATATGGTTATGTTCGCCTGTGAAACCAAAGCGTGATGTTGCTCCAAGAACTCCACGACGTCGATAACCAGAACCAGATGTGATATCAGAATCAGATCCTGAAGAAGACTCTGAGCCAGAAGAAGAATCAGAACCAGAGGAAGAACCAGAAGAAGAGTCAGAGTCTGAGGAAGACTCTGAGCCAGAGGAAGATGATTAGTCATCTACATTTCGTCTATATTTGTTTTTCCATTACTATTATTAGGTTTTTATGTTTAGCTATTTTAAATTAGTATTTTTTTTCTTTTATTCAGTATTGGCGTATGTGCCATACTTTTTAAAACTATTATGTATTAGGAATGTGTTTAATAAAAGTGATATTTTAGTAGAACCATATTGTTTCTATAAATTTTATTTTCTATACGTCTCTACTACTACTATATCTACGTCTATCTATACCTACATCTACAACTACTACTACGTCTATTGTATATCTATTTCTTTGATTCTTATAATAAGTATCTCTTTTCCTTATAATCCTGTTATATTATTCTTTTCTTAATTCTTTGTTTTGAATCGTATTATTTGTATCAGGAATTCATCAATGACTCGAGGAGGAAACGCAGAGACTGTCGAACAAAAGGTGGAACGCCGAATCGCTGAAGCAATGGCTCAAATGAATGCAGCGAGAGGAAATGCCGGTGGTGCATCTAACAATGGAAACAACGGTATATCATTCGACTCCACAAAAGAAGATTTGTTTATTCGCTTTATTTTTAACCTAATTTTACTTTTCTTTCTATATTTGTTTAAACTTCAGATCCCAATGCTAATCATCAAGGTCAGTCATTTAAGACCTTTACGTCCTGTCATCCTCCGACATACTCTGGATCTGAAGGTGCCATTGCTATCATCCACTGGATTGAGAAGGTGGAATCTATCTTCAGTATAATCCAATGTGCCCCTGAGAACATGGTGAAGTTTGCTGCTAGCACATTGTCTAAGGAAGTGTTGTCCTGGTGGAATTCCCAAGTGCAAGTCTTAGGTCGTGCTAATGCTGATGCTATGACTTGGGATGCGTTTAAGAATCAGTTAACTCAGAAGTTTTGTCCAAGGATAGAGCTACAGAAAGTTGAAGTGGGACTATGGAATCTGTCCATGGTTGGATCTGATATTGTTACCTACACGACTAAGTTCCAAGAACTCGCTCGTCTTGTCCCTCATATGGTTTCCCCTGAATTTAAGCGTATCGAGAAGTATCTTCAAGGTCTGCATGATTTTATTCGTACTCATGTCATTGCTTCTGAACCGACAACTTTTGAAGATGATGTGAATCGTGCAACGAGGTTGACTAATGATGCTATGAGAAGTGGATCGTTCAAAGACAAACTAGTGGTGTCTAGCAAGTCCTCTGAGACTTCGAACAATGAAAACGGGAAGCGTTCCTACGACAACAAACGGATTACAAAGGGAACAAGTATCAGATGACTAAGAGCTATGCTGCCTCTAATCAGAACAACAATCAGTCTAATCCTGATTCTAAGCATTATGCTGGAAGCAAGCCCAAGTGCAACAAGTGTAATTGGCATCATGATGGCCAGTGTGAGAAGTGCCACAAGTGTGACCGTTGGGGTCACAACTTCAGAAAATGTTCGTCCAACAATCCTCCTAAGAATCCTGTTTTTTACGGGTGTGGTGATCCTAACCATTATCGTAATCGTTGTCCTAAGCTTCAGAACAACAACAACAATGGTATTCGTAACAACGATCGCAACAATAATCGCAATGCCAACAACAACAATGATCATCAGCAAGGTCGTGGTCGTGCATTTGTTATGAATACTCAGGAAGCTCGCGAAAATCCTTATACCGTTACCAGTACGTTTATCGTCAACAATCATTTTGCTTCTATTTTATTTGATTCGGGAGCCGACTTGAGTTTCGTATCGACCGACTTTAAAAGTTTCATAAATCTTAACCCTGAACGTTTGAAAGTTAAGTATGAAATCGAGCTAGCGAATGGCAAAGTTGTTAGGTGTAGTGAAGTTTTTAAAGGTTGTAAGTTTGACATAGATGATCACATTTTTTATATAGACCTTGTGCCCGTAGAGCTAGGTGGTTTTGATATCGTCATAGGGATGGATTGGTTATCTAGAAACCGTGCTGAAATTATATGATACAACAAACAAATTCGAATCCCTATATCCAAAACAGAAACTTTAATAATTCAAGGTGAACAACGAAACAAAAACATAAAAATCGTAAATTCTATGAAAGCTCAAAAATATCTTCGTAAAGGATGCCAAGCCTTTCTTGCTCATGTCGTTGACACAAAGTCCAGAGATCGTAAGATTGAGGACATTCCTATCATTCGTGAATTCCCTGGCGTTTTTCCTGGAGAATTGCCTGGACCGCCACCTCAGAGACAAGTTGAATTTCGTATTGATCTAATTCCAGGAGCCGCACCTATTGCGCGTTCTCCTTATCGTCTTGCACCGTCTGAAATGCAAGAAATTTCATCGCAATTACAAGAACTTCTTGATCTTGGTCTTATTCGACAGAGTTTCTCGCCTTGGGGAGCTCCGGTCCTCTTTGTTAAAAAGAAATATGGTTCAATGAGGATGTGCATCGACTATCATGAATTAAACAAAGTAACCATTAAAAATCGATATCCTCTTCCCCGTATTGATGATCTATTCGATCAACTCCAAGGATCGAGTTTCTATTCCAAAATTGATCTTCGTTCAGGCTAACATCAGTTGAAAGTTCGTGATGAAGATGTGCCCAAAACGGCTTTCAGAACTCGCTATGGTCATTATGAATTTTTAGTAATGCCATTTGGTTTGACCAATGCACCTGCTGTGTTTATGGATCTCATGAACAGAGTGTGCAACCAATATCTCGACAAATTTGTTATCGTCTTCATAGATGATATTCTTATCTATTCGCACTCGAGAGAAGAGCATGATGAGCACTTAAGAATCATTCTTGAGTTGTTGGAGAAAGAGAAGTTGTACGCCAAGTTGTCCAAGTGTGAATTTTGGTTGCGTGAAGTCCAATTTCTGGGTCATATTATCAACGAGGAAGGTATCCATGTTGATCCTGCAAAGATAGAAGCCATAAAGAATTGGGAAGCTCCAAAGACCCCAACTGAAGTGAGACAATTCCTTGGTCTTGCTGGTTACTACAGAAGGTTCATAGAAAATTTCTGTAAGATCGCAAAGGATTTAACGGTGTTAACACATAAGGATGAGAAATTTGTCTGGGGTGAAAAGCAATAATCAGCCTTCCAATCTCTTAAATCTATATTATGTTCTGCTCCTATTCTATCTATTCCTGAAGGAATCGACTATTTCGTGGTGTACTGTGATGCTTCGCACTAAGGGCTAGGTTGTGTATTGATGCAGCATGAAAAAGTGATCACCTATGCCTCTCGACAACTGAAGAACCACGAGAAGAATTATACAACTCATGATCTCGAGTTGGGTGCCCTTGTGTTCGTGTTGAAGATTTGGAGACATTATCTCTACGGCACCAAGTGCACAATATTCACCGATCACAAGAGCTTGCAACATATCTTCAATCAGAAAGAGCTCAACATGAGACAGCGCAGATGGGTAGAGTTGATGAATGATTACGGCTGTGAGATCAAGTATCATCCTAGTAAAGCTAATGTGGTAGCTGATGCCTTAAGTCGGAAAGAGCAGCCTAAACCTTGTCCTGTTCGAGCCCTTCCAATCTCTATTCGTTCTAATCTATCTTCCCAAGTTCATGAATTCCAAACTGAAGCCTTGAAGGTAGAAAACAACAAAAGTGAAGCTTTGCGTGGTATGGAAAAGCAGTTAGAAGATAAGGTGGATGGAACCCTTTATTTCATGGATCGTTTATGGGTTCCCAATCATGGAAGTGTTCGCGATGTCATCTTGAATGAAGCTCATCGATCTAACTATTATATTCATCCTGGTGCTGACAAGATGTATAAAGATGTCAAAGAGTTGTACTGTGGCCAAATATGAAGAAAGAGACCGCAGTTTATGTCAGCAAATGTTTAACTTTTGCCAAGGTGAAAGTAGAGAATCAGAAGCCTTCCGGTCTTCTACAACAGCCAGAGATCCCTGAATGGAAATGGGAAGAAATCTCTATGGATTTCATAACCAAGTTGCTTCGAACATCTAGTGGTCATGATACAATTTGGGTAATTGTTGATCGATTGACCAAATCAGCTCATTTCATTCTTATTAAAGAAATTGACCAAATGGAGAAGCTAAAAAGAATCTATCTAAAAGAAGTTGTATCTCGGCATGGTGTGCCAGTCGCGGTCATATCTGATCGTGATAGTCGCTTTACATAAATCTCTCGGTACTCGCCTCGATATGAGTACCACTTATCATCCCCAAACCTATGGTCAGTCTAAAAGAACAATCCAAACCTTGGAGGACATGCTGAGAGCTTGTGTCATTGATTTTAGTGGAAGTTGGGATTCTCATCTCCCTTTAGCTGAGTTCTCGTACAATATTAGTTATCATACAACTATTAAGGCCGCACCATTTGAAGCCCTGTATGGAAGAAAGTGTCGTTTGCCACTTTGTTGGATTGAAGTTGGTGATCGTCTGATTACTGGTCCTGAGATTCTACAAGAAACGACTGACAAGATCTTCAAGATCAAAGATCGTATCAAGGCTGCAAGAGATCGACAAAAGAGTTATGTTGATAGTCGACGAAAGCCTCTAGAGTTCGCTGTTGGCAACCACGTGTTGCTAAAGGTAGCGCCTTAGAAAGGTGTTGTACGCTTTGGCAAGAAGGGAAAGCTCAGTCCTCGTTATATCGGACCATTCGAAATTATTGAAAGAATCGGTGATGTCGCTTATCGTCTCCGTCTTCCTAAAGAGCTCAGCAATGTTCATAACATTTTTCATGTGTCGAATTTGAAGAAGTTTATTCATGATCCCTCGCTCATTGACAAACTTCATTTCACTGGCGAACCAATCGAAATCTCTGACTGGAAAGAGCAAAAGCTAAGAAGATGCAAGATCGAAATTGTTAAAGTCAGATGGAACTCCAAAAGAGGTCCTGAATTCACGTGGGAATGTGAGGACCAAATGCGAAGGAAATATCCTCATTTATTTCTCGTTGTCTCTCGTGTTCGCTCTTCGTCTTAAATTTCGGGAAGAAATTTCTTCAACCAGGGGAGAAGGTGACAACTCGATATTTTTGGTATGTAATTTCATATCATTTCTGGAACTTTCTTTATTTAAAAAGTTTCTATATTTAGACATTTTTATTTTTGGCATCCTAACACACAACAAAACATCTATTTTTACACCATACATTAGTGTTTGACTATTTTAGTCAACACAACATTATTATTTCCTTATGGTGACACACATTGAGCTAAAAACATTTCTAAAATGATAATTTTATCGGTTAAGCAATAAACAAATTTAATTTCATTTAAACGTGACTCGAATGAACCAATCATCTAAACCCGACACCAAGTCTAGACCGACCACCTAAGTGGCCGGCCATACCCTTGCTCGAACCCCCATCATGGCCGAACACCCCATGTGGTGTTAATATTTGGTTGATCTTATCTCTAATACTTGAACTCTTATCCATCTACAATTTGAAAGAGCCCTAGTTCTAGTACAACTCTTCCATCTTAACCCTAAACCTACACTATATAAACACATTTAACCTACTAAACCCTACTTTTGCCTCTATTTGTTTCGGACACCGCAAGCCACACCACCATCTTCATCTTCGTCCATTTGAAACCAATCAAACCCGAACCCTTGTTTTCTCCTTGTTCTTGATCAACCGGTTGCAGCAAGGTAATACCCAAATCCTTTTTGTTGGTTTCTATTTTGTTTCGGTCCTAATACTAGCACCCAAGACCTAGGCCAAAGGCCAAGAGGTCTCGGCACTTGCTTGTTGTTTGATCCCGAGCCGATCGTGTGCATGGTCACACCATGCATGCGGATTCCGTCCTAAATCCTTTTGTTCGATTACTGCTTGTTGTCACAATTGTTCATTGTTTTGATTGCCCAAAACCCTAGATCTAGAACCCTTGTTATGCCTAACCCTAGATCTAGCCAAACACCACATGAAAACTCGAATCTAGCCCGATCTAGAACTAGACCGTAGGGTTTTGGCCTAATCGGCCGACCCACACATAAACATAAACCCTAGAAACCGAAACCTAAACCCTAGTTGACCTAGATTGACTAGATTTGACTTTCGTTGACCAAAACATATGCTAACCAAACCCTAGCCTCAAGCACTAAACCCTAGTCGAAATCTAGTGGACCAATGTTGACTTTTGTTGACTATTTTGACCAATGTTGACCCTTAGAATTGACTAATTTTGACCCATAAGTCAGACCGGGTCAAGGCCGGATCTTGACCCAAACCGTGGACCCAAACCCGAATACCTAATCGGGCCAAGGCCCGTACTTGGCCCAATCGATCTACCTTAGTCCATCGGGCCCAAACTTTAGTTGGCCCATTAGTATCCAAGCCCATTTGGACCAAAGCCCAAACCTTTGGCCCACTTATACCCAAACCGAACTTAATTGGGCCAAAGCCCAATCCATGGCCCAATCCAATCGGACCTAAGCCCAATGTGAAGCCCAAGTGGCCCAACATAGTGGCCCATTAAGCCCATCTAGGCCCATTAAACCCATTAGGCCCGATCTAGGTCCATTAAGCCTAACCCAAGCCCATTTCATTTCGAAGCCCATTTCATTTCATTTCATTTCGGCCCATTAAGGCCGAATGATCCAAGTTCATTCGACGTCACAAAACATAAAATATAATATTAACTGTATATCATATATCGTATCCAGAATCGCCTATGTTAGCTTAGTCTGATTAGTAAGTTATATCATTTAGGAAGCTGATAGCCTTTGAAGGATTCCTCTGTCCTAATTGTCGCTAAGCTTTGCCCAGGTGAGTCCACAGACCCCTTTACTACTTTTACTGTTTGTATAAACTTTTGGGGTGAAAAACATAAACAAATGCTACTGTTTTACTATGACTGTACAACATCTTTACATTTTCATTATCGCGTTGGCATGACAAACAATTATTATACCGGACTAAGGTGTCAGCAATCATTAACTAGTGGATCTAGACCATGGATATGCAGATAGTACTATTGGCTGACACTCATCCTCCCAACATTATTTGATCACTACTTGGTTTATCCAAGACATCTTTCGGGAGTGTATATCCATAAAAGAACGATAACATACTGGAGTTGAAGTGTTGATTGTGGACTTAGGGGTTGGTATATTAACTCAATAGACTAGCTACTTGTTGGGGATAACAGTCATTCGATGTCAAACATAACAACTTGTTCAACACATTTTCATAAACAAAACTTGTAATTGTAGATCTTATACAATTACACTTCTCTTTTCATATTTACTTCTCATATCATATGAGTGTTGAACCTTATACATTTTCAGTCATAAACCATTTTTATAACAAATATTTTGGGTAGCAAACACTTTACTTTTCATACAACATCAACCCTCTGGATTCACTCAACATTATTGTTGACCCTTTTATATTTATATTTTTCCAGGTGATTAGGTGCAGTGGAACTGGAGGATATGAGCAGTGGGATTGTCGTGAGCCATGAATAAAACATTAAGTTTACGAACAATCATTTCATTTCAAAACAATTTCTATTTTAGGAAACTTGCTATTTTTAGGAACTTTCTATTTTTAGAAAATGAAACTACTTTTATTTTCGTTATTGCGTGGTTGTTTGTTTACTTAATTTTCGCTATGTTGTCATGAACGTTACACCTCCGTTCTTCCGCAAAACATTTTAAATGAAGCAAAACTCATTTTTAGCGCGGTGGACATTAGTAAGCCCAAATAAGTCCATATGAAGAAGCTGTAAAGGGTTATAAATAAAATTAATTGCTTTGGACTTATGAGAAGTCTTGTGCTGTTTACCTTTCAGGCATGCAACACAATGATGATCACAAATAAATTCTTTTTGAGGTAAACCAATTACTAAGTTCTTTTTAAACTAAATTGTTCATATATTTAAAATTTATGTGACACATCCTTCTATGACAGGGTTCTGATTCATGTGTGTTTGCCTTGGATATAAAACAATTGATCACATTTGAAGAAATGATTTCTCCCCTATATCCAGGTAATACACATTGTTTCTCCTTGGTGTTCTTAAAACAACATATATTTCATCTAAAATAAAATCAGGAGAAAGAATGATGCACTCTGTATCTGAAAAGAGAATCTTGTTCTTCTTATCACATACATGTGAAACACTAACCAGATTATATTTAAGCTCATCAACATAAAATACAACATCAAATGTAATCTTACCATTTGATATTGTACCTTTACCAGTATTCTACCACCTTTTGGATTTTCACCAAAAGCAACATATCCACCTTCAAAAGACCTGAAATCTATGAGAATCTAAAGATTTCCAGTCATGTGCATAGAGCATCCACTATCAATATGCCATGTGTTGTAACAACTCAATTTTTCAAAACAATATTTAAATACATTTCATCCCAAAATATACAATAATGTATTGGTGTCAAATACCGGTTTTACAAAAACGAAAAGGTTTCATGTTTGAGATTATCAGAGTATACAAAAATTGGTGGTACAAATTATATTTTAGCCATAGGGTAAGGACTCTAATCATGAATACCAAGTTACTATCAACAAGGCCTCTTCTAATCGGGCCTCCTATATCTTCGATCCCGAACCTGAGTACATAGCAAAAACACAAACATAGTACGTGAGACAAAATTGCCTCGTGAGATACATGGGTTTTACACCCGATAAACAACTAGTCACATAATATCACTTACATTAAAATAATATTATTAATTTCGTTCGGGTCACTTCATTTCATTCATCATTAGCAAATGTCAAGATAATCGGAATGCCTCCAATCTATCAAGACCGCCATATCCACGGTAACCAGAATGCCTCCAATCTACCGGGACTCATAGGTGTTGGGTAATCGGAATTCCTCCAATCTACCGCTAACTTTAAGGTACCGTAATAACCGGAATGCCTCCAATCTTTCACGGCCCTAGGGATATCATCATCATCATTATATGTCTATTATTACTATGAGTTTATAGCTCCATCATTTCTCAATTAATTATCATTCATCATCATATAAGCAATTCATTAAAAATCACGTATTAACTAAATAACTTATAGACTCGATAAAACATTTAAACATAAAATATTTACTAGCTATGTACCCAGTTTTGAAAGTTCACATGTACTCACCTTAGCGAAGCTTAATCAAAGTTGTGTCCCTCGAACACAATTAACACTTCTCAAGATGTGGAACCTCAAATTCTTCCACCAAAAGACCTAATACCAAAACCAATACAATGGTTCACATCAATCATCAATAATATTCATTTATTCCATAGCTAGTTAACTACTAGCACCATTTTCCCCCAAGTTACTAAACCTTAATTCTATAAATCTCCATCTTTTCATAAATCTATATTATGTATACATTTTCCTTGTTAAAATACCAAAGATCTAAGTTATACAACTTCCATTTAACCATTAAATCACATACCCAAAACTAGGGCTTGAGATTCAAGCTTTCCCTACTTGAATCTAAGGCTTACAACACAAGAGGAAGGAAGATTTACCTTTGATCTTCAACTATGAGCAAGAATCTTCAAGATCAACCTCCAATCGCCATTTTACACTCAAAAATGGCACACACAAGCCGAGAGGAGAAAACTAGGGTTTGTGTGTGTTAATTAACGAGATAAACCCGACTTTAATGTTGGTGTCGGGAAAGTTCACGATCGTGCATAATTTGCGATCGGGAACTGGTCGGGAACTCTTCATGATCGATCACCAAATTCTATGCCTTGACTTCACGAACGCGAACAGAAGTTCGCGCCATGAACTTGCTACGCAGCCCAGGCTGTACTCTTTCATCTATGCCTCGATCCGGTTTCGTCCATAACTTTATCATACGGTGTCCAAACGACATGAAACCAATTCATGCGTGTTTTAAACGAATTATTCATAATTATCATATTTTTGTACACTTTATGTACAAATTTCGGATCGTTACAACTATCTACCCCTTAAGGAGATTCCGTCCTCGGAATCTCATCATAGTTTATGAAGTTCGGGTAACTTTTCTGAATCTCATCCTTGACTTCCCAAGTCAAGTTCGGTCCAAGGGAATGCTTCCACTTGACCAACACCAACTTAATCTCTTTATTCCGAAGTTTCTTGGTCTTTGTCTCGAGTATCGCTTCGGGTTCTTCTATCAACTGATTCGGGGCATCGACCCGCAATTCTTGCAATGGTATAATATATTCAACTTCACCCACGAACTTCTTCAAATAACATACATGGAACGTATCGTGAACACCTTGAAGTTCGGGTGGAAGTTCTAACTTAAATGCTTGCAAACCGACCCGTTTCAAAATCTTAAACGGGCCAACATACCTTGGGCTCAATTTGCCCTTCTTTCCAAACCGCATCATGCCTTTCCAAGGCGATAATTTCAACATCACCATGTCACCAACATCTAAATCATAAGGTCTCTTTTTCAAACCCGAGTAGCTTCTTTGTCGGTCTTGTGCAGTTTTCATATTGGCTTGAATTATCCCAATCTTTTCATTTGTCACTTTCACAATTTCGGGGCCCGTGAGTTTTGTATCACCCTCCTTAAGCCAACATGATGGAGTTCTACATTTCCTCCCATACAACGCCTCATAAGGCGGCATCTTAATAGTCGAATGATAACTATTATTGTAGGAGAACTCGACCAATGGTAAGTGTTCATCCTATTTACCTCCAAAATACAATACACACGACCTTAACATATCCTCAACCGTTTGGATAGTTCTTTCACTCTGACCATCAGTTTGCGGGTGGTAAGCCGTACTCAACGCAATTTCGTTCCCAACTCTTCTTGCAACGACCTCCAAAATCTCGAGGTAAACCTCGCATCTCTATGGACACGATCGTTAACGGGACCCCGTGAAGTCTTACAACTTCATCCACATACAACTTTGCCAACTTTCGAGTGTCATGGTTTCCTGAATTGCTAAAAACAATGCACTCTTGTCAACTATGACCCAAATGGCGTCGTGGTTCTTGCTCGTCTTTGGCAATCCAACAATGAAATCCATTGTTATATCTTCCCATTTTCCGGTCGGGACTTGTAACGATTGAGCTACCCCATAAGGTACTTGATGCTCGGCTTTTACTTATGCACACGTGGCACACTTACAGATATACTTTGCGACTCTTGCTTTCATCCCGGGCCACCAATACATCTTCTTCATATCTTGATATGTTTTCGTACTTCCCGGGTGAATCGAATACTTAGACTTCTGATCATCATTTAGCAACTCCTTTCGGGTACCCCCGAACTTGGGAACCTAAATTCGACCACCAACGGTTTTTAACCCTTGCTTGTTCTCTACAAAATGTTGATTCTTACCCAAACGCTCTTGCCTTAAATCTTCTTTTTCCATCACATCTCGTTGGGCATTCTTGATTCATTCAACAATGCTTGAGACTACTTCAATACGTGTTATTCTTCCTCTATTCGGCTTTTCATATACTTTTCGACTTAAGGCGTCGGCTACCACGTTGGCCTTCCCCGCATGGTATACAATCTCACAATCGTAATCATTTATCAATTCAATCCATCTTCTTTGCCTCATATTTAAGTCTTTTTGAGTGAAACGTATTGAAGACTCTTGTGATCTGTGTATAATGTACATCTTGTACCATATAAGTATTGTCTCCACAACTTCAAAGCAAACACTATTGCCGCCAATTCTAAATCGTGGGTCGTGTACCTTACTTCCGCATTTTTTAGTTGTCGCGAGGCATAGGCAATCGCCTTTCCTCGTTGCATCAAAACACAACCCAAACCTTTATTTGAGGCGTCACTATAGACAACAAAGTCTTCCATCCCTTCGGGTAGCGTGAGAACCGAGGCGTTGCACAACTTCTCCTTCAATATGGCAAATGCCTTTTCTTGCTTTTCTCCCCACACAAACTGCTACTCTTTCGGGTCAACATCGTAAGTGGTGTCGCCATTCGAGAAAAGTCTTGAATAAATCGGCGGTAATAACCGGCAAGGCCGAGAAAACTTCTCACTTCGGTTGGGGTTCGTGGCGGTTCCCACTTCATAACCGCCTCAATCTTTGACGAGTCAACCTTGATTCCTTCTCGTGACACGACATGACCAAGAAATTGGACATCTCGAATCCAAAACTCACACTTAGAAAACTTAGCATACAATTTTTCTCGTTGTGGCACTTCTAACGTTTGCCTTAGGTGACTCTCGTGTTCTTCATCGATTTTTGAATAAATAAGAATATCGTCAATAAATACGATAAGAAACTTGTCGAGAAATGGTTTGCAAAACCGATTCATTAGGTCCATAAAAATGGCCGGTGCATTAGTCAACCCGAATGGCATTACCAAAAACTCGTAATGCCCATAACGAGTACGGAACGCCGTCTTCTCGGTGTCTCCTTCTTTCACTCGAACTTGATGGTAACCCGATCTCAAATCGATCTTTGAGAAATTATCGTCTCCTTGAAGTTGATCAAACAAATCGTCGATTCTAGGCAACGGGTATCGGTTCTTAATAGTCACCTTATTCAACTCTCGGTAATCGATGCACATTTTCATCGAACCGTCCTTCTTCTTGACGAACAATACGGGCGTACCCCATGGAGATGAACTAGGACGAATAAATCCCTTGTCGAGTAATTCTTGTAATTGCGACATCAATTCCCGCATTTCGGTGGGAGCCAAACGGTATGGAGCACGAGCTATAGGCTTTGCTCCGGGAACTAAATCAATACGGAATTCTACTTGCCTCTCCGGTGGCAATCCCGGTAAATCTTCGGGAAATACTTCGGAAAAATCCCGAATTACCTTCACATTTTCCACCGTCTTCTTTTCTTTCCTTCCATCTAACACATATGCTAAAAAGGACGAACACCCTTTGGCTAAACATTTCCTTGCTTTAACCGCGGTCATAAGGCTCGGTAAGTGGTGTCGTCTCTCGCCATACACATAAACTTTTTCATTACCGGGAGTCTTAATTGAGACTATCTTTTTCCCACATAAAATCTTTGCTTGATGCTCACCCAACCAATCCATACCAATAATTATATCGAATCCCGCAATTCCCATGGGCAATAAATTCACCTTAAACTTTTTCCCGTCTATCTCTAGCTCACAATTTCGATACATATGTTGAACCATGGAGGTTTTACCATCCGCTATTTCAATATCATAGATCTCATCAAGAAGTTCTAGGGGCACATTCAAACTCACAACAAAAGTATGCGACACAAATGAATAAGTAGCACCCGAGTCAAATAAGATCCGGGCGGGAATAGAATATACGAGTAGGGCACCTGAAACGGCATCGTGGGCCTCCTGGGCTTCATCTCGGGTAAGTTGGAAGGCTCGCCCCTTGACCTTTGTCGGTTTCGCTTTCTTTTGAGCGGCTGACACCATCGTATCGCTTCCCTTCTTCGGGCAAGTATTGATATAGTGCCCTTTTTCATGGCACGAGTAGCACTCGATTTCCTCCAACGGCTTGGCCCGGCAATCCCTTGCCATATGCCCTGGCATTCCACACTTAAAACAAGCTTTTGAATCCGCCAAACATTCACCCTTGTGGTCCTTGCCACATTTCTTACAAGTTCCAACACTTGATTGCTTAGAGAAGGTCGGGGTGAACTTTCCCTTCTTCACCGATCCCGAGCTTTCCTCAAAATTTCTCTTCTCAAACTTTGGCCTTTCATTGATCTTTCTTTGGCCAACTTCCTCAACATTTCTCGCCGCACTAATAGCTTCATCTAGTGTGGCGGCCCTCTTCACTTCCAACTCATACTCCCACGGGAGCCAATTAGCATAACGAACAATCCAAGATCTCTCATTCGGATACAACCTGATCACAAACGGAATCAATCCCGTGAACTTTTAGTGTACTCATCGACACTCATACGTTCCTTCTTCAAGTGGACAAACTCTTCTTGAAGTTTCTCCAAGGTTCTCTCAGGGCAAAACTTTGCCTTCAACCGCTTCACAAACTCTTCCCAAGTCATCTAGTACACCACCCTCTTTCCCAACGTTGAGGGCTTCATCTTTCAACAATCGGGAAGCATAAATCACCATATCACCTTCCTTACATTTACTAGCTTCAAGGACTTGTTCGGTTTCACGGATCCAACGGATCGTGACTTTTGGTTCGGAGCTACCATAGTAGTTATCGGGCTTGAAAGCCACAAAGTTCTTGTACGTGCACCCCTTCCTTTCCCTCGGCTCGGGGTAACTTTCCTCTTCTTCCGTTGAAGACCTTTCGGTTGAGCAACACTACTTGACTTGCTTTTTGTGCGGGGTGGAGATTCCTCCCGCCTCTCACGCTCCATATGTTCCTTGAGGATTCGGTTCACATCGTCATTCACGACATCCTTCATTTGATTGAACATAGTTTGGAGGTGTTCCACCGTTATCGGAGTGTGGGTGTTCCTTTCCACGCCCGAATTTTCCACTTCATCACGAGGTGGAGGGCCGAATACCAGTTCGGCAACGAAATTTGAATCTTGCCCTTGATCAAATGGGCCTCTCCCACTTCTAGTTTGCACCATCTTGCTATAATAAGACATCAATCATTTAGAAGTTAATTCATCAAAGTAACGGTAACATTGACCGTTCCTATACCAAACATGACCTATTTCTTCAAGGTCAACCCTATTGAACCTACACTTAAGGTCTCAATAGTCAAATCATAAGTATCCTATGGAACCTACGGTCCTACTAGCTCAGTTTAAGTCTAGGATGGTCAACTCAACCTAGTTCACTTAAACTATAGCTCTGATACCACTTGTAACATCCCAGAACCCCGTAGCACAATATTGTCCGCTTTGCCCACCGGCACACGGTTTTGTTCTTGGTATGGACCGCTTCCACCCAAAAGGCCTCATGCTAAGAGATGTATCCACACTTATAAGGAGTGTTTCGTTCCCCTCTCCAACCGATGTGGGACGAATGTTACAATTCTCCCCCCCCCCCCCTTGGGACACAACGCCCCCGTTGTGTACATCGATCCGGGGACTGGCTCTGATACCAAGTTGTAACACCTCAATTATCAAAACAATATTTAGATACATTTCATCCCAAAATATGCAATAATGTATCGGTGTCAAATACCGGTTTTACAAAAACGAAAATGTTTCATGTTAGAGATTATCAGAGTATACAAAAATTGGTGTTACAAATTATATCTTAGCCATAGGATAAGGACTCTAATCATGAATACCAAGCTAATCTCAACAAGGCCTCTTCTAATCGGGCCTCCTATATCTTCGATCCCAAACCTGAGTACATAGCAAAAACACAAACATAGTACGTGAGACAAAATTGCCTCGTGAGATACATGGGTTTTACACCCGATAAACAACTAGTCACATAATATCATTTACATTAAAATAATATTATTAATTTCGTTCGGGTCACTTCATTTCATTCATCATTGGCAAATGTCAAGATAATCGGAATCCCTCCAATCTATCAAGACCGTCATATCCACGGTAACCGGAATGCCTCCAATCTACCGGGACTCATAGGTGTTGGGTAATCGGAATGCCTCCAATCTACCGCTAACCTTAAGGTACCATAATAACCGGAATGCCTCCAATCTATCACGGCCCTAGGGACATCGTCATCATCATTATCTGTCTATTATTACTATGAGCTTATAGCTCCATCATTTCACAATTAATTATCATTCATCATCATATAAGCAATTCATTAAAAATCACGTAATTAACTAAATTACTTATAGACTCGATAAAACATTTAAACATAAAATACTTACTAGCTATGCACCCAGTTTTGAAAGTTCACATGTACTCACCTTAGCCAAGCTTAATCAAAGTTGTGTCCCTCGAACATAATTAACACTTCTCAAGATGTGGAACCTCAAGTTCTTCCACCAAAAGACCTAATACCAAAACCAATACAATGGTTCACATCAATCATCAATAATATTCATTTATTCCATAGCTAGTTAACTACTAGCACCATTTTCCCCCAAGTTACTAAACCCTAATTCTATAAATCTCCATCTTTTCATAAATCTATATTATGTATACATTTTCCTTGCTAAAATACCAAAGATCTAAGTTATACAACTTCCATTTAACAATTAAAGCACATACCCAAAACTAGGGCTTGAGATTCAAGCTTTCCCTACTTGAATCTAAGGCTTACAACACAAGAGGAAGGAAGATTTACCTTTGATCTTCAACCTTGAGCCAGAATCTTCAATCGCCACTTTACACTCAAAAATCGCACACACAAGCCGAGAGGAGAAAACTAGGGTTTGTGTGTGTTAATTAACGAGATAAACCCGACTTTAATGCTGGTGTCGGGATAGTTCACGATCGTGCATAATTCGCGATCGGGAACTGGTCGGGAACTCTTCATGATCGATCACCAAATTCTCTGCCTCGACTTCACGAACGCGAACAGAAGTTCGCGCCGTGAACTTGCTACGCAGCCCAGGCTGCACTTTTTCATCTATGCCTCGATTCGGTTTCGTCCATAACTTTATCATACAGTGTCCAAACGACACGAAACCAATTCCTACATGTTTTAAACGAATTATCCATAATTATCATATTTTTGTATAATTTATTTATTTACAAATTTCGGGTCGTTACATGTATTTCCATCTTTAGGTACCTGGATACTCTGCACAAAATAAGAAAAGTTAGTTCATTTTGGGAACCCACGCTTGCTTTGTCTTGGGTTCATCCTTGTGATAAACAAATTTTCTAACTTTCTGAACCTTTGATGAAAAGTTGTTGGTAGAATGCTGATTATTACTGGTGTTTGGTTTTACTACTGATTTTGGTTTATATATCCAGGGTTTAGCTTTTGATTTCTTTACTACTGAAGGATCATTAGTAACTAAGTTATGAGGTTTTATGGGACGATCAGTAGTAACATTGTAGTTGTATTTTACTGCATTGTACCTTGGTTGATGATCAGTAGTAAATCTTTGATTGTTTCTACTGATGATTGAAAAACTTGAATATTTTGAAAATTGGTTTTGGTTTTGATTTTTTTTCAAAGTTTTTACTTGTTTTTGTATTACCATGTCTAATATTTTGAACAAATCTTTGAGCAGTTCTTCCAAATTTTGGAACATCAACCTTTGGAGATTTAAAGTTTTGATTTATTTTTGTTTCTTTTAATTTAAGTTCTTTTAATTTTAATTTATTTTCTTTAAATTCCTTAAATTCTTTGCAGTTGATTGGATTGAAGTGACAATCATTTGCTAAGTTTTTAACTTTAATGCAAATTAAACATGTTAATTTGGTTGATTTTGAACTTTCTGGTTTTCTTTGTTCTTCTAATTGTTTCAAGTTTCTTTGATTTCCCCTTCTTAATATAGTTGGAATATTTTCAGCATTATATTTAGGAGATTCTTGACTTTGTGTGGTGTGAAAACTTATATCAGTTGATTTAATGATATTTTCTTCATCAGATGATTCCTCACTTGTTTCAGTTTTGAGTTTCTAATTTTAATTCATCTAAGATTCTTTCTGAACTAGATTTTAATGGATGAATAAAGTTTGTTGGAGGAGGAACTGCATGATATCCTACTCCATGTATGACCTTTTCAGTGGTCTGATTACTTGCTAATTCTTTAATTATTTTAGAACTTCTTTCAAAAAATTTAATAGTTAATTTATTTTGTTCTAATTCTAATTGATATTCTTCTAATTTATCTATAGCTTCTTTTGCTCTTAATTCAGCATGTTCTTTATCATAAACAGCTTGTAATAATTCTTCTTTACACTTTTGATCTGTTATTTGACAAAACTTTTATTTGATTTTCTAAATCAGCTTAACACCATTAAATTCTATTCTTCTGTTTCTGTTTCTAATTAAATCATCCAAAATTTCTTTATTTACTTTTTCAAGATCTTTATATGATTTAATGCATTCAGGTGTACAAGATTTAGGAGTTACCTCAGTGTTAGGATCAGAGAAGGCCATAAGTGCTTGATTTTGAGCATGTTCTTCAACTTGAAAGCTCCGGTCATAACCTTGTCCTTCTTTGAGCAGCAGAGTTTGATGAGATTCCTTTGTTGTAATTTGATCTCTGATCTTTGTTGGGACATTCTCTAGCAAAGTGACCAAAATTACTGCAGTTGTAGCATTTGACTTTGGTTTTGTCAAACCCAGCCCTTTCACCTTTGTTGAAGCTTAAGTCTTTTCTTCCAGTCCTTGAAGAAATCTCTTCGTTTTTACACTTAGCATAGCCATCTGCCACTTTATATCCATCTCTTCTAGATCATCAGGATGGATTTGTTCCAGATCTTCACACATGACTAGTGAAGAAGGATTCTCTGGCAATGTCCTCTGACTCTTTAGACTTTCCAGATGTAACATCCTGATTTTTACCTGCACTAGAAACAAAAGCAGCATTGTTTGAAGATAAAGTAGGAGTTTTCTGACTTACCTCAGATTCAAATACTCTTAGGTCATTGTAGAGTTCATCAAGCTCCTTTTCTTCAAGGGCATCTCCTTGTGTATATATAACAGTATACATAGACCATTCTTCACCTAGAGATCTGAGAAACTTCTTGTTGACATCATCTTTGTCTGGTTGGACTCCAACTTGATTGAGTTCACCAACAAGTTTATTGAATCTATCAAAAACTTGTGACAAAGATTCATTCTTTTGTCCTTTGAAGTTTTCAAACTCTTGCTTTAGCACAGACTTCATGTTTCTTTTTGTGCTCTTTGTGCCAACAAACTGTTTTTCCAGTGCTTACCAAAGCTTTTTAGCATCATCATATTCAACAAAGAGATGTTGATAGTCATTAGGAATTGAGAGCAATAATGTGCTTAAAGCCTTCAGTTCAATTCATCTGTGTTTCTTTTCTTTATCACACCTGACCTTGTCAGATTCAGTTGATCTACTAGTAATTTGTATTGGAATGGTCTTGTTGCCTTCTTGAACTACTTCCCACATGGAATAATCAGTAATAAGCATGTACTGCTTAATTCTGTTTTTCCACATCCTAAAGTTGTTGGGAGTGAGAATTGGAATCTTGTTTGCATGTGTGCTTTCATTGTTATCAGACATGATTAAAAAAAACTTTGTTTTTGATTTTATTGAAAACTTTTTGATGTTCTTGATTTGTAGATCTAGAACCTTAATTCTCTGATACCACTTGTCAGGATCGAATAACACAGAATTGTTATTGAATCACAGATCTACTCACAATGAGAAGTTACAACGGATTAATACTCTTGTGATTGATTAAGAACAATAAAACTGTAAATAATCTATGAATTATTAAGAACACAGTTTCACAAAAAGCTTCAATGTATATTAATATTATCGATCAATACACACGTATGTTTACAATTCATAAGGAACTATTTATAATAGTCTTTGAAGCCTAAAACTTTAACCTAGTTATTCTAGGACTAGATTACAATACAATTTAAACAGATATGATCTTCTAAACAAACTTGCTAAGATCTCATACTTGATATTCTCTGTAAATAGCCCGATCAGTAGTAACTCATGTAGCAGTAGGAAGTTGCTTCATCAGTAGTAATTGTATCGTCAGTATTAAGTCTTATATCAGCACTAAGACTTGATCAGTACTATCTGCAGCATCAGTAGTACATCATATATCAGTAGTAACTATGATATATCCCAACAGTTATGTCTCACGCCATATATGAAACTGGTTAAAATTCTCGGCCAAAAAGTTATAAATTTGTTGTGGTAGATTGAATTGTGTTTGAGTGTATGGTGTTTGATGGTATTGCGATTGGGAGAATCATATATGCGGGACTTGACTTGGGATATGGTAATGTTAACTGAAATCGTGCATTTGTGCGTTTGACGGAGATGTGTGTTGGCGAGTGTGAAGAAGTTGAACCGGTATGGAATGAACAGTTCCACTGAGATTAGTATGACTTGTCGGAGTTTGACATTTTTAAGAGCATGAGTAAAGAATAGAGGGGTTTAGTTGTATAAGATGATTGAAGAATATAAAAGATTTTAGGTGCATAAGATGATTGAAGAATATAAAAATAAAATAGTTTAAGGTGTGATTTGATTTATGTTTAAGGTGTTGGCATATATAAGAGTAGATAAAAATATTTAACATAAAAAGAAAGAAAAAGAGAAACATAACCGTTAATTTTATCTTAAAAAAATTGTTATATTACCATTAGAAACAAAAGAAAATACAAAACTCAGAACACACGGTCCTTCCCCCAACGCCGATGGCCACCCAGAACAGAAAATGAGAGTGGGAGAACGTTGTGGTTGTGGCAATGATCTTCTCTAGTGGGAATGACACCAAAAACGTCCCGTCCCAGTGCTCTAAGAGTGCTCCCAAAGTCCCAATGGTGCCTTTAGTTGATAAACCGAAGGCCTTCCGTTTCTGAAGTGGTTGGCACGGTGCCTTCACTTCTTCGTCGGTTTAATTTGCTTCGGTAAACCCAAGTGGCAAGCGACGGATAACAAGATAAATTTTGTGAGTATTGATAGTGTGTGTATTTTTATATATGATATATTAAGTGAAGAGGTATTGTTCGTATGGGTATTCAGCTGGCGTAACACTGATTTGACAAAAACTGAAGTTTTAAATGTGTCAGTTGGTGTCATAATTGATAACAGTATAAGAAAGTGAAAGGGAAGATTTTTAACACAATGAGCAAAAGAATAGTTTCAATATTTATGTTTCTAGTTTAAAGATAACTTCATTAAAATGTAAAACAATTAAATTCATTGGATAAACATGTGCTCCATCAATTAAGGGGAAAATATGTGTCCACAAATTTTGATCTTTTATGTGTGTTGAGGACCACCTTCACTGTTAATATCTAAATCAATCAATGTTTCAAAACCAACCCCACCTATAATTATTTATCCATTCATCAATAGCACAAAATGTTGTGGTTCAAAAACTTGGGTTGGTGTTTATCAAATAGTTATTTTTCAATGTGAGTTTGAAAAGCAAATTACAGGTTATCATCGGTATCTACTTGCAAAACTATGCCTATAAACCTGTATTATTTTAATCGACAATTTATGTCATGAAAACAAAAAAAAAAAAACGTAACTGAGAATACAAGTTAAAAAGGTAACTTTTGACACAAGGTATTTGGTCTTTCATAAGGAGATCTCATGTTCAATCCTTAGAAGCAAACAATGTCCTTGTGGGCACACGGTGACAAACAAAACACTAGTGCTACTGAAGTTAAATCAAAGAAAACACAAGTACAACTCAAACTAATGTAATTCCCCAATCAAATGTTCATCCTCAAACCAACATTATTGTCAATCCTCCACCATCAAACATTCGTGTAAACTTTCACTTCACATCTATTTAGAAGAAATGATGAATCGTAAAATCCATTCCCTGTGACTGAGTACTTTATATACTATACAATATTACAACTTAGTTTAACACATAATCCTTACAAGGGTCCGGATCCGATAAGGACTCAAAAATCGGTTAGGACTGCTAGTACTCCAAAAAAAACTCTGAAAATGATACAAAACAAATTTTTTTCAAAAATAAATTCTTTTTTAAACATAAAAATCACAGCCTATAAGATCAAAAAAAAAAATTCAAAAATGATCCAAAAAAAAATATGGATCATAATTTTGATCCACAAAAAAGATATGGATCATTATTATGATCCATACAAAAAAAGTGGATCATAATTTTTTTTTCAAAATTCTTTTTTGGTCAAATATAGTAATAATCATGGGGAGTTATATATATTTTTTCGTAATTTTTAAAATTTTTTTTGAGGTGACTTTGCGAGTTCTCACATTTTTTAAGTCCTCGCCGAATCCCACTTCATCCTTACAAATGTTAAATGATTTATATTTGATGAGTAGTTCGACGTTATCAAATTTTGGGGAGTTGATGTGGTTATAGTATACTTCTATTAGAATTTCAAGTCTAATCAAAGAGAGCAAAAGTATTTACTTTCTTGTATGCATTATTACTTGTTCTTCTTTATGGTTTGGTGTTTGGCAGTTTAATATTAATGCATGCATACAAGGCCGCATTGTCGCACAATCCAGAAAATGAAAACATTGCTCAGGCTAATAAGAAAAGCCTCTACTGGTATCAATCAAGATCTAAGAATTGAAGGGTTACATCTGAATTACGAGGGTGTAATTCTTGGTGTAGAACATATTACTTGTATGACATGTGGATATAAGTAGTTTGAAATTTTATGAACATTTTAGGTGCTGAGTTATGGTTTTTCTTTTAGGGTTTGTCTAACTCATGTACTTAGGGCATGAGATAAAAGTAACAAAAACCTAAATATTAAGTATTTCTAGAATTCATGGAGAACCTAAATATTAAGTATAAGCTATAAATAAGCTTTAACACTCGCTTCATTTATGAATTTTGAGTCGTTAAAGTGATTATGGTTTTCATGACCATCACATGCATCATCGTTTATGATGGTATCTTCAAGACAATGTTTAGAAACATGTGACGTTGATTTATTGTGACATAATTGTTCTTGGGGTGCTTTAAGTGATTGCAAGAAGTTGAAGTATGCATATTTGATGTCAAACTGCATATCGTACCCTGCAAGAAGAAATATTATGTGATTACCGAATAAAAAAAGTTTATCATTGTTAATCTTTACGAGAGATTATATACAATAATTGACTGCAATGGTGAGTCCTGTTTTGTGTGGAGTCTGTCGAACATGATGGAACCACATACTAGGCCTACATAACCAAATTCAAAAATCAGAGTAAAAATTAATATGAAGAAAAAGAATGCTAGAATTTCACCAGCCTTAACAGTGACCTCAAATGGTTTGGGTCCATTACAATATAATGGAAACTGAGACATTTGTTTGTGTTTGTTTTCAGGCAACGGGTAAGGATTTACACTGCACCAAGGGACATGCCTCACCGGATTCTCAACTTCCAAAATGAATTCTCCTGTTTCCTGTAACAATATATTAATTCCTCACCACAAGGTAACTTAATTTCATGCATAGCTGATGAATGTCTGATTTGATGCTAGTGTTAGCCTTAAGTTTCTGTGCTTCTAACATTTGTTTATAATAAATGGGTTGTGCTTCTAACTAATAAATGGGTTTTGCTAACGCGTGCCCAATGGGCATACGATAACTAACATTTAATAAACCAAAATTTCCTTAACTAGAGTAAAATGATATATATGAGTCATTAATACTTTTGTGTTATACTGATTTTACCCTCACCATAATTCAAAATGAAGGTTTTAAATGCAGGGGCATAAAAGACATTTAATATTTCTATAATAAAATGATGTGTTTTGAGCCAAAAAGATAGTCGCAAAATTATAATATATAAGTTCATTTTTTATTATTGCATGACTATCTTAGCATCCAAATCACCCATTCCCTCTTTTTCACTTTGTTATTGTTAGTCTCACCAAGTGTGAAGAGAATGTATAGAATAGGGGGGTGAATATACTTTCTTTATAAAAATAAAAAACACACTAATAATTTTCAACTCATCTTTATAAAATCAATAACAAAGAATAATAAGTGTAGCGGAATTAACTATGAACAAGATTCCTAGTCTATACACTTGTTAATAGACAAATTACAATTCAAAGACCTAAGACAAGTATTGGTCAACAAACGATCTATCAAGAACTAATACTGAAAATCACACATGTACAACTGATATAAAAAAATGGTAAAGGAGTGTACCATTGACACTGGCCACATATTGTGACCGGACACCCGACCCAGCAACAGGTGCATTCCCCGGTAAATCACCTAACAATGATATCCACACCTCTGCTTGGGCTCGATATACGAGACCCAGCATTTTCAGCATAGAGGGGGACCCACGTTTCAACGGAGGCTGGTGGCCACAAGGGGGGTTTAGAGATGAGCTCACTATGCACTTTGAAATCTATCTCTCAAGTAATAATTACGTTCGCATCACGTCTTTTGTATATAGGTTTAGATTGAAGACGATTAGCTACAAGATGATTGGTTCATGTGTAAGAATTCTATTGATTTTAAGGTAGCATGTGTTTTCCTTACTCCAACCTATTTTCTCTTTAGGAGATCTATTTAAGATTTGTAATATTCAGTGACATTTTACTTTTGGTGTCTTAGTATAACTTGTATCCTTCTTTAAATTCTACAACTTCAGTGTCTTGACAACTTCAGAGTTCTTCATAAGGAGTAGTACTTAAGTCCTTGACTGTCTTAAAGATTCAGTGTGCCATTTGTCAGACAAACAATGAACATACTACAACAATCTGAACTATTAATCACACGCTGATTCCGCACATGGAATGTAATACTTAAACTTTGTGTGTTCAAATTTTGTAGTGAGATAATTGAGGTGACACTGAAATACATATCATACGTGTCTAGTCACTTATGATGAGATTATTACTATTGTTCCACAAAAGTTGGTGACTTTCCGATTTAAGAAGAAAACGGTTCAAGTTCAAAAGATGCTTGTTAAACAGAAGCTCCCAAAGTCTATGTTTTTTTAATCAATTAGGTCAAACATAATGTTTGTTTAGAACTCTAGTTACTTGGTTTGTATTGTCTATTTGTTTTGTAGCTAGAGTTAGTTTGTTTACAAGCATTTAGCTGCAGTATTTTAGCCGCATTCCTATGTACTTTAAACGTATCAGGGTGATCCCTTTTACCGGGGGAAAAATGATGATAAACAAATAAAATTACATAACAAAATGTGATTTTACTCCTTATGTTTATATCTTTTCTAATACGTTCATTACATTGCGTGAATGTACTTTTGTTTTCTATATAATAATGTCTTTATTATAAATTCCCTACACATAAGGTAGGTGATTATGTAAAATATAAAAATTGCAGCGGCCTTTACATAAATCAGTTCTTCTTGTGTTCTTTTCTACCATTCATCAGTGTTCTACGCTAGACATTACACAATAATGTTAGCAACTTAGCATTTATTAATTTTTATGCTGCTTCTTCTGTGTTACTCTTGCTCTTGTAGAGATCTAGAATCTGTTCTGAATTCTGACATCTGTTAAAAACATTTATGCTTTTTTTCAATATAGCAAATATATATCATTTTCATGTTATTTGTGAATCTAGTTATATAATTTTGTTTATTAGTAAATAATCCAGTAAAAACTGCTAATGAGTCATTCCAGTCCAGCATACATTGCCTAATTTGTATTTTGGTTTTTAGTTGTTTAATAAAGTAGTAATGTGTTTTGCTTGTGAAATATGGTTTTATGTCGGCCGCAAGGAAACTTAGATAATGTTTGGTTTATGAATTGAAGAAGGAATAAAAGGATTTAGGTTTTTAAATTGGATATCATACCATGAAACTTGGGCATACTCTATCTATTAAATGACAACTAATTGAAACTCACTTTCACTTATATTCTTGATTATCTGATTTGATTATCATGATCACTCTAAGTCAAGTAAATATTAAAATGATACCTTAGAGTAGGAATATTCCTGGATATACATTCTATGCACATCAGTAGGTGGAAGGAGTAGAAAATGCTGACAACAGCATACAAGTTGAAGTTTCCGACAATTCATTCCCTATCCACAAATTCGGTAATCCCCCGATTGCTTCCGTTAATCACAGTCTCCGGCCAACGCTCCGTTCTGTTGTTGTGCATACGCAACGAATCCTTTATTCAAGTCCTTAAGCTTTGATTGCATCAATGGCGTCGGTGTGTTGTGGCGGAGGCGAAGCAGAGAGAGTTAGGGTTTGAGGGGTAATTACGGAGGAATTCGAGGGGTGTTGGTGGGGAATGGAGGCGGTCGATTTGGGGGGTTAGTTCACGAACTTCTTCCCAAAGGTGTTGGAGCATTAATGGAGGGAGGATTTTCTCAAGGAGAACTAGTGTGATTTTGGGGTGGGCGAGGAAGACGTGCGCAAGAACACGGTCTTAAGGCGACCACTTATACCACCAAATCTCTATCTCTATCTATAATAAAAAAACGATCCATGTCATCCATCAATGAAACGTCACCTTTTTGAGATCACCCTAATCCATGTAAAAGACAAGATATTCCAAATTTAAATAATTCTAATTTATGGACTTGATAAATGATATTTGATATTTTTTCCATTTATTTTTTTTCAAATTAAGATATACCTTGATGTTGGTAAAAAATTATCACGTTTTAACATTGTTTATAATATATACCCAATAGAATTCCACATTTGAATTACATTCAGTAATTTTCCAAATTTATAAGATTATTAGGTTTAAAGTGTAATGTAATTTGTGTTTAATCTACATACAAGGGGTGGAATTCTCTGTAATTAAGTTTTGTTCAACAACTGCTTTTTTCAGACACTTTTAATATTAAGAAATAGGGTATGTTAGCACGAACATTTCCTTGCGTAGCTCATAATATAAAGATACATGATTTATTTACTTGTGAAGTATGTTAGTACAGTATTTAGTTGTCAAAGATACAAAGTTTTAAGTGAATATTGTATTTTTAATTAAATAAAAGATTATGAATCTTTTTTATAAGTCACCCGTGATATATCACGGGATAACGTACTTCATAATATAAAGATACATGATTTATTTACCAGTGAAGTATGTTAGTACATTATTTATTTTTCAAAGATATAAAGTTTTAAGTGAATATTGTATTTTTAATTAAATAAAAGATTATGAATTTTTTTTATAAATCATCCGTGATTTATCACGGGATATAAACTAGTATATGAAAAATTAAAGCAACGTACGTCCAAACCAATTCCATTTGAAAAAATATCCTCCCTTTGAAAAATGGCGACCAGCAGCGGCCGTCCGGACCATCATTGAGCCTCGGAGACACATCGCACAAGGACCTACGTAAGAGGAGACGAGTGTCGTATGTTGAGGGATGCATGGCAACCAAAGGGCGACCATGCCCCTTAGTCCCTTACACACGGTCTAAGTTAAACATGAGCGAAGTTAACGTAAGCGAAGTTAATATCATTGATTGTCTTTTAAATACATATTAATAAGTAAATTTTTATAGGTTTTGATAATGACAGCCCTAATTAAAGTTAACTATTTTTAGAAAGTTGAAGGAAAGTTGACTAAAAATTAAAACTAAAAATTATTCTAAACAAACAGATTAAGATTTCATGACTTTTTAAAAATGGTGCACTATTAAAGTTAACATATTTCATGACTTTTTCGGTGTCATGTCGTATTGATTAAGAGTTAAGACCTAAACAAACAGACTCATACTTTCCCCATATAATTATTTTCTCGTTAAGTCCAAATAAATTAATTGTTTAAAGTCGTTGTGATTCCGAATACGTGTGCAGCCCATATGGATATTTATACCAGGTTCTCTACCAACTTGTATGTGCATGAACTGAACCATATCCTAAAAGCTTTGTGAAATACTCCATCCGTCCCAAAATTATTGTCCACATTTAAAAATCACACAGTTTAATAAGAAGTTCATTTATTACAATGTGCAACCAATAAAGTTTTATCTTTACCACCTAAGTGTTTTTTGATTGGTTGAATTTTCGAATGGACAGTCATTTAAAAAAGGAAACATGGACAATAAAAATAAGACGGAGGGAGTAATAACACCTTTCTAATCTAAACTCTAATAACCAAAAATATGCTTCAATTCAACTTTAGACTGATATAAAATCACCACCACTGTAACAAATTACAACACTCCTCTCATGTTGTTAAAGTTCCAAAATTTGATTAATAAATAATCACTTCCGATCCATTTACAAATCACAGCACTGACCAAATCTAGCATGAAGAAAAGAAACTGATTCCCGAAACATAACAAAGAAAAGATGGTGTACAAGTTGCAAAAATACAATATAAATTGTGGGCAACATACCATAGTGAAGCTATTATATTAGCATGCAAAATCAAACGTTATATTACTGTCTGTATAGGCTTACTACTACTCTGGTCAAATAATACAACACTTGATGTAAAAATAATAGTGTGAAAAGGTTATGTTATAAGTTGGTCATTTATACCAACCAGTGAGAATCCACCTTAGGAAAAAACAGAAGCAGCAACCAAGGGCCTGTAACAAACAACCAAATCAAATTGCTTAATCCAAATCAAGGGCCTGTATTTCTTACAGTTTTAGATTGAAAAACAATTAAAATCTTATTTTTTACCTGAAGGAGGAGTAGTACAATGCATAGGGACTTTTCAGACATTTGCCCAAATATTCTCAACGAAACATTTACAAGTGTCCCATCCTTTGTCCCAGTCAGCATTCCTGTCTCAGGGTCAAACCTGGTAGTAATAAACAAATATACATATATCAAAATAGACCACCACATTTTACAAATAGACTTATTATCGTTTTCTTTTCTTGAAATTTATAAATAATTACCGTCGTAAACTATATTATTACCCTGATAAAACAATTTTATCTGCTTTATTTCATCTAATAATCCTTTATTTCTTGCAAGCAGAATATAAAAATAGTCTTAGAATAGATATTTACTTTAAAAATTAAACTAATCACGTTTCATAATTGACAAATTGAATACTTTACTAGAAAAATAGAAAATATAACCCTAGATATGAGTTATATTTATTTATACACATTGACATATAGGTCACTAACAAATATTTTGTACTTTTATTTTGTGAGCGGCAAAATTTGTATAACTTAAAAAAACATATACCAATTTACCAATGAAATATATTCTTTAATTTAAGTACCCACAGCAATGCGCATTTGACCTGATTAAGGTGTTTCAGTTTTAGCTATTATTTTAAAATTTACCCATTTGACCCATTAGAGACAGTGTAACCTGAATTGACCTGATAATTAGGTCGAAATGGCCATATTTAAAAAGAAAAGAAAAAAAGACAGTAGTCTTACCCTATGTTGCATGGATACGGATACGGCACAGGGAAACGGATACGCTACGGATACGGGAAACGGCAAAAATAAAAAATTCAGGATACGGATACGGCAGAGATACGGAAAATATAAAATATATAAAAAATATATATATGTTAAAGAAATTCCAAAATAGGTATATATTGATGTAAAGTGTAAACTACAAAAATAATAAATATTTCAAAGGTAATTAAGTATCAATAATCAAACGAAGAGACGATTAGACGAGGGTATGAATTATGAAATCGACAAGTTGTTTTGTAGACCTATGGGGAACATACGTATTTTTCTAGGGATTATTATAAGTTTACTTTAACCCATTAGACCATTTTAGACTCAAAAAGCCCATCTACCCAAAATCGTACAGATATGTTCTGGAAACTACACGGATACGCGCCGGATACTCCCCGGATACTTCCCCCGGATACGTTTCCTCCATCGCCGATACGTATCCAGGCGTATCCATGGCGTATCTGTATCCCCCATGTATCCGATACGGGAGCGGCTTCCTTTCAGGCGTATCCGTGCATCCGAGGTCTTACCTTGGCAGACGATGACGTGGACAGGGGATGATACCAGCAAGCTATAAAAAATGAAGAATTCTTAGTTTTTTTAATCTAACATTTATTAAAAAATATGAAATTAGGAAGAGATAATATATGGAAAAAGTAAGAAATCAAACCTGAGGAAGTGATAATACGAAGTTAATAATTTGAGGAAGGAAGAATATTAGGAGTGTCTCACTGTTAAAAAAAACAGCATTTATCACAAAAAAGTAGGAAATATGGGTAATTATTTTATAAATCATATAAACTTATATAAATAAATAATAAACTTTATATGGTGATGTACCTGTAGTGGCCCAAAATACCAACAACTGCCATTGTCATTCCAGCAAAGTATGTATAAGTGTCTCCAACAAAAACAGAAGATGGGTACCTACAATATCAAGGAAAATATTCCAACACTTATTTTCTAATTTTTTAATAAATAATAACCAGAAAATTAGATATGGCAAGATGGCCAGATCGGGTGGGTTGGGTAACGGATCAAAATGGGTCTTTTTAGAATGAGTCAAAACTCAAAACATGTCGGGTCGGGTTGACAATTAACTTGACCCATTTAAGAAACACAGCCCAAATCAACCCATTATAACTAAATGGGCCAATAGGCCCAAAATTACCAAGAAAACCAAACTAAAAAAAAGTAAGAAAATGATACCAGTTATAAGAAAGTAATGCCAATGAAGTTGCAATCAAAGGTTGAACAAGATATATGGAAAATGCATGGGCCTGCTTAGTTTCAGGATTGGAGGAAATCCCAATTTGCATGATATTGTGAATTAAAATCTGCATTAAAATTCAGATTAATTCTTGATTTTATTTAATCTTTTCTGTTTTAAGATTTTGAAGCTTACAGCAAAAGCTATAACAACAGTCTGCCCAACTTCAAGCCCATTTATACCAGCATGAATGTTGATTGAGTTTGTGCAAAAAACGGCTAAGAGCCCCATATATAGCTTATAAATCCACCCTGTTTGTTAATCATGTTAAAGATTTGACATTTGTTTTGCAACTAGCTCATCCAAAGATCATTATTTAAGGGAGTAAATTACATAAATGGTCCTTTAGGTTTGTAGTTTGTACCGTATTACATATTTGGTCCTTTGGTTTCATAAATTACACTGATAGTCCTTATTTCTGAAACTATTGACACGTTTGGTCCTTTACCTAAACAGACGTTTATTTTTCCCGTCAATATGGTCATGTGTGATGCACGAGAGGGTAAATCTGTCCTTTTCCCTTCACCAATTTGAAACCTATAAAAACCCACCTGTTGACGGGAGAAGTTAACGTCTGTTTAGGTAAAGAACCAAACAAGTCAATAGTTTCAGAAATAAGGACTACCCGTGTAATTTATGAAACTAAAGGACCAAATACGTAATATAGTACAAACCTAAAGGATCATTTGTGTAATTTACTCTTATTTAAGGTAACTATTTCATGAATTTACCTAAATCCAATATTTCTGATCCAACATATTCAACAAGTGGTTTTGGTATCATAATTGTTGTATGGCCCGCATAAGCCATCAAAAGTGGTAGAGCAGCAATTGATGGCAGTACTAGTTTCCTGCCTCAACAAACAAAATGAATCGGGTAAATTACATAATTCGTCCCTGTGGTTTGTATGAAATTACGAATTTAATCCGTGACTTTTTTTATTACACGGGTAGTCGCTAATTCTAAAACTAGCAACATCAATGTTTCAAGTTTTAAAATTAAGGACTATCCATGCATCGAAAAAAGTCGAGGGACTAAATCCGTAACTTCATACAAACCACAGGGACGAATTATGTAATTTAGTCAAATGGATTTTAAGAAGTAAAAAACTCACACTCGCCAAGGAATATCTAAAACATCATCCACAAACCCAAGTAAAATCATAAAGCAGACAGATGCTAAAGCTGCATTATACTCAACAAGCCACTGCAAACGTATGAATTAACCGATCAGCATTTAATTATTATCAAGATATATTGATATATATAGGGGTGTTCACTATTCGGATATAACCGGATTGTCCAATTGGACAATTTGGATCGGACTATTTGGATTGGTTATTTGGTTTTTTGGATCGGTTTGGACTTGAACCAAATTAATAGTTTGGATTTCGGATTGGATTTGGTTTCTCTTGTGAAAACCGGATTGTCCAAATAAACCGAATAGTAATATATAGTAAATTGATTTATATACTAACACTTGTTGGTTTCCATTGTAAGCAATTATGGTACTCATTTTCTTTACATTTCTTGTAGTAGATAGTAAATTGATTTATATACTAACACTTGTTGCATTTAATATTGTATCAATTGACGATGTACCAATCTTTTTGGAGTTTTTGATAAAGTTGATGTCAAGATTTTTGCATATATGATTGTAAATGTCACAAGCTATGATTAGACTTGTTTTTATGTACGAAGTAGTTTATCATTTTGGAATTTTACATATCGAAGTTAATATTATTTATGTTATATACTTTTGTAGTATTTTGAAAATTTTAGGGAAAAACCAAATAGATAAAACCAAACCAACCAAATTGTTATTTGGTTCGGTTCGGTTTGGTTTTCGAATTAGTTTGGACGGTTCGGTTTGAACTTTTGAAAACCGGATTTTATTTGGTTTCATCTATTTGGTTCGGATAAAACCAAACCGTCCAAACGAACACCCCTAGATATATAAACCAAAAAATAAGCAAAATTACATCTGAATCTGGTGCGAAACTGAAATGTTGAAATAATATCGCGATGACCAAGAAAACAATGCCAACGACAATACCAAGGGATTCAGGCCTGCAACAAGTATAGTAGTGTCAAATTTCAGATATTCAAATAGGGAAACTTACATAAGTACTTATGTCAAAATTCTATTTGGGGTGATTTACATTTTTTGGCCCAATTAATGGCAACATACTAAGGTTAAAATTACATAGAAGGGCAACATACTTATGTCAAAATCACAAATATTACATTTTTAAGCAATTCTAATAGTTTTTCATTTCCTACATGTCTAATAGAAAATCAGATAAAACTATGTTCAGGGCTTACAAAATTATCATATGATTGTTCTAAATCATAACAATGTTATTCAATTTTAATGCAAGAAATGTATAGCATAAGAAGAGAAACGTACACTTTAATCAGACCTTGAGGTGTACCCTTCTTGTTAATATCGTAACCAAACAAATTACGTCTAAGAACGTATCTGGAAGCAACCGGAATCATCATTAGGGTTACAAAAAAGCCGGCGAAGCTGAGTGATGCATTGATAAGGATCGATTTCTTCAGTTCCGTTTCGATTCTGTAGTGATAAAATATTAGGTAAAGGTAAGGAAGGAAGAAAATTGAGGAGAATAAGAGGATTTTGCTAGGTTTTGATGGAGTGATATGGGGTTCTGTAGAAGTGGCGGTGGTTTCCGTCGATTTTTTATGCGATTCGGTGGGTGGTGGTGGTTGTTTTGAAGTTCCTCTCTTTCGAGCTGCCATGGTGGTTGTTCTCTGCAGTCTTCAAGTTGACGGCGATTTGTAGATGGACTACGGGATCTCTGTTTTTCTTTGTCGTCGTCATGGGAGTTGTAGTAACCAATTGTGTACTGACACGTGGATCCCTTTAAATACTTAAAATACCTTAGGCTAGTGGGTATGGGCACCACTTTTCCGCCACGTCATCGCCACCTCATACACCACACCACCATCACATCACATCATTTAGTGGAAATACTCACCACACCACACCACACCATTTTATTTTCCAACTCATCATTTCATTTCCATTTATTTTTCACACAAATAATATTTTATATAATTTAAAATTACATTACATTAAATAAAATTAAAATGACAATACTTTAAATTAAAATAAAAATACTAGAAATTGAACATTAAAATACTAGAAATTAAAAATTACAATAATTAAAATAAATTATTACTCTTCATCGTCTTCATCGTCGGCGTCTTCATCGTCGGCATGTGCGTTGTTGTAGAGATGGTCCGCCAAGTCCTGTCGAAGTCGTTCGTGTGTTGTTCCTTCTCGAATGTCGACAACCCTGTGCAAATATTCTGCACTTCCCGGTACATACAAAGCATGTCGGGGACCGTCCGGCACATATGGAGAAATCATCCGACCAGTATCTTCGACAACCATATTATGCATTATAACACATGCATACAAAATATATCTTAATCTTTCAAGGTCATATGAACGGGCCGCGTTTTTGACAATGTGTCACTTCGCCTTTAAAACTCCAAAAGCCCGTTCCACATCCTTACGTGCGGATTCTTATTTTTTGGTAAACAAGATCTCTTTTGGATCAATTGGATGTCGGTAGGCTTTGACAAACGTCGCATGACGAGGATATATATCATCGGTAAGGTAGTAACCGAATCTATATGGATTGCCATTCACCGTGAAAGGCGCATCGGGTGCCTTTCCTGATAACAAGTCGTTGAATATTGGTGACTGATCAAGCACGTTAATATCATTATTAGAACCCGCAACCCCAAAGTAAGCATGCCAAAACCATAAATCTTGGGAAGCAACAACTTCTAATATCAACGACGGTACTCCATGATGTCCACCGGTGTACTCACCTCTCCACGATTGTGGACAGTTCCTCCAATCCCAGTGCATACAATCAATGCTACCAAGCATTCCAGGAAAACCATGTCTATCTTCGTGTGCCTCATATAATTGTTGCACATCGGTTACTGTTGGTTTTCGCAAATAAATAGGTCCGAATATTTCCAAAACCCCTTGTGAAAATCTATACATACTTTCCCTAGCAGTTCTTTCAGACATGCGTAGGTACTCGTCAAGAGAATCAGGGGATGACCCGTAAGCCATAGATCGAATTGCTGCAGTACATTTTTGCAAAGCAGTGAATCCCCGCCTACCTCTAGCATCGTATCTCAATTGAAAAAAAGGATACCTATTTTCTAATGTGGTACATATGCGCATAAATAAATGTCTGGACAGACGAAATCTTCGTTGGAAATTGTTGTCGTCATAAACAGGATCATCCGCAAAATAATCTCGGTATAGCATGTCGTGTCCAGCTTCTCGATTTCTATTTAGCTTCGCGGTTCTAGTGTCAAACACTTCTTCACTTTCATCGGAGGATATATCATCGAGGAGTTCTGAGTATATTGTTAGCATAAACAAGTCATCGTCGTCAGATGATGAACCAAGATAATTCATTATTTGTGAGTTGGGGTATTTTGGTAGAGTTGTGGTGTGTTTTGGTAGTGTTTTGTGTGTGTTTATATAGGAAATAAATGAATTAAATTAATTAATTTTTTTTTTTTTAAAAGTTCCAACGGCTATAATAGCCGTTCAACGGCTATATTTTACGCAAAAACCGATCAAACAATCGCGTGGAGGGGCGTTGCCCGTTGTGATCTCCGGCCACGCCGACCCCCAACGGCGTGGGGACGGGGCGGTGTTTCGGCTTCTTGACAGGGCGTGGTGGTCTAGTCACCACCCCACGCTCATGGGGCGTGGACCCATTCCGAGCGGCCTTAAAAACACTTGTTCGCAAAAATAAATAAAAAAATAGACGCTCTTAAAGTGATTTGGTAATTATGTGCATTCGACCGTCCCAGCGAATTTTAAAGTCATCACTTTTAGTTAATATATATATGGTTTTCAGCATCTTTTAATCGATTACTATCCTACCATCACCATCCTCATAGATCAAATGCTAACATGTTTTAAGTATATAATAGTCTACAAACTACAACTCAACAAACACTTTTAATCCTCATCTTCTTGTGTATCATCTGATGTTAAAAGATGATTAAGAGCAACTTTTTTCTTCTTTGCTTCCACAGTCACCTCACCATCTTCAACCTTCCTCTTGTTTGACTCATCTTTCTCTTTACCACCATCTTCATTTTCAGCACTCTTTGTTTGACCATCTGGTTGACTTTCAGATACCACCTTCACTTGACTTTCTTCCGTTTCTTTTGCTTCATTTGGAGTATTTAACAACGAACGCATCTCGTCACTGGTTGCAAGATCAAGCGGGCTTTTTCCAGATTTATTTTTTATACTTATATTTGCACCTTTTTTAACCAAATATTTGATAAGATCAAGAAAAGATCCCTGAACAGCATAGTGAAGTGGGGTCATGCCTTTACGGTTTGTTGATTTCACTGAAATCCCGCATGAAATTAGGGTTTTTACAACTTCTAAATGGCCTTTTTGAGCTGCAAAATGAACTGCACCCATGTCATCCATTGCACATGCACCAATATCTGCTTTGTTCTTGCATAGAAGATTCACCACTTGCGTTTGACCAGCAAATGCGGCTAAATGTAGTCTAGGGTTTAGTACCCGTTGAATCAAGGAAATGAACAAATCACAAAATGTTATATATGAACCAAAGGTGGCAATTTTGACCAGACAAATTGGTCAACCGGGACCAGAAGACCTAGAATGCTTGTATTTAAAAGGGATGAAGGTTGCTCAACGAATAATTTTAAGGCCAAAACACATTCTAGTACCTTGAACTTGGCTGACTACGTCGTCTACCACCCTCAACTATTAAAGATGCAACATAGTACCCTGAACTTGACAAAATGATCGATTTAGTACCCTGACTCTTTAATTTGATCGTGTTTTTTTTTTACTTTCTTTGGAGCTTTTGACGAACTAAAAAATATATGTTCATCTCAATATAGTGATATTAGAAGCAAATCACGTGAGAAAACAAGACCAAATTAGTGATCCATGGTACTAAATCGACCATTTTGTCAAGTTCAAGGTACTATGTTGCACCTTTAATAGTCTGGGGTAGTAGAGGACCTAGTCAGCCATGTACAGTGTAATAAAATGCATTTTGGCCTAATTTTAATGCATTAAACATCCTAAATAACATTATACTTAAAAACATGTTACTATTGAGAATAGTTATATCTTTCTGTAATCACATTTGACAGTAAGTATTTAATAATGAAGATTAAAAGTTATGATTTTTTTTGTTGGGTCAACCCGACCCATGACAAAATTTACATGTTGTGACAAGTAACCCAACATGCCCGACCCACACATTTTTGCCACTTGTTGTATGAACTGACTTAAAAAGCTAATACTTCGTATAACAAACACACCATTTTAAGCTGAAAGTGTAAATATTATGTGTAATCTGACTTTATCTCATCAATGATGCCTTATATTCAGATCAAGCCTATGATTTCATGTCTATGCTTGCTCGATTTGACTAAATAATAGCAAGATGTTAAAACAACAAGTTAATCAAGCTAGTAAACGAGTAAATATTATCCTTTCATATTATCATTATTTTAATAAACGAAAGTACTACCAACTACTCTACTATTGTGAAAGTTTCAAAGGAGATCTAGCTGTTACTCTGATTAACTAATTCTCTTTGGGAAACATGTTTTTTGTTTAGCAATAATGAATTCTTCATATATCTATTAGATCTTTCTTAATGAATCTGTTAGTGCAAATTACTTCACAAACTAACCACTAAAAACAAAATGCAAATGTGTTCTGGTATTGTAGTAGCTACAAATTGCATATTGCATATCTTAGAGGCTGATTTTTTGTTGTTGCAAAACTAACATCAAATTAGGGCTAAACGCCTAAAACTACTTCCAACGATAACAAATTAACAACCATTTCATCCCTTTTAATTTTTGAATATTCAATAATGAGCTTATTTAAGCAGGGAACCAAATTCTTTTTGGTAGAGAATGATAATTCCCTGGCTCAAATCATACTGATTCCCAAAATGAACAAAACCTATGAATTATAGAATAAACAAGTAGCAATAAAACCCTAGAATTACAATCGAAATTGTAATAAAATGTGAAATAAAAGAGTAGAAAGGAGGATACGGAGTTCGAGAGTGTTTATCCCTGGAGTTAACAGACAATGGATTAGAGCTGATAATCGTCTGTACGGCAACGAGGTCACCTGCTCGAGCTGCTGCGTGAAGATCTTGCGTCGAATTCGATGTTTTCCCCATTCTTCTTCTTAATGAAAATGTTCGATTTTGAGTTTGATAGGAAAATAAGAGGGTGTTTGTTTTAGGTTATCAAACTGGGTTAAGGGTGAATTGTTATGGTGCAGTTTGGAAGTGGTTTATAAATTATAACACACAAAAACGATATTATACATTACAACCTATTTTTTATAGGGAGTGAATCCATGTATCCTTCGTACATTTGTATCTAGGGGCGTTCATCAGATTTTTAAAAACATAAAAATAGGCTCTTGAATACATAAATTTTATAAAAATTTGATCTTTCTAATTTTTTGTTCTATTAAATTATTAAGTTGATTTAAATTTTAATATTATATATACATAAGATATGTATAAAAATTGGCCCCCTATAAAATATGGGTCATATGCGACTGTACCTCCTCGAAGACACCCCTGAATTGTACCGTTTTTAGAAATATTTATACAGTATGGTAGATGTATTAAAAAGTGTGGTTTGAACATTTTTTATACTCTTTTAAGATGTGTCCAATATAAGGTTGTGGGTTTACTAACTAGCCAAATTTTTTAAGGGATTTGCTAACCATTGCCCTTAGGGCAATGGTTAAGAATGGATAAAGTGGTTTTTGTACAATTAATGATGCATAACTAATCAAAGGTGGTTATTAAAATGCATGGGGGTGGTTTTTTATTAGTTAATGTACAATGATTTAAACCCAATAAAAATTTCTTAAACATTGCCCTAAGGGCAATGGTTAGCATTTTCCATTTTTTAAAAGCCACTAGGTTAGTTTTTCATGCTTTTTGAGCTTATTGATTTATAAATCGATAGAACTTATAAATATTAAATTTAAAACTATATCAATTGACAAGCTCAAAAAATTTACACTTTTGATATCTCAAATAGGTATGAAAACATAGATGTACGTAAGCAGATTTTAATATAAAGTTTGAAAAACTATAGATACATAATCTCTGAGAAGAAGAAATACAACACTTCGTTATATACGTTGCTAATGCTAATAATAATCCATTGACCTACAATGAAGTCGTAAAAGAAGAAGAGATGGAGGTGCGCAATGAATGTAGAAATAGAAACTATTGAGAAAAATAATATCGGGGAATTAGTCACTTTACTAAGAGGTGCATCAGATAGGAGTCAAATGGATACTCAAGACCAAGGTGAATGAAGAAGAAAAGGTAGATAAGTACAAAGCAAGGCTCGTGGCAAAATGATATGCTCAAAGATACGGTATTGATTACGAAGAGGTTTCTACACCGTTAGCTAGGTGGGATACTATACGAACGCTTTTAGCTTTGGCAGCTCAAAAAGGTTGGGTTGTATTCCAACCTGATGTAAAAAGTGTTTTTTTTTTTTTTTTTTATCATTTTGAAAGAAATCGTATGTGTGCATCAACTTGAGGTTATGTTAAAAAGAGTAAAAAGGACAAATTCTATTAATTAAGGAAAGCTTTATACGGATTAAAGCAGACGCCAATGACATGGTATATCAAAATAGAGGAGTATTTGACCCAAGAAATGTTTTTCAAATGCAACCGTGGGCATACTCTGTCCATAAAAAGAAAGGGAGAAAATTACTATTTGATTACGATATAATTTTCACAAGAAATGATTTGAGTTTATGTGAGAACTTTAAAGACTCAATAAAGCAGGAATTTTAAATAACCTTTTTTTTAAACGATAAATTTAATCTACTCTTAATTGTCACCTATGTTCACGATGGGACTCGAACTCCTGACCTCAAAATTGAGAGGCAAACACCATACCGTTAGGCCCTTTAGTGAATTTTAGATAACCAACTTGGAAAAGATGCACTATTTTCTGGGTGTTGAAAACAAAGCAAAATCAGAACAATGCTATCACAGTTAAGTATGATAAATAATAGCTCCTTAACTAAGCTTTAAAAAAAAATAAAAATAAATTCCATATTTCAAAAAAATCTCATATTTAAAGAGAAATTAATTCTTGTTAATTGTGCAATACTTGATCAGTTATGTTAGTCTGTCCACACGGAGTGTATTAAAGTGTAGGGGTTGAATACATCTTCGAAATTACTAATCAAATGGTGAAATAAAAACAGTTAAGAATGACTTTTTTAACTTCTTTTCTTTATTATCTTACTACTTACTAATACATTTAAGCCTACCTCTTTTAATAAGTTTAAGGAGCTTCTTAATTTTAAGTTTAAGGAGATTTCTACTTTTAGTAAGTTCTTTAACTAAAAAAATAAAGTGTTGCTTATAGGATTCGAACAGAAAACCTCTCCTAAGTAGTCACTGTGTGTTAACCACTTCAACTACTTGATTATTTTGATTTATTCCAGATACTAATATATATAACATTTAACGTCAACAGAACTCAACCATCATTTTTCTATTTAAAATACCCATATTTACATTCACAAAAAAGGTCAACTTCGAATCTGATCATATCATCACTAATGTCAGCACATCCCATCACTACGCACCACCACTCATCACCATCGTTATTGTCACCACCACCGGTACTGTCGTCACTTCGAAATATAGTTACGGGTACCCGTCGCCGCATTGTGCGGGTACCCTGCTAGTCAACAATAATAACAAATGTACAAGTGATTAAAGAATGGACTAAGAACATGAATCCTAATCTAATAACTTGAAGAGATTGATAATCTGACAATCACTAACTAATACATGTATTGATCAACTAATAACTTAACACAATAACATACACTAATATTACAATAATACAATTGATTATAGTAAGGTAATATCTGTGTAAACTATGAAGATTGCACTTTGCTTTAAAATGTTTGCAGATTTGTGGAAATAACAGAGTGTTAATCGTTGTTGAGTAATTGTTCATGGTATGGAAATCCATGCCTCGACTCCACTACTTATAGTGTTTGTAGGAATGACAACTAAGAGGATGTGCGGATTGTCCACGTGTAATAATTATGCTGGTGTTAAGGATGTTTCATGCGACAGATATTGACTTACCGACAACTTCGAACTCTTGCACTACTAATAGAATTATGTTTGTTCTTTTTATGTTTAGTGGTCGATGAGATCGTCTGGAAGATACACATATGATTCCTTTTTCAGCGACCTTCAACCTTTAGTGTCCTTGTATAATACTTATTTATTTCTTTCCACTACTCAAGCTCTAGTGACTGGTCTTAGTTCAGTGACTCATGGTTATTCAGCGACTAGGCACACTTAAGCGTCCATTAAAATGGTAACTTAGTCTTGTAATTGTCTTCAAGACTTAGTGTGGTATTTGTTAGACACACATTAAACCTACTACAACCACTTGCTTTTTCAAAACTTTGTTTTGGAAGACCTAAAACGCAAATAATTGTTTATTTAGGAGTTTTTGTCAAACACTAATTTTAGATTATTTGTGTTTTAAAAATATAATAAGCGAATACTCTACTCCAAAACGCAATCCAAACACCCTCTAAAGTCTAAACTACAAAAACGAACCACAGAGGTTTGGGCTTTATTATTAATTAATTTAGGTTTTCTGATATTACTTTTAATTTAATATCGGGCTAATATGTGATGGCATGAGTTATCTTGGGCTTGGGCTTATCTTCCCAATTTAAACAATTAAAAAAAGCGTCGATCTATGTAGGGTTTTTAACTGTCTTTATAATCCTCGACCCTCCCCCAAATTCGCCGCATTGCACCTGTGTAGCCGAATCCCTAGCTCAGGTATTCTCGAACACTTCACATTTCCAGATGTCTGATCTACGAAAATTGTGAAGGATTGTCTGTCAAGCTGTTATGTGCTGTGCTTTTATTTCGTAGACAATATGTTCTTCGATGCGTGTATGATTGTTGTAGGTTTTTTCTGTTAATTTTTCGTTAAATCTGAAGGTACTGATCTCGTTTTTAAAAGATTTAGTATGAGGATCTTTAAACATTCGAATTGTTCTTTAGATTTATTGTTATTTTGTGTACCATTTTCTCTTACATTTGATAAAAGTTGAGTTTTATTTGCTTACGTTATACAATGAACACGTGATTTTTATTTAATAATTAATTTATTAAATTCAAAGGATTCATATATGCTCAAGTAATGTTTTGTATTCTTGATTAAAAGTTGTTAAATTCTTTAATTTTGTAAAAAAATGATTACATCAATCTTCCCCCATGCTAAAAATGAACATCTTTTGGTATTGGATGTATGGTCAAAACTTGAGGAATTTTTTTAATCTAAATTGACCTATTTTCTTTTTTTTATTGCAAAATGTTGATATTGTTGTCTTTGGCATCTCAAAGATTTCATGTTTTGGCCGTTATCTTTTTAAACATTGTTGTTGTACTTGTGTAGAAATACATGGAAAGTCAAATGCTTCATTTTTTGTTGCGAATATATTTTAAATTAACTGTGATTTTGGATTGAGAAAAATCTGGTCAGTGTACTTAGAAAAAGGTGATGAATTTTGCAGGTAAATCATGGTTAAGCATAACAATGTTATCCCAAACGGTCACTTCAAAAAGCACTGGCAAAACTATGTGAAAACATGGTTTAACCAACCTGCCCGCAAAACAAGGAGAAGAAATGGTAAGTAGTGTTTAATTAGAGCAGCCATTTATAATTTATAAATAAATTTATGTTACACCTTGATTTAATTTAGTTATTGTTGACTTAATTTTCAGCCAGACAAGCAAAGGCTGTGAAGGATTTTCCAAGGCCAGCTGGCAAACTTCGCCCTCAGGTTCATGGCCAAACTTTGAAATATAATATGAAACTTAGGGAAGGCCGAGGATTTTCTCTTGAGGAATTGAAGGTACCACTAGACCTTTTTTTTTTTTTTGGTTTGTTGAAGACATTTTAAATTAATATGGTTTTGTTATTTTGAAACAGTCTGCAGGTATTCCAAAGAAACTTGCACCAACTATTGGGATTGCTGTTGATCATCGTCGCAGAAACAGATCATTGGAAGGTCTGCAGGCCAATGTTCAGAGGCTAAAAACATTCAAGGCTAAATTGGTCGTTTTCCCAAGACGTGCAAGGAAGATCAAGGTAATTTTTCTTTCTTTTTAATTTATAAGATAAATTTTTCTACTTTTTTTTTTTTTTTTTCATATTAGTTTTGACTTTTTTGGTTTGGATCAGGCTGGTGACTCTACCCCTGAGGAGCTTGCAAGTGCTACCCAGGTTCAAGGAGCTGTACTTCCCATTGTTAGGGAGAAAGCGGCGGTTGAGTTGGTTAAGGTGACTGAAGAAATGAAAGCATTTAATGCTTATTCAAAGCTGCGTTTGGAGAGAACCAACAAACGACATTTGGGTGCAAGGCTCAAGAGGGCTGCTGAAGCTGAGAAGGAAGAAAAAAAGTAGGCATTGTTATTTGTTGGATCGGTTTTGGATATTGTTTTGTTTGAAATATTGATGACTATATTGTTTTTGGTATATTTGGATTTGTTACGTTTTAGTACTGGGCTGTTTTGGTTGTTTGCGTATATTATTTTTGGTGTTATTCAGACAAATGCAAACAAAACACCGAATCAAATCAAAACAATAGTGCATGTGTGAGTTAAGTCTATGTTTGATTGTATTTGTGTTGGTTATACATAGTGGTTTGATGTAGAGTCACAAACAAGACGTTTTAGGCTTTAGAGTTAGAGCATGAGTCTGGTTTAAGTTACACTTTTGCTTGATGACACGAAACAACATAAACATGGCGCATGTGTGATGTTTCACATACAAAACTAGGACTTCCGGCCTTCTGTATTTGAAGAAGAGTAGCCTAAGTAGGTGATGATTACATGTTATTCAAGTTTGATTAACTTACAAAACGATCCCTCATGTTTAGATTTCTGTCAATTATGGACAAAAATACATCTATCTAACAAAGAGCACTTAACACTCTTAGATCAAAATGAATCAAATGTTTCAAACCGGTACGACATATGCACTTTGGCCAAAAAGAATCAAATGTTATAAAATATGTATCGCTTCTGCACTTCGGCCAAACTACCTGGGTCATTTTTTGCCATTTACCCTTTCAGTTTTAATGGTCGTACAATAACATATTAGATTAAAAATCTAATTAGTTATATAACATTAGTTGGATGAGAAAGGATAGATAGTGCAATTTTATTTTAATTTATCTTTTTTTTCTTAAGCTGAGATGCCTTTTGAAAGAAAAAAAAAAAAAAACTGTTGAATGCATTGTCTTGAATACATTGTCAGGGTATATCAAACCAAACTGATGACGTTTGAACCGAACCAATCCTGACCGAGAATTGAGGAAATTCCTTTGACTCTTTTGGTCTTTTCTCGGTTTTGGACTGAACTTAACCGCTCAAAACCAGGCCGCTCGAGATTGAGAACCAACTTTGCATGAAAATAGAACCGATGACCGACCGGTATAGCCCGGTTCAGTCTCATTCAGTTCGACGGTTTTAGTCAATTCTCAATTGAATTTGCAAAACTACAAAAAGCTACTTTTGTTCATATTAATGGAAATAAATTTCCGTACACACATTGGTAGAGCTAGGTAATTGTTAAACTTTATAGTTTTCAAAATCCATTTCTAACTTAAATATATTTTCTAAAGCTTATCTTTTTGACGCCAAAAGAGAAAAAATAAGAGCTAAGCCAAATTACAAAAATGAAAAATAAATGAGAGGTAATAAACTAATAAATATACAAGTTTGAGAAATAGAAATGAAAAAATAAAAGTTGCCAGCGAGATTATTTAAGAAGTAAATGAGAAAAGTTTATCTATTATTAATCTTTATATCAAGTTGTAGAATTTTGTGTGGGTCGTATTAAAGAAACTCTTGTCAGCTACCGGTCAAATTAAAAGTGAAATTTCAGTTAATTTAGTTTAGTAGTCCGTTTTTTTTATTCAATAGAAGTACGCATAAGTCGCGTGGGTATCTATTATTTGGTGGCACCTACACGTCATATAAGAAAGAAACCGTCTACACGTCGGATTTGGATATACCTGCCAGCTGTCAATCAAGCAAATCTCAGCCGTCCATTTACCTTTATCTCCGTTATAAATTGCAAATCGCAGAACTAACGAAGAAACCCCAAGGAGGATTCCTACCAACCCCTCTGCCGATATGATTTCTACGTCTTTCGATTTTTGGCTTAAACCATGGCGATCGAGACTTCAATCTGCTTTGTGATTCATACATGAAGAAGTTGCGATGTTTGATGAAAGACCGATGCATAAAGTCGAGTGGCTGGTATTTCGATCTTACATTTTAGGTATAATTCTCCCGCGATTGCTTATGGTTATTATTTTCTGTCAATTAAGATTGCATTTTTCTTAATTTTGCTTTAATGTGCATTGTTTCTTTTAATTGATTCATGCTCGTATAGTTAATGTATGAGATTTATTGGATGCTGACGAAGAAGAAAATGAATGGACAGACATGTTTGTACATAGATAGATGAAAGGTAGGTTACCCTCACTTGGCCTTTGCCATGAGCTCACATGGCAGGCCACAATTAAAAAGAAATTATTTTGGTTTTTAGGGGGGAGATCGCACGGTGTTCTCTTCCCTGTTGTGTGTCTATGCCTTGGTTCACTTCCTATCGTTGTTCAAAACTTAATCCCCCAAAATGGTTTGAAAGCTCATTTAAACCAACCCAAAATTCGTCCAAACTCGGTCAAATTCTTGAAAATGCTTAGTTTTCTACCACCGATTCTCCAAAATATATTTGAAATTATTCTTATTATTATTGTGATGCATTTTATTATTTGCTATTATTCTTTTTGTGTGACACGTTATGTTTTTAAACTATGTTCTATTTTTAAGGACTACGGAATTTCATGTATAACATATCATTGTATACAAATTTATATTAAAAGAAATTTATTTTATGTTTTATCATTTTACAACTTTGATTCAAGGATTATCTACTGTAATTGTATTTCATTGTTTATTGCTAAATAAAAGAATTGTTCATATAATAAATTATATTTAAATTTCAAATTTCAAATACTTTATTTTTGGACTGTGTAAAATGTAAAGCATATATTTGTGGTGGTGAGGATATATTTCAAGCAACAAAAGGAATATAAAGTCATTAAGAGGATAAGTTTTTTTTTGTTTAACCAATGTAGATGGACTTAGGTTGGTGTATGCTCGGTTCTGATTGGATCGGAACCGGTAAACCCGAAGACTGAATTGCTAGAAAATAGATAATAGAGAACCCGACCGAATTACCGGTTCAGTTCGGGTTGGTTCTGATTATTAAACTGCCACTTGGGTAATATGCAAATATAACCTATGACTCTTATAGTAAAATTATGCATAAATCTAAAACACATAATAATCAGTGTGGTTAACAGTTACCGGGTTTTTTTAACTTTCACAATTAATCTGTTTTTTTAAAGGTTACCATCAATGTTATTTGATTATTATATTTCAGTAGAGTAATTATATAACAGAAGTGCATATTCAATTTATTATGTTACTCTTTTTTAACCGCAATCTTAATCTACTCTTAAATCATCTACATATTTCCACTGTAAGACTTGAACCCTCAACCTTAAGGTTTGGGGCAAGCGCCTTTACCGCTAGGTCATTGGTCCTATTTGTATTTATTACTCTTTCTGTCCCAAAACTATTGTCTAAAGATAAAATCACAGTTTAAGAAAAATGTATTTATTGTACTTTCCAACTAATAAAATTTTATCTTTACAACCTAACTAATTTTTGATTGGTGGAATTTTCAAGTTGACAATAATTTTGGCACAAATAAAAAAGGAAACATAGGCAATAAAATTGTGACGGAGGGAGTATGTTACTTGGTTCAAGAAAGTAAATGGTTAGTGCACTGCATTCGATTCGTTATGTTACTTGGATCAAGAAAGTAAATTTTTTTGGATCAAGAAAGTAAATCAGTTTTACAGTTATTTTCATATCCTTGTTTTCATATTAGTCAAATGTATTTTTTTAAGTAAACAGTTTGACTAACATTAAAGTCAAATTATATTCAAATAGCGCAGTAGACCAATATTAAAGTCAAAATTGTCAATTTTGACTATTTAAGTCAAAACTATATATCATATATTCACCAGTTTGACTAATAATAAAGTCAAACTGATTTGAAGTAATGCACATAAATTTTAGAAAGTTACAAAAAAAAAAAAAAAAAAAATTTGTCAATTGTAAAAACAATATTTTCATTACAATCAATTGATTTTAAAAAGTTAAAACTGTTTTGACCACTAACTAAAGTCAAACAATAAATGTAAATAGATTTTAAAAAACTACAAAAAGTTAAAAAAATATTTAATTGTAAATACAATATTGAATTTAATGTAATTACATGCAATTGACTTCAAAAAGTCCATTCGTTTAGCACTTTTGACCAATATATAAGTTAAAAGTCCCAATTTGTAATCAAAACGCAGTTTTGACCAACAGTAAAGGCAAAACTGTTAAATTATATTCAAATAGTACTTTTCACCAATATTATGGTAAAAAATTGTCAATTTTAACTATTTCAGTCAAAATTATCTTTCATATATTCACCAGTTTGACTACTAATAAAGTCAAACTAATTTGAAGTAATGTACAGAAACTTTAAAAAATTACAAAAAATAAAAGTCATTATGAAATAATGATTGGAATTCATCAGAGGAACACTAAATTTTATGAGTCTCATAAAGTGAATTTAATTTCAATACAAATTTCATTTTTCAGTTCATTACCTAGTTATGATTAATTTTGAATAGCGAAATAACTAAAGTAGCCAATAAAAAATTTAAAATTGTTTTTTAACTAGTAGTTGCCGGCCGCGCTGTAAAAACTTACATTTATTAATAAATAATAAAGTAATGTATCATTTGACTTTTAAATGTAGAAATCATAAAAGTGAACACTTGTTTGGGTCAAATTGTTGTTTAATTGCAAGTCGAATTTAGGCAGAATCAGTTCAACAATTTCAAAGTAACAATAAAATGATAATGGAAAGTATGTAACAAAAGTATATACATTAACAATTGCAGCTGTTAATGGCTCAGTTCGGAACAAAGTCAAGGTGCGTAACTGTCAAAGTAATGAATGACTGTGGTTTGATATAGATCAATGCAATAACAAAAACAAAAGTATATACAACTTATGCAGCATATTGGTCAGTTCGGCACAAAGTGAATGTGCATTTATTAAATGACATATCAAGGTGTACAACTGTTGACAAAACAGTTGCAATCATGCACTCATATATTCATCGTTATATGTGAATAGCAGAATCTATGATTTAGTAAATATTAAATGAATAAGAATGAACCTTTCTTCCAAAGATTCCTTGAATTGGGCCAACATATGCAAATTTGCATCAACTGTCAAGCGAAAGAAAACGCAGGGAATGTAATTCCTTCCTTATTTAGACGGCAAAATCCGAACCCCAAATTAGAAAAAGTCAGAGAAAGTAACCGCTTAGACTGGTTCTTGCAACATTGAATAACACATATCAACAAAGAACAGTTCATATCATATAAGCATGCAATCTTAAATACAATTCACAACACATGATAAAATGATAATTATCCGCTTTCATTATATAAACTTCATTTCAAATTCCTCTCGGGTCATTGCACAATAACCAAAATATTCCTATATCAAATGTACAAAAAATTGAAACAAAAATCAACCAATTCTTACAACCATCTTGTTCTTCTTTCCAGCAGCCAACAACAAAACCTTCCCATCAACAATATCACCAACCTCAATCTTCTTCCCTTCATTATCAACTCTCTCATTATTCAAATACAACCTTGTTTCAATAACCGTCTCGCACCCGATTTACTATCAATCAAACCCGTAGAAACCGACAAATCCACAACACCAACATTCAAAACACAATCATAACCCAAACAACACCAAGGAACATCCTCTGCAATCCCCTCAATTGTCTTCCAATCCAATCGGGTCTCAGAACCGGGCCTCAAAGCTTCAGTTGCTTTGATGGCTTCCTCTAAACCATCCGACCCGTGAACAAAACGGGTCACTTCTTCAGCTAACCGAATTTGGGCCGAGTTCGGTACATACCCCGTTTTCTTCATGCCCAATTCTATCTCCTTAATCTCTTCTAAATTCAAAAAAGTAAGAATCTTTAAGAACCGAATTACATCAGCATCTGGAACCGAGAAGAAATACTGATAAAATTTGTACGGTGATAACATTGCTGGTGATAACCAGATTGCACCATCTTCAGATTTCCCAAATTTTGTGCCGTCTGATTTTAGTAATAATGGGAATGTGACGCCATAAACAGAATCAGATTGATGGAGCTTTCGGATTAATTCGGTTCCTGCTGTTATGTTCCCCCATTGATCTGATCCACCGATTTGAATTGTGACATTTTCGTTTTTGAATAAATGAACGAAATCATAACCTTGAAGAAGTTGATATGTGAATTCGGTGTAACTCAATCCTTGATCTGATGATTCTAATCTTCTTTTTACACTCTCTTTAGCCATCATTGTATTAACCCTAGCGAATCTCCCAACGTCTTTTAAGAAATCGAGTAATTTAACATCTTTCCACCAATCGTAATTATTCAAAACTCTAATTGAATTTGAATCGCTACTGTTATCAATTCGCTTCAGGATTTTGACAATTGTATCGGAGATACCGGAAATGTTACGTTCTAGGGTTTGGATATCAAGTTCCGGCCGTTCCAGAGACTTACCGGATGGATCACCGACACGACCGGTGGCGCCGCCGACGAGTGCGACAGCGGAGTGACCGCAGCGGAGGAACCATGAGAGAACGATGATTCCGATGAGGTTACCAAGGTGGAGGCTTTCGGCGGTAGGGTCGAAACCGCAGTATACTCGGAGAGATGAATCAGAGCAAATTGAACGGAGGTTTTCTCCGGTGAGGGATTCAAGTAAACCTCTTTCTTCAAGGATATCGACGACGTTGGGTCGAGTAGCATTTGAGGAGAATTTGCGGGTAGATTGGTAATGCTGGCGGTTGTGATTGTGGTGGTGTAGGGGTTGTCTTTTGGGAAATGAATGGGTGAAGGGAGATTGGAGTAGAGATGAAATTGGGAATTTGTAATTAGGTTTGAGGATGAAGAAGGTCGTTCTGAGCATAGCGGCAGCGGCCGCCATTGAAGAGTAGAACAAGGAGTGCCCGGAGGTTGAGATCGGGATAAGGTTAAAGAAACTTTGTTAAAATGGCCACCAAAGTTTTCGTTTTTCTAAAATGGCCACTAAACAAACTTTGTTAATTAAAGTTGTGTTATTTTTAACAGGAATATCAAATTATTACAAAGTTTTAAATAGATATATGAATTGTAGAAAGTGTTAATCACTGAAGAGGGGCAATGTCTATATAATGGTGTTAATTTACATGAAATCGATCAAATGTTAAAAATCAGGGGTGTTTTTGAGGAGGTACAGTCGCACAAGGCCCATATTTTGTTGGAGCCCAATTTTTATATATATCTTATATATATAATATTAAAATTTAAGCCAGCTTAATAATTTAATAGAAAAAAAAAATTAAAAAGTTTAAATTTTTATAAAAATCTGGTATTCAGGGGACCTATTTTCATCTATTCGCACGGGGCCCTCAAAATCTCGAAATCACTGAAAAGAAAAGAATTCATTGCCCCTGATAAAAACCACAAAATGACAACGATAAGTAAAATATATAGATAATCTATTTTTTACACAATGATAGGACATTCTTACGGTTGCGGGATTCATTTTTGTAAAAGTTACTGTATTCATAACTCTATTTAGCAAAAGTTACTGTATTGGTTCACTAACATTTTTGTAAAAGTTACCTAATTTCCATTTTCCCTTTTTTCCTATTTGAGTTGCTGAAGCAAATACTAAATAGGTTTGGTATTCATCAACATCTTCCCTTGACTCGTTACAACAATGGCGCTCATCTCTTTCTCCACCTATTATCCTCCCTCCTCTAACCTCCACCAATTTCTCCCACCTAAACCACCGCAATCCGTCACTCTCCGCCCTGCACCACCGCCCCAGAAACGCATCAAATGCTCAATTGCTTCCTTACCTCTACCCCTAGGAACCTCGGGATTTGAATTTGAGCAAAACCTATATGTTACGGATTCTTCGCCACAGTCGCCGGTGCCGGCGATGAGAGGCGCCGATTCCGATGCGATGGGGCTGTTGTTGAGGGAAAGGATTGTGTTCTTAGGCAGCACGCAGATCGATGATTTTGTTGCTGATGCTATTATTAGTCAATTGCTTTTGTTGGATGCTCAGGATCCTACCAAAGATATCCGCCTTTTTATCAATTCCACTGGTGGTTCTCTTAGGTACTCTCTTCATTTATTTTATTAAATTTACAATAAGTTTGATTTTCCAATCAAATTTGTCAGGAACGCTTTTTAAGTTCTCAATTTCAAGTGTCTATTATCATTTATCAGTCAAATTGAAGTGTCTGGTGTTTATATATCATAAGTATATTTCATGTAGGTAGAATTTCGGAGCATGGAATTTGAGCTACAAAATTAGAGTTCATGTTTTTAGCTCAAGTTAACCTAGGTATAAAACACTCTTTAGAAATCACAGATAGGACTGATATTTAGTTGAATGTTCATCAAGTAATTCAACCACATGATTTTGAGAGTAAGAATTAGCTCAAAACACATAAAGATAGGATTTTTTTTACTACAAAAATGAAATAAATCCAATTGCTGCATGTCCTAAGTATTTATTGCCTAGCTTCAGAGTTAGAACATAGTCTGTGCTCTAATACCATCAATTTGATTGTAACAGGTCAAAATTGACACCTCTAGTATATGTACAGCCCTCTGTTTGATTTTTCCTGATGTTTAGTCACTTGCCTGAAGATGTAATGTTTTTTAGCAGAGTAGTTTACATAAATGGTCCTTTAGGTTTCTACCATATTACATATTTGGTCCTTTAGTTTCATAAATTACACTGATAGTCCTTATTTCTGAAACTATTGACACGTTTGGTCATTTACCTAAATAGACATTAACTTTTCCCGTCAAACTGATGGGTTTTTATGGGTTTCAAATTGGTGAAGGGAAAGGGAAAAGGACGATTTACCCCCTCGTGCATCATACGTGACCATACTTGACGGGAAAAATAAGCGTCTGTTTAGATAAATGACCAAACGTGTCAATAGTTTCAGAAATAAAGACTATCAGTGTAATTTATGAAACTAAATGACCAGATATGTAATATGATACAAACATAAAGGACCATTTGTGTAATTTACTCTTTTTTCATACCTTTGTATTTGATTTTCCTGATAAAAAATTGCTTATATTTAATCAACAGTGCATCAATGGCCATATACGACATTTTAAAACTCGTACGTGCCGACGTTTCGACAATTGCATTAGGCATTTCAGCATCAACAGCATCCATAATTCTAGCAGGTGGAACAAAAGGAAAACGACTCGCCATGCCAAACACAAGAATCATGATCCACCAACCACTCGGTGGTGCAAGCGGGCAGGCAATCGATGTTGAAATCCAGGCCCGTGAAATGATGCATAATAAGGAAAATGTGACCCGAATCATATCAGAAGCAACGGGCCGGCCTTTTGAACAAGTTGAGAAAGATATTGATAGGGATCGGTACATGTCGCCTATTGAAGCAGTTGAGTATGGGATAATTGATGGTGTTATTGATGAAGATAGTGTTGTTCCTCTTTTGCCTGTTCCGGATCGGGTGAAAGCTACAGTTAGTTATGATGTGATTGCTGAGAATTCTGACAAGTTTTTGAATCCTGATGTACCAGATGATGATGTTTAAATAGGTAACGGTTTATGTTCTTTACTGTTGGTGGTTAGCTTTTTATAAGTCATGACATTTAAGTGATTCATTTTCATATTCGAGATTGTTGTATTTTTTATTTAACGAGATGATATGATATTAAGGTGCTGTTTGGTAAGCCTTTTAATGATTCAGTTAAGAGGATAACCTCTTAATCGGATAGATTCAGAACGTTTGGTAAGGTCTCTATAGAAAATTGTACATGTTCTGCATCTGAATCAAAAATTTAAAATTGTACATGTTTGGTAAGGCCTCTTTATTTAAAGGGTTACTTTTTAAAGATTACCACTTTTACTTATAACTTCAAATTTTAATCTACACACAACTCAAACAAAGTATGCGAGTTAATAAGAAAAGTTACGATGATTTTTACACTACATATTTTAATACATCTACCATAATAATTGCATTACTTGTTTGTATAATATGGAAAAATATTTGTATAGTGTGGTATAGGCATCAAAATGTATGGTAGCACACTTAATTCCCAAAAAAACAAAAGATGCACTAAGGACTACTGTATAACACTGATAACATGTTTGATAAAAAAGAATAGAAATTTTTAATATTAATTCAACAGAACAAAAAAAAAATATGTGTATAGTGTTAAATTAAGTGTAAGGTATGGTGTTTAATCTTGATGAACTTATACTTGTTCATCACTTGCATCAACTTAATCACTATCATCACCTTCATAATCATCACTTGCATCAACTTCATCACTATCATCACCTTCATCACTATCATCACCTTCATCATCACTTTGTTCTTCGTCTTCAAGTGTTTTCTTCATTTCTTTTATAATAAACAAGAGTTCATTTAACTTGTCAGTGTTATAACTCGCTAAACTAATCCACTCCTTAATTGTAACACGAAACGCAATCTTTTCTGACTCGTCAGTGCAAGGACCGTACATGTCTCTCCGATCCCCAAGTGTCCCATGTACTCTATCGTTACCACCCATAAGATCTCCTTTTAACTTGTAATCTATTTGACATTCGAAACATTCAAATTAATTAACATTATATATAACAAATAAAAACAAGCTAAAACATAAATTATAAACAAATATTGATAAGCATTATACCATTAACATATCATTAATGGGCGGTCGTCAAATATGTCAAGGAGTTAGGGTTGTTTTACTTATAAAAATTTAAGTTTATTAAAGTTTAATAAACTAATAAACTTAAAAACCTTCTAAACAAACTTTCTCAAACAACCCCTAATATATTCATACTAGCTTCAAAGCCCGCCCGATTGGGCAGACATGCTTAAAGAGATATTTAGAAAAATATAAAAAATATTGATACACTTTAATGACATAATAATCAATAATTGTAATGATAAGTTGGTACAAATTTTGGTACATAAATAAATGCTACAGAAAAAATTTATATTATTACAATAACAATCTCGTTATTTATATTATTAAAATTTATATTATTACAATAATAATCTCGTTACAATAATAAAATTTATATTATTACAATAATAATCTCGTTAAATAAAATAAATATAATTTTATTTAACAAATTATATAAAATGTTTGTGTTATGGTAATCATGTAACTAAGATTTTATTTATCCACCCGCAACAATATATTTCTCAAATTGAGAATCTCCTCTCCTAGGTGGTCTGAATGTGAACCCTAAAAAACAATGGATAGGTATTAATTTATTATAAAGTGCTTAATTAACATTTTTCTTCAAGCAATAGCTTGAATAGGTAACCTGTAATTTTGCCCGAAGTCCCTCAATTTCGTTTTTTGGCGTTTTAATAAAGAAGCATCTGTCAAAATCTGTCAGATTTATAAATAAAGTTAAGAAAAATAAAGAACACAATAATATGAGATATGTGTTAAATACAAATACAAATAAACAAACCTCATTAACATGAACACAGCTAGTTACACGTAAAGCTCTGCTTGCAAACTGAAGGCTGCTTTTAGTCTCATCAGCATGAATCTGCCATTTTTGTTATATAAAGAAATAAAATTAATTATTAACTTAAGAAAAAAGATATATGCAATTATGCATATTCATCTAATTTCACATGTGCCAAAGTAATGTTACAAATAATGGCTGTATTTGCATTCCCACCAAGTGCAGGCTGCAAGATTCATGTAAGTTTGCTGTCTCGATACGGTACATGACCCCTGTATTTGATAATAATTAATAATATATACATATATATACAAAATTATATTCAAAGAAATATGAAACTTACCCTTGACTCTCAGCACCTTCATTGAGTTTTTTAATGACAGTTCCAAGTGTAATTAAGCTTTTATTTATGTGGGACCCTTCTTTCAAACGAACACCTTCTGCACCAGTTTTAGCAGCTCTTTCTGATCCAGCAAGATCTACCAAATTCTTAATCCACAAATTACAATTATAAGTCAGTAATTATTATCAAAACAAGAAAATTAATTGTTTAATGATATATATATTATATACCAATACAGATACACGAACAACATCACAAGAGCTCTCTGCATATTCATCTTCAGCTTTATCCCTGCTCTCTATAATCTAAACAAATAGATATTTCATCTTATCAGCTTCTGAAAATTTAAATGAATAAAAAAGTTAAAAGGAATTATTAGCATACCATTCGGAAAATGGTGTGGGACCTACTGCTGTGTAGATTCATATTTGTCTCCCCAATATGTCGATGTGCTACAATTTTTATAAAATAAATTAAGCATAAGAAACACTACGTATTAAAATTACCTTCACCGAACTCCATGAACTCGAGAACTTGTTTAGGGCTAGTAACAATTTCTTCTTTTAATCCAGCAACAAATATCCCACGCAATTATTTACCAATTTATAAATTAATTATAGAAATATTCAATTTGTACCTCATGCTTTCGTGAATATGCAGCTTCCGGTGTTCTGGTGCCAGCAAATCATTAATTTCCTCATTGTAGATTTCCATGTATGACATCCTCAAAAGAAACTCCTGTTCCATTTCCTTTAAGAAAAAAAGGAAATAATTTAAGTTTCAAAATAGTTGATAATAAAAATTGAAAAGATTAATTACGTGTTGAATCATGTCAAACAGATCATGGACTGCTATAGGGATAACTCCAGATTCACCACTATATCCACGCATTGTATGCGTTTTTCCACTGTTGGTTTGCCCATAAGCAAAAACAGTACCTAAAAAAACCATAAAAAAATTTGATTTTACAAAGATTACTACATAGATAACCAAGAGTGATTAAGGAATAGCGTTAACAGATCATTGACAATTAAAAGCATACCATTAAATCCACCAACAACTGCTGAAAGCCTGAAACAATATCTTTTGTTCTTGCCTCATAAACATCCACAATTTTACAATCCTCCCCAAAAATCCAGTCTACAATACAACAAATTAATATAGCCCCTAACCCACGGTAACTATTTGACAAGAATTTTACTTTAAAAATGGGGAGCACCATTCTTGAAATAACCAAGTTACATACCATTTTTTTTAATTTTGTCTTCAAGAAATCAGGGTTGGGTATTGTCTGAAGTGCTCTTTTCTCCCTATATATGGAGGAAGCTAAATGGTGAAGGCATAACGAAGATTGCGGTATAATTGTTGAACGGAATTTGAGTGGGCATTGAAAGATGGGGATGCTTAATTTGCTCATAGCAGCTGCCATTGAGTCATCCAAATCGGACGATCAATAGAGTGAATTAGGATTAAATGATTTGTAATACCTGTCAAGAAAATCGTTATAACATCAAATTAAGCATTTTTCAATTGAACCTCGAAAGAACCTTCTCCTTGTTCCTACTAATCGAACAAAAACAATTGCAATTGAATGTAACCAACCTGAGAATCATAATTGCAATCTCCGATGAATAGAGGTTGGGATCTGGTCTTTGGAGAAACGAAATTAGGACCCGTAATTTTGATGTCATCGGAGATGACATGTTATGCGCCGTAGTCGGTTAGTTTTCAACCGGCGGAACGAATACGCCCAGAATACAAAGTCGGAATGAACCGTCGACGGGCCTCGTACAGGGGATTTCTCCATGGGATAGGTTGTCTGCTAGGCGGCGTGTTGAAGCTTTGCTCTTCTTCCCCCAACAATGTCAAAAGAGCCTCCATATTCACAAAGAGAAAGCTTTTCTTTTCTTGAACAAACCAGAGCTTCATCATCAAATACAAATCTCACAATTGGGCGGTGAGGAAGGAAGGACGGTGGAGAGAGATGGTTTTAGTATTAGGGTTTTTCCCTATAAATCGGCGATATTATTAACTGCAGGGAACGATGCCTTAGGTAGAGTGTTAGGGTCAATTTAGTTGTATCAAATAGTTAGAGGGCTAGTTATGTTAAGTTGTAATAGTTATGAGCTAGTCATTAGTCTTAGTCAATGGAGTCAAGCTTAATTAGTGTTAATTAAGCTTGTTTTAGAGGAGAGGTATATAAGGATTAAATGATGTATTGTTTAGTAAGCTTTCTTTCACATTAACAGAATTATCATTTGAAAGCTCAAAACTCCCTCCATCTTTCTCTCTCAATTACACACACTCAAACACCAAGAACACACACACATAAACTTCAATCTCTCTTGTTTATCAATGAATTAGCTCGATCTTAGTGTTAAATGATCTAACAAGTGGTATCAGAGCAAAATATCTCTTAGAGAAGATCCAATTTCGAGCTAGAATCATCCAGATCTGAGTTTTTGAAGAAAAAGTTGGTTCGTTCATGAAAATTAAATGTTGTAATTTTTTGTTCCAAATCGATGGATTGAGTGCAGAATAGTGTGTCTCCATTGTTTCTAAGAAGAATAGAATTGAATTCAGATCAATTCCGTTAACAATCGATCTTCAATTTGATGATTTTAGAGAAAAAGTGAAAAAGTTCAAAAGTCACTGTAAATCGAAGATTCAAAGCTTTTGTGTAATGGACTGAAGAAAGTGATCGGATCAAACTGTTAGAAAGTTGATTTCGAGCAGTTAGCAAGAAGAATCATTCAAATCGGTGAAGTATTGAGCAAGAATCGGATCAAAAGTGTGAGTTTTGTACATACCCGTTCGTCGACTTCGGCTTCTAGCATCAAGAACAAGTTCGGTAAAATTGAAGTTCGGCCCGAATTGAGAAGTTCGGCCCGAACATAATTGTAGTTCGGCCCATATCGAACTTCCCACAAGTTCGGCCCAAACAACTAGTTCGGCCCACTCAGTATTCACCTAGTTCGGCACCTTCTTTCACCTAGTTCGGCTTCCTGTAATCCCGAAGTATCAATTTCTGATCAACAAGTTCGGCTCGTTCTGCAGACCAGAATAATCGATTTAAACAATTGACTCGCATAATCGATTCAAATACTGTTCTTAATTCAATCGACCAGAATTCAATCTTAATTTCAGAACAGAATACGAAAGTTCAAAATTCAATCAATTGATTCAACAATTTAGTCACTGAAAAATCAATTCGATCACTGCTCCAGAATAGTTCGGCGATTCCGACTTCAACTCACGACTCCAGAATTGATCTTGATTTTGATTTCCGATCTCAAAGTTCTCTCGTTCGATATTGTTCGACCTTGATTCGTTTTTCGGTCCAGACTCAAAAGTCTACAGTTTGCATTCTGAATTAAACGTTCTATCTGAAGCCCAATTTAAAAAGTGAAAGCCCAATTTAAAAAGTGAAATATGATCTTAAAAAGTGGATCAGTTTATTGTAGTTTTTCGACTTTGGCCCAAGATTTCAAATTAGCCCATCAATCAAATATCACGTTTAAATTTTTAACACTTAAACATTTTTAACATTTTTCCAAATATCACAATCAAATATCACAGTTATTTTTTTTTAACATATTTTTAAAAGAAAATTTTAACATTCTCCTTTTTCTTTCCAAAGTCTTTGAAAAACAATTAAATATTTTTAAAGTTTACATATTTTTTTAAATAAGAAAATTTTAACATTCTTAAGACACGAGAACTCTAACCAAAATCTGAAATTTTACATTTCTCGAATCACACGATTAAATTTTTTTACGAGATCTTCTTCATATCACCCTGAGAAAGAAATCAATCACAATAATCGCAAAAATATGGATCCAGACCTTGCAAAAGCGATAAAAGCTAGCAAATACTATAAATAAATTCAGACTGCTAAAGTGTTAGCTGAAGATGAAGAACAAATAGCAAATTTGTGCTATACGCCAAAAGTAAATACTGCGATTGCTGATCGTATTAATGAACTCGACAAGGATGACAAGGTACATACTTCTCTTCTTTCTAATGAAAATACTTCCAATAATTCTGATACTTGTCTTATCCAAACTCAGATGTCTCAAATAGAACTATTAACTCCAAAACTTTTAGAAGAAAAAGATTTAAATGATCAACTTCAAGATCGTTTAAATATTTTAGAATATCCAAACAAAAAAAAAAGCTCATCTAAGTGAGAAACTTGTTGATTATATAAAACAAATTCAAATTTTGAAACAAGAGAATCTGAATTTACAAACAAAAGTATCAGAATTGACGGCAAGGCATGATCACAGTCACAAACAGTATGCTAAAACATGGTATGAATATCAAAGCACTAAAAATTGTTTGGAACGTAAACAACAAGAATTTGATGAAAATGAACAACAGTTTAAATCATAAAATTCACAAATTAAAGAATTAACCGAAAATCTTCATGAACAAAACATTATTTCATCAAATGAAATGCTAAACAAACAAAATATCATAAACACACTCAAGCATGAAACCATTAAATTGAATTCACATATCAAACATCTTGAGGAATTGATTGTCAAAAGAGGACACACTGATCAAACCATTCATCTTAACAAGCCTAAAGATTTCAAATATTTCAACTCTCGAGAAGGGCTAGGAGCTGACAATCCAGAATATCTTAAGACCGCGTGCAAAATGGCTCCTACATTATATGATTCACGATACCTACTCAATGGAATCTCGCAACGTTTCATTCGGATGACTGACGAGGAAGAAGAAATTGAGACCTTCAACAGAGCTAAAAAGGAGAATGCTCAAATTAGTTTCAATTACACTGAATTAAATAAAACATATGAAACTAAAAAGTCTCAATTTGAAAATGATGATTATTTTCCAATTATAAAACCACAAGAATTTGAAATTAAAGGAAATGTCGTTCTTCAGCAAAAAGTAACACCAAAGATTTATGTTCCATCTCTAATTCTAGAAAAGAAAATTTGTCAATTGGAAAATGAAATCGATGAAACACATAAGACATTTGACAAAGAAAAATCAGTTTTACAATCCAAAATTTCTGAATTAAAAAATAAAATTGATAAAACGCATAAATCTTTTGATGAAGAGAAACTACAGTTGCAAATTAAAATTAAAAATTTGGAATCTAACTCATCTAGTCTTAAAAAGCTTAAGAAGCCTAGTGCATCTTTGTACTTAGATTCTCCTTTAACGGCAACGAATAAAAGTAAAAAGTCCAGAATGTTTTCTCCTGTCATGGCATATCATGATATATATACTATCAAGCAATCTCAGATTAACAGAGGAAATTCTAAACCTAAACCGAAATCACAAGTAAATTCCTCTACCACGCCTAAGCCTAGGAGATCCACGGTCCCACTACACTCTGATAAGAAAATGAATGCTCTCAACCAAGCTAATAGAGGAAATTCTGCACCTAAAACTCCAATTAAATTAGGTTCCTCTTCTCGGCTTAAGCATTCTCAAATGTATAAAACTAAACCATCAACCGTGTTGAAACATTCGACTGTTTCAAATAAAATCCTTTCCAATACTAAATCGTTAAAATATTCGAGAAAAGATTTACTTTCCGTGGCACCTAAAACAACTTTTACTCAAGTGCCAAAATTAACTCCTAAGTCTCCAACGATCTTCAAAGAAATATGGGTTCCTAAAACTCCAAAATCTCAAATAATTCCACGGAAATTATTTGAAAGTGAAACATCAAGTTTCAGTTTTTCTTGGAACTCTCAATCTTTAAATCAAATCGATACAACTTATCGGTGGTTTCATTCCCACGCTAACATTGTCGGACCCAAACAAAAATGGGTACCAAAAGTTGTTTGATTTGTTTTGCAGGAGAATGACTTATATACACTTCAGTATATGACTCGAGCTTTATCAGATGACTTATACATGATTCAGTGTATAACTCGCTTTTCAACATAATGGCTTTCAAATACATTAGTTTGAAACCCGATGCTAACCGGATTTTCACTTAAATGTAACAACTCTTTCCCATCCCTCTTAAACTGTATATTTTTCATTACCTTATTTTGTCGAGGGGGAGAAATATAAATTCCAGGGGGAGAATTATTATTTCCAGGGGGAGAAACTTTCTAATATCAATACTTTTATACCTGTTTTTTTTTAATCGAAGTATTTTTTTTATCAAACGACGATACCCTCCTATGGTTTGCCAGAACCGGCCTTACCTTCCAAGGGAAACTTTTTAACCAAAATTGGTAAATGTGAGGGTATATGTCTAGGGTATAGATTTAGGTGAGTGCAAGGTGATGTGAAAACATGATAATATCAAGAAAACACACCTTTGAGTGCATCCAAACCGACAATAAACAGGGCAACCTCACTAAATTTGTGATCATTCATGTGTTGAATGCTTCACCAGACTTAACTGGCCCAGTCAAGCATGTGCACTCCACCACCAACCACTCAGATTCCTCTCAATAGGAATTTGTTTCAATTCATTAGGGGACGTAGCACATAATCCATCGACTGCTCATTCGGAGTATGTTGGTATTGAAATAATTAACCTTCTGCCCCGGGTTACGCCTTCAATTGAATGCACAATGTGTCTAGTTCTCACCGACAAATATTTCCAATATAGGACACATACACTATTGATTATGAATCTCCGTGTATTCATCGGAACACTCATAGTGGCATCACTATCTGGTGCTTCACAAGGATTGAGTGGAAAATCCTGCTAGAGCTAAAATCGCGCCAACTCTAAACGCAGGTCACACATTTGAATCCACTGTTGTGCAAACGACTATCGATTCATAACGTGTGTTAACGGATACTCTATGTGAGTTCAGTTTTACCTAATTTGTTCAAGTTGCTGTGCCTAAACTTTTATATCATAAAGGCAACAACTTATGCCGGAAACACATACATTTTCCGATGAAAAATCCATGTTATTCTTACAACGTAACATCATCGATGCTGATAAATTGCACATGAGCGTTATAGTTCACTCTCAAATTACTCCTATGATCTGCTATAACCGGCATGATCTTCCCCAGGAGCCACCTACAATATAGGACAATATGTAAGGGTACATAGGTCTAGGTGAGCAGAATCAAGTATCACGGGATCTTGATTGGGGTGCGCTGAGATAAAATTTGAGAGGGGGAATGTAGTATGGGGTGCAATTCAACAAAACATGGTAAAATGAAATGAGGGTGTAGTCGAAAATGAAAAAGTAAGCTTGAGTGAGGAGGGTGTGACAGGGTTAAAGAAAACGAAAAACCCTTCCCAAACTGATAAAAAGCCGGGTTGCCACGTCTCTATCAGATTGCATGTGTTGCTCTCTGATATTGACATAGACTTCATGGACCCAATGATGCAATGCACAACCCCCCAGCCACTCAAGTATTTCTTAAAAAGTACTTGTTTCATTTCCACGGAGACTATCTCATATGCTATCGACATCTCACTTGGAGATTGTTGATATTGAAATAGAGGACAAGCCTCTCCAGTCCTCGCCTTCGTTTGTCCACTAATTGAGTCTAGAACCGCAATACACTTTTAGGACACAAGGCATAATACCAAGCTTATCTTTGTGATAAAGCCGGAACATTCATAGTGATACCAACATTCTTGGTATTCCACGATGATTGAATGGAAATCCTACCAGTGTTATCATCTATTCCAACACTGAACGTAGGTCACACAGTTTGTGTAACTGTTGTGTCAACGGGTAATCTATGTGATCCTGGTTTTCCAGACTAAATTCGATCATTGAGATTAAATGACAAACGATTTGATCGGATATCTACATCATCAACATAGGTTCGGTTTTCGATGATACAATGTGATGTATATTGATTCATTCAAAATATGAATATATCACTCTCCTTCACATTTTGTATCCATGGGCTTCGAAGATTTTCTTCATTAAATCTCGACGAACTTCACATTTTTCATGATGATTTCGAGGAATCTTAATCATCATGAGGGGGAGAAAATTTACTAAGAAGTTCAGTTTATGAAGTAAAATGCTTACAAGACTTAAAAGAATATATTAGCTAAAAATTTATTAAGAAGTTCAATTTATGAAGTATAATGCTTACAAGACTTAAAAGAATATATTAGCCCAGTTTACTCCACACCAAAAAGACATATGCACCGATTAAGGGGGAGTAAACAAGAAACCGAAGAAGATTTGTTGAAGAATAATTGTTTGTTTGAGGGGGGAGCACGAATCTTATCCACATTTTTCTCTCAACAACAATTATCAATAATCATAAATCGACAAAGCCACAACTTCGAGAATAGACTTCCGCTACAAACAACTCTATCTATCTATGGGTCTACATTTTTGTCGATTTAAATGAAATAATTTGTGAAGAAAAAGAAACCGACTCATCTTCAGAAATTTCTCACAAATTCTCAACATTTCCATTTCAAATCTTAAACTGAAAAATCATTCTATTCAAACCACAAATTCACATTCATAACCATCCAAAATCTAATCGAATAAATCATTCTTTCCAAATTCAATAACAAACATATCCATACAAAAGCAAAACTGTTCAAATCTTTTGTATCATACAAAATACACATTATCCACATTCATTCAAATCTTAAATGTATATATCATTCTTTCCTATATACAAACATTCATACACACACACAAACATCCGAAACCTTTAACTTTCAAATCATTTCTTTCACACTACAAACCATCATTATCCTATCCTCACAAACCTCTATCCAAAATTAAATCTCCAACATTTCTAAATCCCAGTCAAATCCTTACCAAACAGATGGTTCATTTCCAGAATTTTTAAATCTTTAATATATTCCTTTCAAGGAAGACAGGGATGTAGTCCTAAAGCTCAAAAAGATGGAGATTGGATTATGATAAAGAAAGATTAAGACAAGACAAAGAAAGATTAAGACAAGACTTCATGAAATCTTCTGAGATACTTTATATTGGATGAAAAGCCAATCAAAAGTTTTTATTCTTATCTGATTATCAAGAAGCTGAAACTAATACTACATCAAAAACTACATAACGAGTAATTCAGTTTCAGACTTTGTTAGAGAAGAAGATTTCAAGATCAGGCTAATACAAACTATTGATACAAAGGGGGAGATTGTTAGGGTCAATTTAGTTGTATCAAATAGTTAGAGGGCTAGTTATGTCAAGTTGTAATAGTTATGAGCTAGTCATTAGTCTTAGTCAATGGAGTCAAGCTTAATTAGTGTTAATTAAGCTTGTTTTAGAGGAGAGGTATATAAGGATTAAATGATGTATTGTTTAGTAAGCTTTCCTACATTAACTGAAATTCAAGTTCTGAAAGTTTCCAACAACCATCTCATTCTCTCTCAACTAACTCACACACACTTACACCAAGAACACACACACTTAAGCTTCAATCCATCTTGAATCTCAATGAATTAGCTCGATCTTAGTGTTAAACGATCTAACATAGAGTGTGAGGAATCAGTTGACCAATCAACGAATTACACGTGGAATAAAGGACCAATCATAGAGCTGCATAGTGATGACATGTCAAAACTAAATCGGATGTAGCTGCATATATAGGGGAAGATTTGTTAACATACATATTTCTCAAACATACATATCTGTCAAAAAAATAATACAGTTAACCAGGTAACTTACTAACAAAATACTTTTAAAAGATATTTGAAAACGTCATATATGTTACTGGATTTGAGTTTACCAAAATTTTAATATTCATGGTTAACATAATGAACGGATGATGCAACAAACGATGCATTCAAACTTAGCAAATATATTAACAAAGGATTAATGCACATAATGCCAATTAAAACCTTACCTGCAATTTTACGGGAGGAGAAAAATTCGGCCGACCTTCTTTGAAAAAGAAAAGGAACGTATAATGGATGTATATATACATAAACAAAATATTAGGTTTGGAAACAAAATGTAAATTTGTTTTAAATCCGGTTTAGTATTGAAAATTTGAAATCCCAAAATTTAAAAAATCTTTTGTTTTAGGAAATATTGTTTGGCAACTAAATAGTGGTTTGTTCAAGGAGATCCAACAATATTATAAAGTCCCAAGGGACAATCATAGATCCTTGGATCAAGAAGATCAATGACTCAGATTTAACAACAAATTAAATGAGTTTTTTAGGTGGAGGGGTATGTTGGTCATTTAACCCTAGACTTAAAACTATTTGCTTCCTCACTTTTCATTCTTCCTCCTCTCTCTCTACGTCATCTTTCTCTCTCTCTCTTTTTGCACTTTCATCTGCTCACTCTCTCTCGCTCAAATCAAAAGGAAACCGACGTGTTTCAACTCATTTTCGCCAATTTCTACCGTCATCATGCGAAGATCGGTAGTTTTACACTCCTACAACTTCGGTTTTCTTCTACATTTAACTTTTACGCGATTTACAATGGCCGATTCTCGTTCTTCTACGAAAAATCACTCTGATGGAAATCTATGTAAGTTTAAACGCGATTTTGTTGTTATAATTATGTTTTTTTTTTTACAGTTTATGCACAAATACTTGTTCATTTATAGGTTTTTTTGTTTCGAACTTTTCTAGGGTTTCTATATGATAATCTGTCGATTTCATATGATGTTTGTTGATACGTTTCTCTTTCTAATGTTTTGTATTAGTAAATCACATGTGATTTAGATCTGTTTTATTCTAAAACAAATGTTTTTAGTTAATCACATGTGATTCTAAGTCTATTTCGTTTTAAATCATCTATTTTTTGTGTTTAAACATATGTGCTTGTAATTTTGTTTTAAATCACATGTGATTTTGAAGTTATTATTTATTTTTTAGTTGTATATCACATGTGATTTTATTGTTTTTATTATAGAGTTCAGCTTTCTAGTGTTATTAGTTGTAAATCACATGTGATTTTACTGTTTTTGTTATAGATGTCAGCTTTCTAGTGTTTTTTAGTTGTAAATCATGTAACGACCGAGATTTTGTAAATAAATCAATTGTACAAAAATATGATAAATAAGGATAATTCATTTCAGAACCGTAGGAATTGGTTTCGTGTCAATTGGACACCGTATGAGAAAGTTATGGACGAAACCGGGTCGAGACAAGGACCGAAAAGTACAACCTAGCTGACTAGTGGAGTTCACGGCGCGAAGTGGAGTTAGCGATCGTGAACTCCGCTCAGGGATTTGGGGTTTTCAGACATAGAGTTCACGATCCGTTACCGATCGCGAAATGGTCACGACACGCATAGTTCACGGCGCGAACTCATGTTCGCGATCGTGAACTCCTGAAGTCTGTATAAAAACGGGTTGAGGCTAGGGTTTTGACACCTACACCCCTAGAACCCTACCAGCCGTTATTTTGGAAGAAGTGCACGATTGTTGCTGTTCTTGAGCTCAAATCTTCATATTTCTTGGAGATTATTGATCTAAGGTAAGAATCCTTGTTAGTTTATGCATCTCTGTGGTATTTTGAGCTCTATTTGGGTATCAATGGTGGTTTTGGGAACCAACCACATCATCTTTGGGGAAGATGATCTATCACGAGTGTAAAACACTCATGGTAAGCTTGTAATCAATGTGTACAAGTTGGATTTCGGTTTTATGGATATAAATCTTGAACTAGGGTTGAGATTTCCACCAAGTGGTATGAACTTGGTGGTTGGGAATGTTAAGATGGATTAACTAGTAGTTAGTTATGGTTTATGACTAGATTTGTGATGATTTTGATAATAGGTCAAGAAGGAGTTGAGATTGGAAGTACTTCCTTGATTGGGAAGTAGAGATTGTGTTGATTTACACAAGTATTGGATAGCATTGCTAAGGTGAGTACATGTGATCTTTCTGAGTACATAGTAAACCATGTTTTATGAATTGAAATGATTTTAGAGTCTTTATTAGATAAATATTTTTAATAAAGAAAAGATTGAATTGATAGAGTATGAATTTAATTTAATTGAATTGAAATGAATTGCATTGAATTGAATTGTGAATTTATTGCTTATTTACCACTAGTATGATTGAGTTGTGATATGGGTTTTGACCCAAGTTGATGATTTGTTATGTGGTAGCTAATCGATTGGATCCTAGATAACCCACACAAGTTGGGGGAGTTAGTGACACCTACTTGGGGCGGTACCACCCTGCGCAAGGATAGTGTGTCGAGAAAATAGATAACCCGGAAAACGGGGGAGTTTGAGATAACCCGGAAAACGGGAGAGTTTGAGATAACCCGGAAATCGGGGGAGCAAATAGATAACCCGGAAACGGGGGAGTTTACCTAGATAACCCATATCGGGGGAGTTGTTTCGGGGAGGCCCGTTACGTATGTGTTTGGCTTATGGCAAGCCTTAGAGATTGATTGACTATGTGCAATTTGATAATTAATTAATTATTATTTTATTGCAAATTATTTCTAACCGGGTTTAAAACCCATGTTTCTCACGAGAAAATATTTGTCTCACGTACCACGTTTATTTTGACTATGTACTCAGGTTCGGGAGCGAAAGATTAGGCGGCCCGTAGTTAGCATTTGGAAGAAATAGCTCGGTGTACTTATTTAGTTCCCTAGACTATTGTTTTTGATATTATTGTAACACCGGTTTTGGTACTTTCTAATTATTCCAAATGTTTCATTTAAACCATATTTTTAGACATTCGGTTTGTAAAGACATATATTTTATATTTTCAAAAGTTTTAATTTGGGTTGAAAAATCGGTGTGTTACAACTTGGTATCAGAGCATTAGTCTAAGTGAATTAGGTTGGTTACCCACCCTAGACTTAGACTTTGCTTTTGGGACATTATGTTATATAGGAAGTTAGGTTGACCTTTAAGAACTAGGGTTGACCATTTAGGGAATTGTTTTAAATCGAGCTATTCTTATGTTTAATTTTGACTTTTTAGTCAACTTATTAGATTCTAATTGGGTTGACATCTTATTATTGTAAGATGGCTAGAACGAGAAGTGGTCGATTGTTGGATGGGGAACAAGCTTCGAATTTGAATCAAGATGGGAATGGATTGGCCAATTCGGGTATCGGGAATAACCATACTCCGGTAACAATGGAGGCCATTCAATCCATGCTCACTAACATGAGAAATGTGATGCAACAAGATGTTAACCGGATCATAAATGATCGGTTGAACTTAAGAGATGATGATGAGGAAGGAGGAGGAAGAACGCCTCTATGAGGAAGAGAGGGAGGGAAGTGAAGATTCCCCACCTCTCACAAAGACTAAGTCAACGGATGCTAGTGTCCCGACCGAGAAGTCCACCAATGGGGAAAGTGGTGAAGAAAGAAAAATTGAACGTGAAGGATGCTCTTACAAGACATTCCATGCTTGCCGTCCCGACTTCTATCTCGGGAGTACGGAACCGAAAGTGACGGTTCAATGGATGCGAGAGACGGAACGTGTGCTTGAGAGTAGCAAGTGCAAAGAGGAAGACATGGTGACTTACGCCTCACGATTGTTCAAAGATGATGCCCTTACATGGTGGGACACCGTGTATGAAACTTTGCGGAAGAAAGCCATTTACAAGATGTCGTGGGATGAGTTCACTAGGAGACTCAAGGAGAAGTATTGTCCCGAAAGGGAGTTGGAGGAGTTGTTGGAAGAGTTCTTGCACTTCAAGAAAGGCAATTTGACATTGGATGAGTATACCAAGAAGTTCACGGGATACCTCCCGTTTGTGTCAAGCACTTACCCAACCGAACGTAGTCGTGCGGTTCGGTTTGCTAATGGGTTACCATGGGAGTATGAACTCAAAGTGAAGAGGGCGACCACTCTTGATGAGGCGATCAATGTCGCCCGAAGTGTTGAGAAAGTTAGCAAGAGAAGAGTGCAAGAGAGGTCGGTTGGCAACGAGAAGAGGAAGTTTGAAAGTTTTTCGGGACCATCCAAGAAAAGTAAGTTTGCCCCGAGCGGGTCAAAGCAAGGTAGTGTTGGTGGTTGTAGAAAGTGTGGTAGGGACCACAAAGGTGAATGCAAGGTGGATTTCAACGGTTGCTTTAAGTGTGGTCGTTTTGGCCACAAAGCTAAAGATTGCAAGGTTAAAAGCCTTGATGAGGTGGAGTGTTTCTCATGCCATGAGAAGGGGCGTTATAGTAATGTTTGTCCAAAGAAGGGAACCGAAACGTTGGTGTCAACCGCTCACAAGAAACCGGAGCCGTTAAAAGTCAAAGGGTGTGCCTTCCAACTCACGCGAGAAGAAGCCAAGGAGACCCATGATGTTGTCTCAGGTACCTTATTCATAAACTCCATACCCACTTATGTATTGATTGATTCGGGTTCTACTTATTCTTTCGTGTCTCATGAATTTGGTGCTAAGTTTAAGGTTCCTCTAGAGTTACTTGATGATTTGTATGAAATAGAAGTAGCCGATGGGAAAACCTCTATGGTTCAACATGTCTATAGGGATTGTGAATTAGAAATCGATAGTAAGAAGTTTAAGGTTGATCTAATTCCTATGGGGATTAAGGCTTTTGATGTGATTATTGGAATGGATTGGTTGGGAATCCACCAAGCCAAGATTTTGTGTGGAAAGAAGTTAGTGTCGATCAAGTCACCCGAGAATGAGAAGGTGTATATTTATGGAGAAAAGAGGCATCGTATGCCAAATTTGTTAACCGCCATTAAAGCAAGAAAGTGTTTATCAAAAGGGTGTGCATCATTTATAGCTTATGTCTTAGATGGAAGAAAAGAGAAGAAGTCGGTTGAGAATGTGAAGATTATTCGAGATTTTCCCGAAGTTTTTCCCGATGACTTGCCCGGTTTTCCACCGGAGAGACATGTCGAGTTTTGTATTGATTTAGTCTCGGGGGCGACGCCAATTGCCCGAGCCCCGTATCGTTTAGCTCCCACCGAAATGAGAGAGTTGATGGCTCAACTTCAAGATTTGCTCGATAAGGGTTTTATCCGTCCTAGCTCGTCATCATGGGGTGCAACGGTTTTATTTGTAAAGAAGAAAGATGGTTCGATGAGAATGTGTATTGACTACCGAGAGCTTAACAAAATGACGATTAAGAACCGATATCCTTTGCCAATGATAGATGATTTATTTGATCAACTTCAAGGAGCCGATTATTTCTCCAAGATTGATTTGAGATCGGGTTACCATCAAGTTCGTGTTAAAGAAGGTGATACCGAGAAGACGGCCTTTAGAACTCGTTATGGGCATTATGAATTTTTAGTTATGGCATTCGGTTTGACGAATGCCCCGGAAATAAGGATAATTCATTTCAGAACCGTAGGAATTGGTTTCGCGTCAATTGGACACCGTATGAGAAAGTTATGGACGTAACCGGGTCGAGACAAGGATCGAAAAGTGCAGCCTAGCTGACTAGTGGAGTTCACGGCGCGAAGTGGAGTTAGAGATCGTGAACTCCGCTCAGGAATTTGGGGTTTTCAGACATAGAGTTCACGATCCGTTACGGATCGCGAAATGGTCACGACACGCATAGTTCACGGCGCGAACTCATGTTCGAGATCGTGAACTCCTGAAGTCTGTATAAAAATGGGTTGAGGCTAGGGTTTTGACACCTACACCCCTAGAACTGTTAGTCCCAAGACTAAGTAAATAAGATTTGATGCTCGATAGCCAAGAAGAATAAATAACAGCTGAAGTAAGTATCTCAGCTGAAGCAAGTATATACAATAAACCTTCAGCTGAGTACGTACTTAGCTTTAGGATACAAGTCAAATCAGCAGCTATTAACGAGAGTTCATTCGAAGTCTATGACCAAAGGACAAAGACAAGAAGAAGACTACTCAGCTGATTGTGGAATCAGCTGATAGTACCTGCTGCAGATAAAGACTTGAAGGAAATGTTCATTGACACCTTGAACATTTCCCTTTCCCGCTCAAAGAAGAAGAAAGCGATGAAGATCTTCTATTTTGGAATAGAAGATAATGTCAGTACAACTTCATCGTTTGTCCCTCAAGCATGTAAAGAGAAAGTCAACAACTTCTGTACTTGTGTAGTACACCTTTCACTGTGCGTCAGAAAAGGTACCGGAAGAAGTGGACACAAAGTACACTCGGGACGATAACTTGTGCAATCGCATTTAATGATCCATGGCAAGTCTACATCGACGAATAATATGTTTACACGTCGTCAAACTTGTGGACTAAGGAACATGGATCTTGGGCTATAAATGCAGATGTAAATGCTTGCATTTACAACACACCTTTAACCCTTCAGAGCATCTTAGAAATCATAAGCACAAGAACATTCTCTGAGAGTTAGTTATTGTCTAAGTATTAACTCCTCCATAGTTATTACTAAGGCATTAATATCAGCTGTTAGTATCAGCTGATATAACTCTCAGTGTATATCTCTTCTAGTTTGAGCGGTCTAAAGTGTCAACTCAAGTATAGAGTTTTAGGTAGTGTGTACTATCTATTTCCGCAAACTCTGTAATGTATTAAGCTGTTTTTTATAAAACTATTAATCATTGAAACCTTGTTGTTATTTACTTATCATATCTTCGTCACTCGGCCATAACGCAACACGGTTGTGTTGTTAGGATCCAACAACTGGTATCAGAGCGGGTGTCAAAATTGTTTTCCATCAATTTTGAGCATCTGTTATGGCTGAACCTACATCATCAGATCTTCCATCATCTGGAAAACCTCCCAAACTCACTCAAACCAACTACCCCATGTGGAAAACCCGTATGTTGTCCCACATGGTTACCTATCACCCAAAACTCAAAGATAATATCACGATAGGAAAATATGTTCCCAAAACCCTCATTCCTGGTTCTTCTGAAACACCAAAACACTAAGTGGTGGAGTCTGAGGCTCAGTGGACAAACGCTGAAAGACGTCTTGTTCATCTTGAGAACAAGGGTAGAGACATGCTTTTTCAAGCAGTTGGTGATGAATTGTATCACAATATTCAGTTTTGTGACTCAGTTAAAGAGATGTGGGAACGGCTGGCTGAAGTTTATGAAGGCACATCTGTTGTGCGTGAACATAACAAAAACATGCTCATACATGATTATGAACTGTTTAAAGCCAAGCCAAGTGAGACTATAGCTCAAACTTTCAATCGTTATAACATTCTGTTAAACGAGCTGAAGTCTCATGGGGTTGATAAGGACGATATGTCCAAAATGTGTAAGTTTATGGCAACTTTACCTTCTAAATGGGCTACCATTATAACTTGCATGAGTACATCTCCTACTTTGAAAGATTATACTCTTTCATCTCTCTATGGTATGTTCTTAAGCCATGAGAGAACTGTACTCAACAAATTTCAACCTCCAAAGGACTCTAAAGTGAGTTCTGCTGGATCTTCGACTGCTCTTGTCTCCTTAAACAAGCCTAGCAAAATCGAATATCCACCATCAGATGATGAGGCTGACAACACTTCAGCTGTTGGTTTGTTCAACATGCCGGAAGTCAGCATTGAAGAAGTCGATGAAGATGAAGACAACGATGCCCTTATATCTGAGTTGTCCTTACTTGTTAAAAACAGAAAATTCTTCAAAAACAAGTCTGGCTCCTCAGCTAGAGGCTTGAGTAGCAGATCTATCTCATCAGATGTGTCCTCCAGACCCTCTGGAAGTACACCTGACATCTCTGAGATAACTTGCTACAACTGCAACAAGAAGGGACACTATGCTAACGACTGCAAGCAGAAGAAAGCTAGTTCATCATCTTCAACTGGTGAGTCCATTGAAGAAAAATACAAAAATCTACAAGCCTTCACCAAAAAGATTCTAGAAGAAAAGAAGGCACTTGAAAGCAAATATGCTGACAAGGGTCTAGTAGCTGAGACTCATGATTGGGCTGACTCTGGTGACAGCTCATCTGACGACGATGAACAAATGGCCACAATGTGTTTGATGGCTCGTGCTGATGACGATGAATGCATTACAGCTGATGATGCTAGTACCTATAAATTGGTCAACATTGTTCACAAAAAGGTAACCTCTCTAATCTCCGCTGAGGCTACTAAAGCTAAAGAAATTGTTGATTCTATTATTTGTGACTTGCACTTCATTGATCAGCTGAAAGGTGAATGTTTGGATAAACATAATGCTATTCTACGTGAAAATGCATTCTTAAAAGAACGTTTAATTGACCACAAAACTTTAAAATAAGAACTTTCTGAAACGAAATTTATTAACTCAGTTCTCCAACATGATCTAAGTGAAAAAGTTAAAGAACTTGAGGCAATTAAAAAGATTTGTGAATCATGGTCTCGTTCATCCAAACGTGTGAGTGAATGTGCTAACTCACAAATCCCAGTCAAGTACAAGCTGTACTAGGAGGAGATTTCCTTGCTGCAGCCGCTGTACCTGACGGCAGTACAGATGATCTGTACTACTCGTCAGCTGATGCTTCTGTGCCAGCTGAAGAGTTGGTTTTTGGTTCCTTTGTTAGGTCTACCAAAATCTATGCTACTGAGATGTCCTCAGAAGATCCTTCTGTGGCTACCGGTGAAGAGTCATCTACTGACTCCTCTGCCATGGTAGTTAGGACACATACTGTAGTTATTGTTGAACCTAGAAAATCTATCTCGGGTTCAACACCTGTTGCATCTTCTGCTAGATCTCAGCAGAAGATTAGAAGAACAACAGGAAAGAAAACTGTTCTTACACCCTCCAAGGGTGAGCCAGTTGGAGTTCGTACTCAAGCTGCAAAGAACAAAGGTAAGAGTGTTTCTAAGAACACTCCAAGTCCTTCTTCAGTCGTGTCTGTCAGACGGCTGAAAGGAAAGGTCAGCAAGCTGACATCACTCGTTCAAACTCTGACTATCTCTGATAATCAGAAAATGAAAGGTATCTTGGGTCCAGTTCCCAATCCTACTGCCTCGCCCTCTACTCCACTGCAAAGAAACAGAAAATGCTATAAGTGTGGAGATCGTGGGCACATGGCAAGCGAGTGTGACAGCACATGCTTGAGACCTTCCCAACTTCAGTATGTGAGCCTACTGAAAAGCCAACGTCTGTGAGTCCCAGCGGGAAGTCACAAGGACCCACCGAAGTGTGGGTTCCCAAAAGGAACTAACTCTTTTATCTTATGTGCAGGGTGATGAAGGCAAACATGTCTGGTACCTAGACAGTGGTTGCTCAAGACACATGAATGGTTACAAATCCCTGCTGGAAGAGTTTGAAGTTTGTGATGGCCCCTCAGTAGTTTTTGGTGATAATGGTAGAGGCTCAACTGAAGGTTATGGAACCATCTCTAATGGGCCCATATAAATCACAAGAGTTGGTTATGTAAATGGGCTGAAACATAACCTTATCAGCATTAGTCAACTTTGTGATGCAAAGTTCTCAGTGAACTTTAACGAATACAGAGGAACGGTGACAGATAAAAATGGAAAGGTAGTATTAGTTGCTCCCAGAACCAAGAATGTCTATACACTTGACATGAATCCTCAAAATCAAGAAGTCTGTCTATTCTCTCAATCCACTGAGGAGCTGAATTGGCTGTGGCACAAAAGGCTATCTCACCTGAACTTCAAAAATATATCGAAGCTGGCGCGAGGTCAGCTGGTGAATGGTCTGCCACAAATCAAATATGAAAAGGATAAGCTTTGTTCTGCATGTGAACAAGGTAAACAACACAAAAGCTCCTTCAAATCGAAGCAATGTTTTTCCATCGACAGCTGCCTTCATATGCTCCATATGGATCTCTTTGGTCCCATGAGCACTGAAAGTCTAGGTGGAAAGAAGTATACACTTGTTATCGTTGACGAATACTCACGATATACTTGGGTTATATTATTACGCCACAAGATTGATGCAGCTGATGAAATTATCAAGTTCATCAAAAGGATGGAACTTCTAAATGGGTCTAGAGTCAAGATGCTGAGATCAGACAACGGTACTGAATTCAGAAACAAGACTTTGGAAGATTTCTGTTCAGATGTTGGGATCTCCCAAAACTTTTCAGCTGCTAGAACACCTCAACAGAATGGTGTTGCTGAAAGAAGGAACAAAACCCTTATAGAAGCTGCAAGAACAATGCTTGCCGAGTCAAACATGCCTAAGCAATTTTGGGCAGAGGCTGTTAACACAGCTTGTTTTACTCAAAATAGGTCTCTCTATGTGAAGAGACACAAAAAGACTTCTTATGAGATTTTTCGTCAAAGGAAACCCTTCATCGGTTTCTTTCACGTGTTTGGCTGTGTGTGTTTTGTGTTAAACACAAGAGATCAGCTGAGTAAATTTGACCCTAAAGCTGATGAAGCCATCTTCTTGGGATACTCCATTCTATCCAAGGCTACTTCTAAGCCACCTCTTCATACTTCAAGAAGATCAGTTCAAAATGAAGTAATTCATCCTGCTGAACAGTCAGCCGCTCAACAAGGAACTAATTCTGCTGAATCTTCCTCTTCTACTACTGCTCCTCAATCTAAGTGGACCTCAGAACATCCAATTGAGTTAATCATTGGAGATCCACAGCAGGGAGTAGTCACTAGAAGTAAAGCATCATGCAATCTTTGCTTATGGTCTTGCTTTCTAGCAACTGAAGAACCGAAAAATATTAAAGCTGCTTTAGAAGACTCAAGCTGGATTCAGGCGATGCAGGAAGAACTTAACCAATTCGAGGTCAACAAAGTATGGCAGCTGGTGCCTCCACCAGCTGGAAAGACTATAATTGGTACTAAATGGGTATTTAGGAATAAAATGGATGAAGAAGGTGTAGTTATTCGCAACAAGGCTAGACTTGTTGCACAAGGATACAAACAAGAGGAAGGAATCGATTTCGATGAAACATTTGCTCCAGTGGCTAGGCTTGAGGCTATTAGAATATTTCTAGCCTACGCTGCTTACAAAGACTTCACAGTCTTTCAGATGGACGTGAAGAGTGCCTTCTTAAACGGAAAGCTGCAAGAGGAAGTGTATGTTAAACAACCACCAGGGTTTGAAAATCCTAAGTATTTAGACTATGTGTTTAAAATGGATAAAGCGCTGTATGGGTTGAAACAAGCTCCTCGTGTATGGTATGATACACTCTCCACGTTCCTCATAGCAAATGATTTCACCAGGGGAAAGATTGATAAAACCTTATTCATTCGCAAAATCAAAGGTGATATCATTCTTGTTCAAATTTATGTGGATGGCATAATCTTTGGTGCTACTGATGAAAAACTTTGTAGACGTTTTTCAAAACTTATGTCTACAAAGTATGAGATGAATATGATGGGTGAATTGACATATTTTCTTGGCTTACAAGTTAAGCAATCTAAAAATGAAATTTTTATAAATCAAGAAAAATATATCAAAGATCTGTTAACGAAATTTGATATGAATTCATCATCATCCATGAAAACACCAATGGCTCCTCCAAACAATTTAGATGCTGACATAACTGGTAAGTCAGTTGATGTCACATTCTATAGAGGAATCATTGGATCATTACTCTATCTCACCGCCAGCAGACCAGACATTATGTTTGCTACTTGCATGTGTGCTAGGTATCAAGCTGATCCTAGAGAATCTCACTTAATAGCCGCAAAAAGAATTTTGAGGTACCTTAAGGGTACTCCAAGCCTAGGTCTTTGGTATGCCAAAGACTCCGGGTTTGATCTAATACGCTATTCAGATTCAGACTTTGCAGGTTGCAAAATGGACAGAAAGAGCACCACTGGAGGATGTCAGCTGCTTGGTGGAAAGCTAGTCAGCTGGACAAGCAAGAAACACAGCACTGTTTCTACCTCCACAGCTAAAGCAGAATATGTTGCTGCTGGAAGCTGTTGTGCTCAAGTCCTTTGGATGAAGAATCAGCTTGTTGATTTCGATACGAACTTCTGCAAAGTTCCTATCTATTGTGATAACACGAGTGCTATTGCAATCAGTAACAATCCAGTTCTTCATTCCAGAACCAAACATATCGACATAAGGTACCATTTTATTAGAGATCACATTGAACAAGGTGACGTGGAACTCCACTTCATTTCAACTGACCTTCAGCTGGCTGATCTATTCACTAAGCCTTTAGATGAAAAACGATTCAACTTTTTGATCAGCGAGCTAGGCATGTTAAATGCTTGAATCAACTGCTGAAGTACTATCAGCAGCTGATAAGATTCACCTTGTCACTTAGTACATTCAGCTGACTAAAATCTTTTGAATCTATCAGTCAGCTGAATAAAATCTCTTAAATGATAACTTATCAAGTTTTATAAGTTAAAACGTTTGGTTCTCCCAAAAAGGCATCTTCCTACCCTGTCCACACGTTCTCTGTGATAAATATTTCCACTCGAGTGGAAATATTTGGCATTTATGAGGGACAAGACCTCTGACACAGAAACGGCTCCACTACCCTGACACAGAAACGGCTCCACTTTCTCACACTGTCACGTCCAACCACCTTTGCACGATAACCAACGTGTGTATAGTTGGTTTGTAACTATCCAATTATGACCCGATTTTAACTCGAACTTTACCCAAACCGACCCATAATAACCCTATAAATACCCACCTCTCTTCCTCATTTTTCTCCATCCCTCCCACAATTCTTTCTCCATAAACCCTCTATTTCAAAACCTTTATCTTTCTTCCCTCTCTCCCCAAAATGTCGAAGAAAGCCTCAAAGGTTTCTCTTACTAGGGCTGCTATTGGGTTCACTCAGAACTCAAACCTAGTAGGCAACTTTTCCCCACCGGATGATCTTGACGATATCTATCGACCGGTTGTGATGTTTGTGCGTCACTGCCCCATCCGTGGTGCCTTTACAAGGGTCACCAAGAGTATCATTGAACTCTTGCGTGATTTCTGGATGACCGCCTCCGCTCCTGGAGACGACATCACTGCGCAAGTCGGAACTCATCAAATCACCATTTCTCTTGATGATTTCTGAGTTGCTTGCGGATTCGATTATCTGCAACCTGGTGAAGAATATCAGCAGACTAAATCTGCTGATGAAGCTAAAGCGAGTCTAATCAGTATCACTGGATACAGATTAGAAAATGAAAAAGATCAGGTGTCGATCTTCAAGAAGTCTCAGCTGACGAGACCATGGGCCTATTTCTTTACCCACATCATTCAGGGTATCGGAGGCAATTCCAGCTCTCTCAACCAGTGCAACTCCAGCATGCAACTCTTTGCTGAAGCCCTAGTCACTGGTCAGCGGATCGACTTCGGGAAACTGGTGTACGAGGAGGTCAAGACGAAGCTGAAAAGCAAGGGAAATAACATTCCCTATCTTCGCTTTTTTACATTGTGCGTTGCACATGTGATGCTTAAAAAGCTGGAGATAGATTATGATGACGTCCCTGGGGAATTGGTGATGGTCCGTTCCATTTCCAGCCTCATCTTCCAGAAGAAGGATGATGAGAAGGCATTTCCCCTCACCTCGTACATGCTGAAGATCATAGATGATCGAGTCAGATCCAAAAGGGATCGAAAGAAGGGCGCAACATCGAAGAAATCTGCCCTCCAAGAAGGTAAGTCATTTTCTCATCTGAAGAGATTTCCATCAACTGATCGCACACAAACCGTTGATGGAAATACCACCACTTCCACTGGGATCTCAATGCCCATTAACGTGGAAATTGTGGAAACGGGTGATATTCCACGTGGAGGGAAGAAGCGTGTGAAGCGATCTGCTAACCGCCATGCTTCTTCCTCTTCATTCTCTTTATCATCTTCTCCCACTTCCAGCGCCCCTTTTTCTCCTCAGCTGAGGGTAAGAGGGTCTGCTACCTGTGGAGATGATGATGTTGAGCTGGCGATCGCAACTTCATCAGGATTCAGCCGGAATCCGTTGGGTTCTCACTCGAGATCCCAATTGAAAGGATTACAATCAGAAGCAGCATCAACATCTGAATGCAGTCCTTCTTATTTTCACTCTTACAGTATTTTTCCAGGAACTCTACAAATACTTGGAGTTCCTGCCCAGACACTTCCGGTTGTCTCTCTTTTTCCCTTTCCTTTCATCCACTCTGCTGATTTCTCAACAAGTCAGCAGACTTCAAAACGGCAATTTCGTTCTTTAGGAGTTAGTGCCGGCTCCACACCTCTGCGTAGCTCCTCGACCGATTCATTATCTGTCGTTGTAACAAGGGAACAAACTCCACAAGCAACCTCAGTCTCTCAACGAACTGCTGGTGAAGTTTTTGGCTCATCCCAAGCCACCCGAGTGTCAGCTGCACACACACCACCCCCAACTTCTTCATCACTTACTGAGTCATCAGCTGATGATAGACTGACTAGAAACCAAGTCAATCTTGAAGCTGTTCTTTCTGTTTCCCACAATGTCACCAGCGTAAACCAGCTGATGATCGAGGAGACCACCACCACCAATGAAGAGACAACTTTATACCAAGTTGTTACTGAGGTAATCACCCAAGCTGCCAGTGATCGTGAACGTATTCGCCAACTGAGCTGTGAGGCATCTAACCCACCACCCAGAGGAACTCTTCCTCTAGTCTTCATAACAGTTTCGCCGACTGTTGAGACCGAAGCACCAGATTCTCAAATAGCATTTCATATGATGTTTGATTCTGCTGATATCCCCATTCAGCAGTATATCTTTTCAGATGATGAAGAGATGCAAGAATTTGGGCTTCAACCTGTTTTGACAACTGAAGTAGGCACTTCTGTTTTAACCCCAGAAGTTTCAGTTGGACCCAACCCACCCCCCATAGTTTCTGAGGATCCCATAGGAACTCTTCTTCCTACCTCGGGAACACCTTCTTCCACAGCTGAGGTTACCCCTCAAGCTGGAGACATGCCGAACCCCCTCCCCAAAAGCGTCCAAGTGTCCCATGTTGAATCCAGCAAAGCTGGAGGAAGCATTCCCATCAGAGCCGCTACTGCTCTGATGTCTAGTGTTGTTACATCCCAGATTCGACCTGGGATGGCCACGTTGAGGAAGCAGATGGACTCCCTTCGCAGGGATGTTCCAAAGAAGTTTGCCAAAACTGCTGAGAATCTCTCTTCCAGCATAACTTCTCTGCACGCTGAGGTCCACACTCAGACTCCTCAGCTGGTTCTTCTTTCTGATCAGATTCGCCTCAACACCAGCGAGTTCATCTCTCTCAACAACTACGTGCGTCAAGAGCTGAACTCCCTTCGTGATTCTGACAAAGTCGAAAGCGACAAACTTCTCTCCGAAGTTCGGGACAGCCTGGCTCTTGCCCAATCAAAGCAAGAGTCCCTGCTGACGCTCACTCATAGCCACCTCTCTAAGGCTATCGATGAGTCAGCAGCTGTTGTGTCCACCAGGTTGGACAAAATGGAGACTGAAGTCAGCTCGCTGACTTCCCAAGTCGCTGGTCTCCAAGGCACCCTCAACCTCATTCTTGCCAAGCTTAATGAGGGTGCTGCTGATGTCCATCCTGCTTCAGCACCAGAGAGTACCCCTCTTCTTCGGGCACTCTCTGAGGGGGAGAAAGTGGCCACTTCAGCAGGTGAACAACATGAACAAGAAAGTTCACAACTTATAATCACCTCTGCTGTTGGAGCCAATACTGAAGACGTTCCAGTAGGTGACAACTCAAGAAATCCACCTATTACCTCTGCTGGAACAGTAGAAGAAGAAGCTGAAACCTCAACTGGTTATACTAAAATCATTGATTCTTTTGAATCAGTTGAGGTCCTAAAAGTCCAAGCCCCGCAAATCCAAAACCCTCAACCTATTTCACAGGAGATTCCTCATCCTGCTGAGGGGAGCCTACATATGCTTTGGTTGAAAACCTCATTTTAAATGAAGTTGGAACCACTGCTGATCTTGATACAGCAATAGCCCTTCAAAGAATAGCCCATGAAGAGCTGTATCAACAAGCTGAAGCACAAAGAACTGAGAACATTAGGTTGTTCAAAAAGGTTCTTGATCAGCGTAAGCAGGAAGCAAAGATCACCAGCGTAAAGGCCCCCAAATTCGATCCCAGCTGCCCTGATGAAATTGTAATAACAAGGGCTGGGAATGCGGTGCTTCATGAAAAGTTTGCTCTGAACAAGATCAGCCTCATTCTCAACTATGATGAATGGAAAGAGGCTGAAGCAGCTGCCAGAACTGCGAGACCATCGCGGATTATAACAGAACTGGTAGATAGGATTCAAGTCGCAATCTACTCCTTCAAGAATCTATGTGATACAATCAGGAAACAAGCTCGTGAGTTGGCATATCGTATACCTCCTGAATTGTGTGAACCTCAAGATGCTATTGTCAGAGAAACTGCTGGTGAAAGCTCCTCAGCGAGAGGGGAGAAACGTAAGTCCGTTCTCCTTGAGCCTCTTGCTGACTCCAGATCGCTGGATATTGGGTCGTCCATCATATTTGCAAAACGACCAAAACCCAATATCACAAAAGCCATCCCCATGGGAGTTAACTTCGTCCCTGGGCTGATCGTAAAAGAACCAATTTATGGCTTTTGCTATCTGGAGAAAAAGAAGTTGCCTTGCTTCCAGCGGGTAGATGAGTTGAACTTATGTGATGTGGATCAACTGATGCTCTATCACAAGGTGTTGAGTTCCTCTACTGAAGAGGGAAGAGAAATGAAGAAACTAATCAGCTCAGCCTTCAACTCACTGTGTCACAATGTCCTTGGATCGGCTATATCCAAGACATTATAGTTTTTTTTTTCCTTGTACTTTAATTTTCTTATCAATAGAAAATCAAAATTTTGTAATATACTTGTAAAAATTGTAAAAAGATAAACATATACAAAAGAACCCTAATGGTCAAAGTACATAAGTATTCAGCTGACTCCTTTCAGCTGAATCATTACAGGGTTACACTTATACGGCTATTCGATTGCATCAAATAGGGGGAGATTGTTAGTCCCAAGACTAAGTAAATAAGATTTGATGCTCGATAGCCAAGAAGAATAAATAATAGCTGAAGTAAGTATCTCAGCTGAAGTAAGTATCTCAGCTGAAGCAAGTATATACAATAAACCTTCAGCTGAGTATGTACTTAGCTTTAGGATACAAGTCAAATCAGCAGCTATTAACGAGAGTTCATTGGAAGTCTATGACCAAAGGACAAAGACAAGAAGAAGACTACTCAGCTGATTGTGGAATCAGCTGATAGTACCTACTGCAGATAAAGGCTTGAAGGAAATGTTCATTGACACCTTGAACATTTCCCTTTCCCGCTCAAAGAATAAGAAAACGATGAAGATCTTCTATTTTGGAATAGAAGATAATGTCAGTACAACTTCATCGTTTGTCCCTCAAGCATGTAAAGAGAAAGTCAACAACTTCTGTACTTGTGTAGTACACCTTTCACTGTGCGTCAGAAAAGGTACCGGAAGAAGTGGACACAAAGTACACTCAGGACGATAACTTGTGCAATCGCATTTAATGATCCATGGCAAGTCTACATCGACGAATAATATGTTTACACGTCGTCAAACTTGTGGACTAAGGAACATGGATCTTGGGCTATAAATGCAGATGTAAATGCTTGCATTTACAACACACCTTTAACCCTTCAGAGCATCTTAGAAATCATAAGCACAAGAACATTCTCTGAGAGTTAGTTATTGTCTCAGTATTAACTCCTCCATAGTTATTACTAAGGCATTAATATCAGCTGTTAGTATCAGCTGATATAACTCTCAGTGTATATCTCTTCTAGTTTGAGCGGTCTAAAGTGTCAACTCAAGTATAGAGTTTTAGGTAGTGTGTACTATCTATTTCCGCAAACTCTGTATTGTATTAAGCTGTTTTTAATAAAACTCTTAATCATTGAAACCTTGTTGTTATTTACTTATCATATCTTCATCACTCGGCCATAACGCAACACGGTTGTGTTGTTGGGATCCAACAAGAACCCTACCAGCCGTTATTTTGGAAGAAGTGCACGATTGTTGCTGTTCTTGAGCTCAAATCTTCATATTTCTTGGAGATTATTGATCTAAGGTAAGAATCCTTGTTAGTTTATGCATCTCTTTGGTATTTTGAGCTCTATTTGGGTATCAATGGTGGTTTTGGGAACCAACCACATCATCTTTGGGGAAGATGATCTATCACGAGTGTAAAACACTCATGGTAAGCTTGTAATCAATGTGTACAAGTTGGATTTCGGTTTTATGGATAGAAATCTTGAACTAGGGTTGAGATTTCCACCAAGTGGTATGAACTTGGTGGTTGGGAATGTTAAGATGGATTAACTAGTAGTTAGTTATGGTTTATGACTACATTTGTGATGATTTTGATAATAGGTCAAGAAGGAGTTGAGATTGGATGTACTTCCTTGATTGGGAAGTAGAGATTGTGTTGATTTACACAAGTGTTGGATAACATTGCTAAGGTGAGTACATGTGATCTTTCTGAGTACATAGTAAACCATGTTTTATGAATTGAAATGATTTTAGAGTCTTTATTAGATAAATATTTTTAATACAGAAAAGATTGAATTGATAGAGTATAAATTTAATTTAATTGAATTGAAATGAATTGCATTGAATTGAATTGTGAATTTATTGCTTAGTTACCACTAGTATGATTGAGTTGTGATATGGGTTTTGACCCAAGTTGATGATTTGTTATGTGGTAGCTAATCGATTGGATCCTAGATAACCCACACAAGTTGGGGGAGTTAGTGACACCTACTTGGGGCGGTACCACCATGCGCAAGGGTAGTGTGCCGAGAAAATAGATAACCTGGAAAACGGGGGAGTTTGAGATAACCCGGAAACGGGGGAGTTTACCTAGATAACCCATATCGGGGGAGTTGTTTCGGGGAGGCCCGTTACGTATGTGTTTGGCTTATGGCAAGCCTTTGAGATTGACTGACTATGTGCAATTTGATAATTAATTAATTATTATTTTATTGCAAATTATTTTTAGTCTAAACCCATGTTTCTCACGAGACAATATTTGTCTCACGTACCACGTTTATTTTGACTATGTACTCAGGTTCGGGAGCGAAAGATTAGGCGGCCCGTAGTTAGCATTTGGAAGGATTAGCTCGGTGTACTTATTTAGTTCCCTAGTCTATTGTTTTTTATATTATTGTAACACCGGTTTTGGTACTTTCTAATTATTCCAAATGTTTCATTTAAACCATATTTTTAGACATTCGGTTTGTAAAGACATATATTTTATATTTTCAAAAGTTTTAATTTGGGTTGAAAAATCGGTGTGTTACAAATCACATGTGATTTTATTGTATTCACATGTTATTTGTCGTTTATTATTTTTATGTTTACTCTGTTTTTAAATCACATGTGATTTTACGAATTTTATTATAGATTTTCAGCTTTCTAGTGTTTTTTAGTTGTAAATCACATGTGATTTTACTATGTTCACATGTTTTATTATTTTTATGTTTACTCTGTTTTTAAATCACATGTGAATGTTATTTATTATTTGATTATTATGTTATTTGAGTTCGATCACATGTGATTGTTCTCAGTATCTCACCTAATCACAGTCAAATAATTCATAGCTTTCAAATCACATGTGATTACTAAACTAAATTACAGTTGTTTATGTGAGATTGTGAGTTCAATCACATGTGATTTCAGTTTAACTATCTCATATTGTTATTAGTTGTCATAACTTGCTTCTTTGTGTTTTATAGGTGGTCATGATGAATTTCGTACTATGTTATCTAAGTTGCCTGAGATACGAACTAATGTTAATATTGGTAGAAAAAGACCTCTATCACCATCAAAAACAAAAATTGCTGAGGTGTCAAAGAAGATCAAAATAAGGCTTAAAAGATCAATTAGCAATGAACCATCCGCGTCAAAAACATTAGTTCCAGTTGAAATAACTATGTTTTACTTAACAGAATCACATGTGGTTGCTAACCGAATCACAAGTGAAAGTTAATAAAATCACATGTGATTTAATACTAAGTAACATGTTATGTTTTTGTGCACTTAATGTTTACTTTCCAATCACATGTGATTTTGTTATGTGTATATACTCCTCTGTTTTATGAAATTACTTTGTTTACTTACCAGAATCACATGTGATTGTGAACAGCATCACCAGTGATTTAATACTAAGTAACATGTTTCATTTTTGTGCAATTGATGTTTACTTTCCAATTACTTGTGATTTTTGTTAACAATCACATGTTATTGTTTCTATGTACATGTCACTGTTTTTGTGCACTTGATATTTACTTTCTAATCGCATGTGATTTTGTTATGTATATAAATTCCTCTGTTTTATAATAAAAACTCTGTTTTACATAACAAAATCACATGTGATTTTTAATGAAATCAAAAGTGATATAATATAATCACATGTGGTTTAATACTTAACAACAAGACTAATAATTTAATTTGTAAATTAAACATAAATTTTTATAATGACTATTTCCAAAATAATATTCTACAACTAATAATTAACCATCATTAATTATCAAATAATATTCTACAACTAATAATACACCATTTGATAGTACAAATACCCACTTGTCTCTTCCTCCTGTGATTTGTAAACCGAATCACTTGTGATTTGTTTCTTAACAACCTCCTATGTTTTTAAGCAAAGAAATCACATGTGATTCGCTTAGCAACCTCACATGAAGCAGTCAACCGATGCATAGCACACAATCACATGTGATTTGTAAAGCGAATCACCTGTGATTTGTTTCTTAACAATCTCCCCTATTTTTAAGCAAAGAAATCACATGTGATTCGCTAAGCAACCTCACATGAAGCAGTCAACTAATGCATAGCACACAATCACATGTGATTTGTAAAGCAAATCACTTGTGATTTGTAAAGCGAATCACTTGTGATTTTTAATCTATAAACTCCCCCATTTTGCGAAAAGAAATCACATGTGATTCGTTTAGCGTTCTCAACTGAGCGCAGTGAATTAACGCACAACTTACAATCACATGCAATTCGTTAGCGAATCACTTGTGATTTTGTTATCTAATAAACTTGAATTGTAATTTTTTACCCGAATCATCGATTTTTTTCTCTGTTTCATTGCTATTGACATTTCTGGATGTAGATTCATTGATAACATCATATATTTTGATTTCGAGATTCAGATATGCGTTTGATTAGAACGATTTTGTTCAATCGCAATTTTAATTAGGGCTCGAATTCGTGAAAAAACGTGATTCGAAGTTGCTGATTCGATTTCTACAGTCGATTCGATGTTTGAGATTTAGATCTGCCGTTTGCGACCCATTGTTTGTGATTTGTGGCTTAGAGATCATCGGAAATCGCCATTGAAGAAGGAAGAAAGAAAAAGCAGTTTGAGCGTAAGCTCTATTGAAGAAGGAATAAGGTCTGGTGTTTTTTTGGACGATAATACCCCTCCATGTGTAATTTATGGATTGATCTTGATCATTGATTAAGTTTGATCTGATGGTTGTGGATTGTTCCTTGGGACTTTATAATAATGTGAGACTTCCCTGAACACAACTCCAACTAAATATACCGATTCTCTAATCATAGCCCTTAGAAAATCCAAGATAATTAAGGAGTCGACAATTACTTATCTAGATTACTTTGTTTTTATTTCCTTGTTTCTTAAATAATGATCTAAAGGCTATTATTAGTTTTTTCTTAAGGATTTTTCTAACATGTACCCTACGGGCACATGATACTAAATGTTAAATATCATATATGTTATTTAATTTTTAGTACACTTTATTAATTATTGTGATAATAGTAAAATTACGTTCATTAAATGTTCGTTATTGTATGCCCGTGAAACACGTATTAGTAAAACCCTTTTCCTAAATATATCTGAAATGTTTCGGAAAATCGGTTATTTCCAAATTTAAAATCAGATTTAATGGAAATATTATAAGTTCCAACTTTTATTTTTTACGGAATCATCGTCGATAATATATAGGGTTTTGATAATGATAGCCTTAAACGGTGTCAATAAGAATGAAAAGGTTGCTATAAAAAATTTAAAACTAATTAAATTTTATATATTATCCATCTTTGTCTCCATAATTCAGTTTGTTTTCCTTCTATTTAGGGCTATTCATTAGCAAACTAAACTTGTTATTGAAATAAAAAAGGAATAATAAATATAATATTCACCCTTATTGACAGCCCTAAAAGCTGTCATTATCAAAACCATAATATATAACTGCAGATCAATGACGCCAAGAAATACGGTTATACCACAATTATGATTTTTCAAATTTAAAACCGGCTATACCGAAACAAATTCCGGTTTACTCTTGTTATTTAAAATTCATAAAGAATATTAAAAAATTCGTTTCGGTTCGGTTTTGTAACGACCGTAAATTTTACGTTTTTCATTTCGTGTATTTGTTCGAGATTTATGTGAATTTCGTTATTTATGTTAGTTTAGATTTCGGTTTGTGTTTTATCGAGCATTTGATTGTTTGGGACTTGGTATAACCAAGTATGGGTCAAAACTTGGATGGAAACAAGTTTAAAGGCCAAGAATCTGGCTGGAACAGCCCTCGCGGCGCGAAGTTGAACAGAAGGTTCAGAGCCCGGACGCGAGAGACTCGCGCCGCGCTCGAGTCGGGAGTCGCGTCGAGCTCGCGGCGCGAGTGAGGCGCGAGCGGGGCGCGAAGTCTGATTTCCAGCGGCGACCAAGAGGGCAACCCACGTCACCTCGCGGCGCTAGGCAAACGCGAGCGGGGCGCGAGGTCTGTCTGGACTATATAAAGTTGAGTGGAAGCTAGGGCTCATAACACCTACGAACCCTAGACCTAGTGAAGCCGTTTTGCAGAGCATTTGGACGGTTTTTGGAGCTTGGGAGCTTAAATCTTCACCATCTTGAAGGATTTAAGAATCAAGGATAAGAATTCTTGCTTATTTCACTTAGTTACCTCCATTTTGAGCTTAGTATGGGTAACAATGGTGGTTTTGGGAACCCACCATGGCATCTTTGGGGAAGATGAACTTTAACGAGTGTAAAACACTCCTTGTAGACTTTTAATCAATGTGTACAAGTTAGATTTAGAATTGGTGATGGAAATCTTGAACTAGGGTTTGAGATTTCCACCAAGTTGTATGAACTTGGTGGTTGGGAATGTTTAGATGGATTAATTAGTAGCTAGTATGGATTATAACTAGATTTTTGTAACGATATTGATGTTAGGTCAAGAAGACCTTGAGATTGGAAGTACTTCCTCAATTTGGAAGTAAGGATTGTGTTGTTAAACACAAGTGTTGGATAGCTTTGCTAAGGTGAGTACATGTGAACTTTCTGAGTACATAGTAAACCATGATTTATGAATTGAAATGATTTTTAGAGTTTATTAGATAATTGTTTTGATAAAGAAAAGATTTAATTGATAGAGTATGAATTGAATTGATTGCGTAGTTACCACTAGTATGATTGAGTTGTGATATGGGCTTGACCCAAGTAGATGATTTGTTATGTGGTAGCTAATCAATTGGATCCTAGATAAGCCACACAAGTTGGGGGAGTTAGTGACACATACTTGGGGCGGTACCACCCTGCGCAAGGGTAGTGTGTCGAGAAATAGATAACCCGGAAAACGGGGGAGTTTGAGACAACCCGGAAATCGGGGGAGCAAATAGATAACCCGGAAACGGGGGAGTTTACCTAGTTAACCCATATCGGGGGAGTTGTTTCGGGGAGGCCTGTTACGTATGTGATTGGCTTATGGCAAGCCTTAGAGTTTGATTGACTATTTGCAATTTGTTAATTATTTAATTATTAATTTATTGCAATTGTTTTCTAACCGGGTCTAAAACCCATGTTTCTCACGAGACAATTCTTGTCTCACGTACTACGTTTACTTTGACTATGTACTCAGGTTCGGGAGCTAAAGATTAGGCGGCCCGTAGTTAGCATTTGGAAGGATTAGCTCGGTGTACTTATTTAGTTCCCTAGACTTAGGGGTGATTATCGGGCCAAAACCGAACCGAACCGAACTGAACCGATAGAACCGATAACCGATAACGATGAATTTTCAAAACCGAAACCGAACCGATAACATGTTATCGGTTTGGTTCGGTTTCGGTCGGTTTTCGGTTCGGTTCGGTTATTTTAGGCCAAATGTTCATCCTTTTCCGAAACCGAACCGAACCGATAACCGATAACGATGAATTATCAAAACCGAAACCGAACCGATAACATGTTATCGGTTTGTGTTCGGTTCGGTTTCGGTCGGTTTTCGGTTCGGTTCAGTTTTTTCGGTCCAAATGCTCACCCCTACCTAGACTATAGTTTTGATATATTTGTAACACCGGTTTTGGTACTTTCTAATTATTCCAAATGTTTTAGTTAAACCATATTTTTAGATACTCGGTTTGTAAAGACATATATTTTATATTTTTAAAAGTTTTAATTGGGTTGAAAAATCAGTGTGTTACAGGTTTTTAGACCATGCTCATCCCTATTTTTTTTAGTGCAACAATTTAATAAATTTTTAATCATTTTCTATAAGCACGAATAAAAAAAATATGAACAAATGACATTTCTTATAGCGAATGTTGCAACACACGGTTAGAATTTTGATTCACAACCGATTTGCGAACACTTCTCTACTACAGTAAAATCTCTTTAAATTCATACTCGGTAAATTAATAAACTCTTTAAAATAACAAATTTGTCCGATCCCGATTTGGGCCAATGTAAAAAATTGAAAAACTCGATAAAATAATAAGTTAATAGTATTTTTTAGTAGATCCCTTTACAATTTTCGGTTCCAAGAAAATCATAAATTAATAATTTATAAAATTGAAAAAAAAATATATTACACTCTTATTTACATTTATTGTACTTTAAAAATCATTATTAATTTCTAATTGATATGAACACAGTAGTTACTAATTTACGTTGAGTCTCAGGTTCGCTGCAACGTAATTATAAAGGCATAGACTAATTTGCTTTTTTGTTTGATATGTACAGTATATTTAAAAATTCTTTTAAGTTAAAATATTAATTAATCAATAAGTTAATAACTTTCTAAATTACCCAAGGCTTCTAGCCTAGTGGTATAAGGTGTTGCCCATGACCCATTGGTCATGGGTTCAAGTCCCGTTGTGGACTTTGGTAGTGGGATTTATTCCCCATAGGTGGAAGATTTGAGGGAAGGCATACTGCCCCTTGTGGATGTCACTGTCTTTGCTCGAACCACTAACTTACTAACTTACCGTTCAAAAAAAAAAAAAAACTTTCTAAATTAATAAACTCCTCAAACACATTATTAATTTAAATAGATTTTACTATAATTTCTCACGTGACATTTAGTTGATTTCTGTCTTTGTTGTCGATCTTCACTAGCATACGTCCAGAGCTCTTAACACTAGAAATAACGAGAGCTACTCATCTGGGCAATCTCGATGTTTCTTCAGTCAGTGCCATGTGTTTTTTTATAGGTAAAAAGAGATTGAAAACGGGGATTACAATAAGTATTTGTGACTGGTTTTTCTTCGAAGGTGTCCTAATGAAACAAAATGATTAAGAGCTGTTTGGTAGAAATAAAATGATTAAGAGCTGTTTGGTAGAAATAAAATGATTAAGAGCTGTTTGATATAAACAAAATAATTAAGTGTTAAATGATTCAACGATCTGAATAATTAAGAGGTTTTGTACAAAACTTGTTTTGAATGTGAGAAACTTTTTTATAAGAATTTTGACTGCTTAATGATTCAGCATATGTTCTAAGGAAAAATGATTCAACAGCTTTTTGCTGTCCCATTAGCATAAACTTCATTCGCGCTAAACAAACGCACTGAATGCTGAATGATTAATTATTCAGCGCTGAATGGTTCCATTAAGCTGCAAACAAACATAACCAATCAACACCGCACGAACCTCATTTAGTTCTAACCTTAATCTTTGCACAGACTTGTTTTCGTGTCGATCAAATTTCAAGTTAGGGGCCATTATGTATTATAGGCTGTCTCAGCCAGGTATTTGTTCTAATAATAAATATAAAGTTTCAAGACAGTTAATTTGATAATTAAACGGAATTTTCAATACCTCTTTAATTACTAAATCGCCATTTGATATGCTTTGGCCCTGTCCGGGTCCAGACTCGGTCCAATTGGCATGTTTGTTTTCCTAATTTTTGTCTAACTTGGTCCACATATCAAACTCGGTACTGGTTCAAATGAAAAAAAAAACATTTTGTATATTAGTTTATTTAGTTAACCATTGGCCTTATGTTAACTATTTTGCTTAACCATTATACTCATGTGAAACTAGGGTGAGTATATGGACCAAAAAAACCGAACCGAATAAAAAATCATCTAAAACCGAACTAAAACCGAAAACATGTAATTGGTTCGGTTTCGGTTTTGAACATTCATCATTTTCGGTCTTAGTTTTATCAGTTTCGATTCAGTTCTCGGATAGAAGGACCATTTATGCTAAACAACCGAAACCGAACCGAGACCGAAAATATGTAATCATTTCGGTTTCGGTTTTGAAAATTCATGAATTTCAGTTTCAATTTGGTTTCTCGAACATGCTACAATTAGACATTTTTAGCTTCTTGTATTCTACAGAACTTCTTCCTTGAAGAAGACCATGGCATTGAACTTGAAGGTGAGATGATTAACAAGTTTTAAATGCAACACAAGAATAATAATACATCAAGAGCAATATGAGATGACATCAAGGAAAAGTAAAACCATTGACTAATATAATAATGTGTATACGGTATAAAAAAAAAAGCAGATAGGAGCAAATGCACAATCAAAACATATCCATTAATGTAAAAACCTCCATGAGCACACTACTAATAAAAAAAAAAGGAAAAAAAAAAGTGCTGGTAATACAATACCTTCTGCCTTGCAAATCAAGAAGATTGAGGGACTTAATGTGTAACATTCTTGGGAAGGTTCCGGATGACATTGCTTTTCATAGCCATCTTTGACCGCATAAAGTCAACCCCTGATCTGTTCATGTGCTTCATCACCTTCATTCTCACCATATTCTCTTTCGACTGTACTGTAGACAAACCCATACTCCTATACCTGAAATTTCAAAACATACATTAAAACAATACTCAAAACATGCACAAAAATTACACAACATTGTTTGACTTCCAAAAGTCAAATAACTACTTTTCACTTCAAAGCACATATCAAGTTTGGCTTCTTTAGATAAAAAAATCTGGCCATACTCAAACTAAACCATAAAAAGTTCCACAAGTAGAAAAGGTCTGATGCTAGAAAACATATAATATTAATCCTTTATATTCATTTACAAAGGAAGTCGTCATTTTCTCACGATATTTAAAACCACTTTCATCGACTTACCAAGATCTTTTGGCATGTCGCAATAAACAAAATCTCATGATAAAATAATGTTAGGAGATTTTGTATATAGGTTTTATAATATCTCTTCTGGTTTTAATTTAACTTTAAACTCCAGAATGTTTCACATTTAAATAAAATTTTAGTAACATACAACTCAAACAAATCATATTGAAAATGAGAAGTGTCCTGATTTTTTAAAAAATATAACATAACTTTATTTTAATTAGTATTGCGAACTTAAAAAAATAAAAAATAAAAATTAATATATACATATTGAAAATAGAGTTGAAGTAGTAATGTAAACTTCTTTTAAATAACAAAACTAAAATAAATTATATGGATCGGGTGAGGACTGAAATTTTGGTGGGGACTGTAATGACAATTCTCAACCAATCAAGTAAGAGATTTTGGATCATTATCAAAAAATGCTTCCTCCTAAAGATCCAAAATTTCTGATAATAATTCAAGATTTCTTAAACGATTAGTGGAGAATTGTCCTCGCAGTCCTCACCAACTTTTGAGTCCTAACCAACTTTTGAGTCCTCACTGGATACTAACCCAATCAGCTTGAAACGCAGCTCATTTATTTATTTTTTTAGAAAATTGGGTGCAGTGACATTAAAAATCACGGGTTGTAGGGTTACCTTGCAGCCAGTACAGCTGTCATTGGAACATTATTTGCAGATGGGCGTGGTTTTTGACGATAATAACGCAAATATTCCCTTGATCCAATTGCTTTTGTTGATATTGTATCATCTTTTACTGTTGTTATGATCAGCTCTGACCCACCACTCCCAAGTTCTATACCATCATTTGTATCATCTGCTGAAACAAGCTGATCCCCATTCGCATCCACATAACTACATTATAATGTCATAAAAAAAAAATTAGCTTCATCATAACAGATACCGAATTTCTTTTATTAATTACTGTATATGTTAATAATAATATAAACCTGCTGCTGTAATCATAAAACTCTTCTAGTTCAGCTTCTTCTTCTTCATCATCATCACCATAGTGCACTTTGCAATGACTTTTTGCAACCATGTGCTTCCTAACTGCTTCAAGACTGTTGAATGGTTGGCAGTTACTGTTGCAATACAAGCATATGAAATCACGTTTAACCTGTAACAATATAAAAAAGTGAGATGTCAATAAGAGAACTAACAAACATAAAAATAAGGGATAATTTCATACACGTCCTTGCAAACTTCTAAAATTACGCATATAACCTTGCAAACTTCACTATTACATATATATCCTTCTAAAATCTCAAAATTCTCACATATATCCTTTTGCCTAATTTAATCATTAAAAATCTTAAAAACATAATTCCTAATCTAAATTTATGGTAAACTAGCTTAAATACCATTGACAAAAGAAAATGAAGTTGTCGAATTTGGCAAGGAAATACCCTTGACGAAAGAAAATTTTCTTGACATTTAAGAGTATTTAATGTATTTTACCATTAATTTAGATCAGGTTTTAAAATTTTAAATGATTTAAATAATATTAAATTAGGTTGAAGGATATATGTGTGAATTTTGAGGTTTTGGAAAGATATATGCGTAAGAGTAAAGTTTGCAAGGATATATGTGTAATATTGAAAATTTGCAAGGACGTGTATGAAATTATCCCTAAAAATAATAGCCATTAAAGATTTTACCTTAAGTGCAAGATATGTGAGAAGGCCAATGGGATCTTTCAAATACTCAATATCAGGTATGAAAAACCCATGATGCTTATGCATATGAACCATACAGCTTTCAACAGTTTTATGCTCACGATCACACATAAAACAGCAAGTGGGGTCCACCTCATCTTCATCTTCATCCATATCATCATCATCATCATCATCATCATCATTATTCACTTCCATATGAGTTGATGATGATGCCATGTCACCAACCACATCATCATTCTCAGTAACTTCCACCCATTCGTCACTCTCATCACTTTCGTCATCAAAGTCTTCATTTTGTTGTGCTGATTTCTTGACAGCACGTGGTGGGAGTGGTTTTATTATTGCATTATTATTCTCATCTTCATGACCGATTTGAGAAGCTCGGATTGTGTGAGTTTTGGAATTTAGGTGTTGAGCGTGTGCTTTTGCACTTCTGTAACCTTTGCCACATAGGCGACAGCTGTACAGCATAGGTGGGCCGTTCAGTTTGCTCTTTTCTTCAGCAAGTGTGGATTGTCTAGCCATGAACAGAGCTTCTGTCACTCCAGGAACCCCTGCAATCTGATTTTTTATAGATACACATGAGTTATGAACATGTGTAATACAGAGCATTAACATAAACTGTATGTTTCAAAGAATACTATGTCTAATTGTAACATATGGTTGAAACAAACTTCGGCATCCAACAAAGATAAGTTGTTCAAATGAGCAAGTATGATTAAATCCAATCTACATTCAAATGAGCAGGAAAAAAGAACAACTGAAGCAAACAGTTGAAACACATAGTTAACCTAATACATATCAGTATAATACAACAAAAGACTCGCCAAATTTATCCAGAATATAACAAAATTTTCATCAATCAATGCAGAAAAGTTGACATGATGTAGATTTGAACATCTTGACCTCAATTACCAAATTAATCAAGTATCAAATATGAAAACATGAAATTATATATTTTTCTCTGATCACAAGTGAAACAAGTCCTACCATCTCTACGTCAAAACCTAACAATTGTATTCAGCAATTAACATTTTCCAAATTGTGCATCAACCGGTAATCAACAGGGGAAAAGCTATCTCAAAAGAAATGAGATCAAAAACACAAAAAATCCCGACACATGGAATCGTAGAAGAAACATATAATTCAATAACTTTATCTTACAATACAATCAACCAAACCGTTTCAACATTTGCAACAACCAGTGTAATAAAACTTACGCTAACCAAAAGAGGAGAAATACAAATTAGAAAGCCCCAAGTAGTTCTGCAATTGGATTATTGAAAAAAGTAAAATCGAATCAAATAACACCTAATTATCAGTACCTTGCGTTTGAGATTGTAACGGTGCCATTCGGACTTGTAATGAAGCTTCTGATCGTTTTCATCTTGGAATTCTTTGTTGCAGGCGTTGCATGACATCGCCGTCATGGTTTCTTGAGAGAGAGAGGTAGTGGAAAGAGGGATTTTATACAAACGTCGGCTGTGATAGTCGGCAAAGACGACCTGACCTTCATCTATTTTTTTTTTTGAACGGGCAAGTTAGTGGTTCGAGTCTAGACAGTGACATCTACAAGGGGCAGTATGCCTTCCCTCGAACCTTCCACCTATGGAGAATAAACCCCACGTCCACGACGGGACTTGAACCCATGACCTTGGCCATGGGCAATACCTTATATTTTCACCAAATACCACTAGGCTAGAAGCCCTTGGGTACCTGACCTTCATCTATTGAATAGATTTTTTAGGGTTACGGCTAAGAGAAACCACACGCTAATTTTCCACGGTCCACATATCACCTACCCGAATAACCCGGTACATGTATCGCTTCAACTTTTTCAAAACTCGAATTTTTACCCAAATCATTCGTATTTGCAAAAAATTTGTAAAGTATAAATATATTCTTTCATTTTTATAGGAAAAATCTCAATAATTAATTAATTATTACTAATAGTTAAATTTAATCACATATTTTATATATAGAGGGCTATTTTAGTAATTTTTATAAAATAAATAAATAAATAAATTACTTTTACTATTCTTTTTAGATATTTTTTAATTTCTTTTTCACTATATTTTTATTGCTATTATTATTTTAAAAAATATATATTTATTTTTCTTTAATAACACATAATGTGATAATCATATGTGATTGTATTAAATAATCATATGTGACCAGATATACAATCACATGTGATTGTTAATAAAATCACATGTGATTAAGTACCACACGTGATTATCAAAATAATATTATTTTTTAACGAAATAATAATAATAATAAAACAAAAATAATAAATAAAAAAAATATTATTTTTTTATTTTTTTTGTAAGTGTCAAATGACCAAAATGCTCCTTCATGTATAAAATATGTGATTAATCGACTATTATACAATTGTTGTCCACCGGATTTAGGGGGAAACCTACATCGGATCAACATTTTGTCGCAAGCTTTGCCCGTGGATTATCAATTCCAGGTTGTCAAAGGCATCCCAGTGGTTACTAGAAGTGTAGAAGAAAACTGTTCAGATGAAAGGAAGGGTAGGAGACGCTGCCATCCTAAGATCCAAAACCTGAAAAAGAATTTTAACCATCAAGAAGCTCGTGAGTTCTCTTCTTCATGTAGAGAAGAACTGGTTAAAAGAAAACGGGAAGTATGTATCTTAGCTACTCAACCGGATACTCTCCGGATGGAAAAACCCAGTTCTCTCGACCCCATGGAAGAGGACGAAAATTGCGGAGAAAGGTTGCCGGAAAACGTCGAAGAAGACGATACAAAATCTGGCTATGTCGCCGGAGATGCAAAAGAAATTGCAGCTGGAGAAAAGATGGCTGCCGGAGCTCATCGTGACTCGGGAAAAGTCCCCAACGTTCGAATGGAAAAAGATGCAAGTGATGGGTCGACTTCTGCTACAGTTTCGCCGCCTGACTGTAACACCCTAAAATTTACAAGATTTTTAAAATTTTTGAAAACAAAATTATAATCAAAAGGTCCCATAAATAAATCTCAGATATTAATATTTAACATTTAAAACGTATTTATTGCGGAAATAGTTAAAATAAAGTAAAGTGTTTTAAAATATTAAATGATGTCCACATCAGTAATGAAAAGATACAGCGGTCAACCGTCCACCTTCTCCTTTCCTTTGCTGGTACCTGAAACAATGTGGGGGAAAGTTTGGGTCAGCTGGGAAGCTGAGTGAATAATCTCAAAATGTAAACAATTATAACATACAACACATGAGGGCACATCGGTGTACTCCTAATCAGAATCTACTCGGTTAATTACTCAGATTTATTTCTCGGATTTTATTTACTCAGATTTTAATTTATATAGCGCGCTTGTGTGATTTGGGACGATAGATCAACCTCGCCCCTCCTCACACCTCAGATAGGCGTAAGCCAAAACTCAGACGGGAGTGATCCCAAAAACTCAGACGAGAATAATCCCAAAAACTCAGACGGGAGGTGATCCCAAGATAGGCATATAGCCAAAAACTCAGATGTGTGTTATTATGTTTTATTATCTCTTTAACATAATTATCCCAGATTGCCCTAGCAAGTAGTAGCACAGAATGACCCTGTGCCGAGCTCGGTTACCCAGGCACAATGTCTCAGATCATGAATAAATAAACAGATGGTCAGATAAGCAGATAACAGGTCAAACTCAGACAACAGATCAAACTCAGATAACAGCTCAAACTCAGATAACAATTATGGTGTAAGAAATGTAACACATAAGTCATGCATGTACAACGTTAAAACTGAATACACGGTGAGAATACTCACCTTAGCTTTGCTAGATTCCAAATTAATCCATGAAGGGATTACACACTTCCTCAATGCAGTTTAGAGCCTAAAACAATTACATAAAACATATATCACAATTTTGTCATCAACAACAAACAAACTCCGTTTCTGAATTTCCCGACATAGTTCACTAAAATGGTCATATCTCCCAAACGGTAAGTCCAGTGGACTCCCAGTTTAACGTTTCAAAAACTAGAATCCGAGCCTGACAATTGTCTGTGAGACAAGCCATCTCCAAATCTGACTCTAAGGGTCTTAAAAACAGTTTACAAAACAGGTCAGACGCACGACTATATATCACTGCGGCAGCTTATGCTATTGACCGTAACTTTCAAACCATAAATCTTTTTATTAAGTTCTCGGTCAACTCGGAAAGCTAACTCAGATATCTACAAATCTCTGGGAGACGACCCTCACCTAAAGCGACCCCTAAAACACTCAAAAACAGCCCGCAACATGGCGGTAACAATCTGTCTGAAACTAAAAAAAACGTAACCAATAACAATTCAACGTAAAACCCGACACTGACACCCGAACATCTACAGAGATGTACAGAATTCTCGGGTCCCTGGACTCTTCGAGCATCAGTCGTGATTGACTTAAACACTCAAAATAATAAAAGTAAAACGATTAGAAAAGGGATAGAAAATATACCCTACAAAAACAAACACACGGCGATAACGAATAAATGATCAACGCCACAGCACCACCAATGTCGACGGCTGCAACCCTTCGCTCACTGCAGCCCGCTGCTGCTCAATGACCACAGCCTCGTGTGGCTCGGCGGCAGAAGAAAAACAACACCTGACGCCTTCCTTTTGCTCCTCACCGCTAGGGAAACAAAGCACCAATATCTAGCTAATTACCACCGACTACCATATATGAATATTTGTGAGTAGTTGATTGTGGATTCCTCTCCACGTGACCAGCACACCAAAAGCATACATCAATTAAACTCCTCTCCACATGATCAGCAATCAAAAGCAATCATCGATCACCACTTTAGAATTTTATTGATTTCCTTTCAATTCTTCCACGCAGACCACGAGAATACCCCAAATCAGATTTTTATTCTTTTTCTTGCCGGTCGCTTGATCTCCACGGAGGAAAAGAAAACATACGGCCGAATGGGTTTGTTCGTGAGATTAAGGGATGATTAGGTTTAGGTATAATATAACTTAATCCACCAAGCCCGAAACTCGAAAGCCCGGGGCCTTGGCCTTTGGCCGGCCCGGCTCATTAAACTTAAATAAAACCCGAGATATCTAAAAAAAATATCGTCTACGTAATATAATAAAACTTCCAATTAATTAGTCCACTTAGATATTAACGCGTCTAAAAAAAATACGAACTACCTAACTACAGGAAGTCTAAATAATTAATGACAAATATTAACTATTTAAAATATATAGTTCATTTTTCTACTAATTATTCATTTTAATTTTAAATATGACGATTGAATTAATATTATTTAATAATTAAAATTTCAGGGCGTTACAACTCAACTCCACTTGAATCAGACTTCGTCCCCGAAGTCATTGCTCGGGAGAAGCTCAGGATAGGGATCTCGCATCTCAGACTCAGAGTCGCCAACGACACACATCCTCAAATGGAAAAAAAAAACGATAAGGTTATGAATGAAAAAGGAGCTCTTTAGGGTGACCTAGTCCATCATAATCAACTCTGGCTCCTGCAACTGTTCATACAATCTTCCGTCTCTAATGGCACAAAAAGATGAGGCTTAAAAGAATAAAGATCGAAATGCTTTCTAAAAATCTCATTTTCTCTCAAAAGAAAAGGGTGCCGATAATAAGTACAAAATGATTCACGATACTCCTCTGAAGGCGTCTTCTTGCTCTCGTGGTCGAACACAGTTTCTGCACCCAGTGGTTAATGCTGCATTGAATCTCCGATTCAACTCCACTTGGAAATTTACTATTGATTTGTTGACGATACCAGATGCTCAGCGTAGTACCAGGTCATCCAAACCATTTGCACAATCACACTCGGATCTCTCATGACGATAACAAGTTTTTATGGAAAATTTTCTTCCCGCACAACTCCATCAAATGACCACTTACACATTTTAGCAACAGGTAAAAATTTCATTATCGACAATTTTCCACCAAAATGACTCGGAAGGTCCTCTACTCTATGGGTCAACAGTTTGTTAACAGCATAATTAATAATTTAGCGGTTTACACCATTATCAATTAATATAAAAACCATGCAAATAAATCACAAGGAATATACATATCACACAGAATTCTCATATACCCAGGTATATAACTCCAATATATGATCTGGAAATATAACTCAGAAGTCCCACTCAGAAATAAACTCAAAACATATCTCAGGAGTATAACTCAAAAATGTATAACTCAGGAGCAAACTTATAAATCTTAACTCAGAAGCAAACCCAAAACTCTAACTCAGTAACAATTCATAAGGTACTAATATTTACAAGTAATGGCATTAGGTATAAATCACATTTTTACTCATTCTTATTACTACTCACGTGTTCCAATTTACCAGCTTATAATACTTGGAATGATATACTCTCTCTCAACCGCGTTATTGGTTCTCAAAATAACTCTTCTTTAACATTATATTGTTACCTTACTCTATTGGGTTTGCATATTACCGATGTTGATAACCCTTTAAATAGCTCAAATTAACGATCTTGTCATTTAATTCCCTTTAATAGGTTCTCATTCTATTACATTTAGTGGTTTCTCGATAATATTTTAATAGATGTTTTCTCATTCATCTAGTTTAACGATCCTTTAATAGACCGTTTCACTGATTTTTACCCAATTTAAAATGTCTCTTAATTATTTTGACCATATCTACTCATTAATTTCATGTTCCCACTAAAAATTTTAATTAAATTTCATACTCTTATTTATAATGATTTCTCGCTACTCCAGTTTAATAATTATTCATAAATAGAGTTTTCTCATAAAATTTTATAATACCCCAAAACTCATAACAGTTTATAATACTTCAAAAATTTGAATAAAACTTCCCGTTAATTTAATACTTTTCTCTTTTGACTCATTTTATTAATTTGCTTACGTAACTCGATTTGTAAATCTCTTATAACTCAAAATTACTCCATAATTAATCAAAATAAAATTTTATCATTTAGCTCGTTTTAATAATAACTCATTACCAGCAAATTACCGATCTCATTTTAACTCATTTTCCTCAAAATTTCATTGTAGCAGTTTTCTCATATTCGACTCATTAATAAGTTCTCATCACTTTAATTTAATGATTTCTCATTATCACCTTTATAACCACCCAAGAATAAGTATACTGTCTTATTTTGTATATAATTGTAGTATTACTACTTCCCTTTTGCACGATATTCATTCAACCCAATTAACTTGATTTGTTAATTTCTCCAGTAAACCCGATCTATCATTTTGTTGTAAACTCTATATTTACCCATGGAATAAATTAAATTCTTCTCAACTGCATGATTTGATAGTTACTCTTATAATTTATTTGATCAATTATATGTATCTAGATTTCGCACTTTAAATTTATACCAACAAAATCTCTCTGCATAAGCATCATGCTCATAATATTTATAAATAATAATTAATGATAATTATTTCTTGACAATTTCCCTTTTTACCCCTACTCAACTCCACTTGGAGAAAACTCGTCCTCGAGTTTGGAACTAGTATTGTCTACCAAACTAAACAAGCAAGTATGTAGTCACACAAACAATTAGGATACACATACTAAATTCACAATAACAAGCATTGGTCCATCGTTCCCTTCAAAATTTCCCCCTAACAAACCAAAAGTCCTGTGTGTACGGTAATAGGGGCCCTCGATTACTTTCGACACATGCTTTTGTTTGGTCACGAGTCAATCCCAAAGTTCACAACTTCCCACATAAAAACCACCAATAAATCATACTCCGAAGAAAGAAAAATAAATTATTTTTCCATATTTGATAATTCGATAAGTACAGATATGCACTCAGCTGTGGGTACTCAACCTCATAAACCTTACTCAGAACATCATGCGTATATTTAGTCTCATACGCGATACTCGGATAACTCAGATTCATAGAAATATTTCCACTTTGTTACTTTCACAATACGAATATCATTTTATCTTTACTCTTAGTTATCTCATTTATCATTTCTCATGAATCACGTTTATTCTTTCTCAAAATTTTATTCCGATTTATTGCCGTCTCGAGCGACAATTAATATTTTCTAGTTCAACATTCTCGGTTAATTATTCTAATAAGCTTATATAGCTCGCTTCAATAAATACACTTTTAATATAAATTAAATTTTCTAATAATTTTGATGTAGCTATTTCTCATTATTTATACATACCCTATATATCGTTTTATTAAAACTATGCTCAATCCTTTTCCCTTTTAATTTAAATTGATTAATTCTTACAACTCTTTATAAGTTTTCTCTTTTACTCGTGCTTCATTACTTCTTATACTCTTGTCTCAATACTGTTTCAGTTAATTCAAAACACAAATGATTACTCTCTGTTTCATCAAGATCACCACATAAAATTTTTCTCTTTTAATACATTCTATAGATTCTTACACAAATTTAGAATTCCATATTAATGTATCTTTTAGTTACTTGATCTTGATTCAATAACTTCTCATTATGCATACTCATTTTATTATCAAAATTTGGTTCGATATATTTTCGTTTAGCTAAAATGTAATTATTTCTCATTTTATTGACTCAATAATCCTTTGGAAAATCCTCATAAAAATATTTTTAATCAATTTGATTTACTAATCTCTGATTTACTCGTTTAAATGACTCGGTCTATTAAGTGTTTGCTCCCATATGAAAATTGTTAATATTTTCCCAATACGAAAATTTAATACTCCTCTTTAGTATTAATAATTTTCTCTTTTCTCAATTATTCAAAGCATGCGAATCATAAATTAATATCCCGTTATTACACTTTTGGTTAAAATTCCTCAAAATTTATAAAATCTCATTTCAACTCTATTAGGTATTCCTCTAAATTGGTAACTTTTATTATTCTCATTAAAATTTATAATTCCTCTGGTATGCGTATTTGTATATGCATAAATATATTAAATACTGGGAATTAAATCCAGATTTTTACTCAGAATTATGCTCTAAATTATACTCAAAATTATCAAACCTCGCATTCGTATATCTATGTATACATAGTATTTAATCGTACTATTCATATGTAATTTTCGTATGTTATTATAACTTTTAGGGTTTATTTCACAGATGTAATCAGAAACAACACTCGGAAAAATATACTTAGAAAATAAACACAACAATCTCAGACTACTCGACTCATCCATACTCAGAATACAACATACATCTCAGATAAATAAAAACTATTAAATACTACCAGGAATGGGAAAAGCGAGAGGTCGACGTGACATGCTGTATGCTTGATGTGGAAACTTTTCTCAGAAATATTTTACTCAGTTCGCGTTTTAAAACTCGAGACTCAAACTTGAGATTGAATCCACCCCTTGTGAATCCAAATCCCTCAAGTCAGAGCTCTGATACCAACTTGTAACACCCTAAAATTTACAAGATTTTTAAAATTTTTGAAAACAAAATTATAATCAAAAGGTCCCATAAATAAATCTCAGATATTAATATTTAACATTTAAAACGTATTTATTGCGGAAATAGTTAAAATAAAGTAAAGTGTTTTAAAATATTAAATGATGTCCACATCAGTAATGAAAAGATACAGCGGTCAACCGTCCACCTTCTCCTTTCCTTTGCTGGTACCTGAAACAATGTGGGGGAAAGTTTGGGTCAGCTGGGAAGCTGAGTGAATAATCTCAAAATGTAAACAATTATAACATACAACACATGAGGGCACATCGGTGTACTCCTAATCAGAATCTACTCGGTTAATTACTCAGATTTATTTCTCGGATTTTATTTACTCAGATTTTAATTTATATAGCGCGCTTGTGTGATTTGGGACGAGAGATCAACCTCGCCCCTCCTCACACCTCAGATAGGCGTAAGCCAAAACTCAGACGGGAGTGATCCCAAAAACTCAGACGGGAATAATCCCAAAAACTCAGACGGGAGGTGATCCCAAGATAGGCATATAGCCAAAAACTCAGATGTGTGTTATTATGTTTTATTATCTCTTTAACATAATTATCTCAGATTGCCCTAGCAAGTAGTAGCACAGAATGACCCTGTGCCGAGCTCGATTACCCAGGCACAATGTCTCAGATCATGAATAAATAAACAGATGCTCAGATACTCAGATAACAGGTCAAACTCAGACAACAGATCAAACTCAGATAACAACTCAAACTCAGATAACAATTATGGTGTAAGAAATGTAACACATAAGTCATGCATGTACAACGTTAAAACTGAATACACGGTGAGAATACTCACCTTAGCTTTGCTAGATTCCAAATTAATCCATGAAGGGATTACACACTTCCTCAATTCAGTTTAGAGCCTAAAACAATTATATAAAACATATATCACAATTTTGTCATCAACAACAAACAAACTCCGTTTCTGAATTTCCCGACATAGTTCACTAAAATGGTCATGTCTCCCAAACGGTAAGTCCAGTGGACTCCCAATTTAACTTTTCAAAAACTAGAATCCGAGCCTGACAATTGTCTGTGAGACAAGCCATCTCCAAATCTGACTCTAAGGGTCTTAAAAACAGTTTACAAAACAGGTCAGACGCACAACTATATATCACTGCGGCAGCTTATGCTATTGACCGTAACTTTCAAACCATAAATCTTTTTATTAAGTTCTCGGTCAACTCGGAAAGCTAACTCAGTATCTACAAATCTCTGGGAGACGACCCTCACCTAAAGCGACCCCTAAAACACTCAAAAACAGCCCGCAACATGGCGGTAACAATCTGTCTGAAACTAAAAAAAACGTAACCAATAACAATTCAACGTAAAACCCGACACTGACACCCGAACATCTACAGAGATGTACAGAATTCTCGGGTCCCTGGACTCTTCGAGCATCAGTCGTGATTGACTTAAACACTCAAAATAATAAAAGTAAAACGATTAGAAAAAGGATAGAAAATATACCCTACAAAAACAAACACACGGCGATAACGAATAAATGATCAACGCCACAGCACCACCAATGTCGACGGCTGCAACCCTTCGCTCACTGCAGCCCGCTGCTGCTCAATGACCACAGCCTTGTGTGGCTCGGCGGCAGAAGAAAAACAACACCTGACGCCTTCCTTTTGCTCCTCACCGCTAGGGAAACAAAGCACCAATATCTAGCTAATTACCACCGACTACCATATATGAATATTTGTGAGTAGTTGATTGTGGATTCCTCTCCACGTGACCAGCACACCAAAAGCATACATCAATTAAACTCCTCTCCACATGATCAGCAATCAAAAGCAATCATCGATCACCACTTTAGAATTTTATTGATTTCCTTTCAATTCTTCCACGCAGACCACGAGAATACCCCAAATCAGATTTTTATTCTTTTTCTTGCCGGTCGCTTGATCTCCACGGAGGAAAAGAAAACATACGGCCGAATGGGTTTGTTCGTGAGATTAAGGGATGATTAGGTTTAGGTATAATATAACTTAATCCACCAAGCCCGAAACTCGAAAGCCCGGGGCCTTGGCCTTTGGCCGGCCCGGCTCATTAAACTTAAATAAAACCCGAGATATCTAAAAAAAATATCGTCTACGTAATATAATAAAACTTCCAATTAATTAGTCCACTTAGATATTAACGCGTCTAAGAAAAATACGAACTACCTAACTACAGGAAGTCTAAATAATTAATGACAAATATTAACTATTTAAAATATATAGTTCATTTTTCTACTAATTATTCATTTTAATTCTAAATATGACGATTGAATTAATATTATTTAATAATTAAAATTTTAGGGCGTTACACTGACTCGCCTGAAACCGTCATCTCTACGAGTCAGAATAATGTTAATATGGAGGCTGAAGAAGAAAAGGGTTATGATACGGGATGTGATATGGCTGATAAAAAGGAGTTGGCAAATGGAAACAAGGACAATATAATAAATGATGCATTAAATGGTGGAGTGTCCCCAACGGCCAAAGATATATTTAATGTGGTCCCACCTTCCAAATAGATTATTATCCCTTCCAAAGATGCCCCCAATTCGGATGTGGATAAAGACCAGCACTCAAAATTAATTAATGAAAAAGAGGGTGGGCCATGTTTTTCTCATGTAACAAATCCATGCCCCCTTTACTTCCCACGCCTAGTGGGCCAATGATTAATGGCATAAAGAAGCCTATTATAAGGCTGGATATTATTAAGGCTGGCCTAAAAACCCAAGGAAACAAGGTCCACTCTACTGCCAGTGGGTCCTAGGCACAAACCCACGACGGGAACCAGATTCGCACTTCAGCGCAATGACAAAGGTAAGTCTAGTGCTCTTACTCCCAATTTAAATAAGAGTGATGCTATTGGGCTTGGAGTTGAGTCTGACCTTAATAATTCATCTGATGATTTTATTAAGCCGACTCATAATGCATGGGAGCGGAAACTTCCAATTCTTGTCAACTCCTTCGCTAATGTTTTAAGTGGCCCCCAAAAACACACCAGTGAGTCTTTCCGGTGTATCCCTCCTTTAAATGATGATATAAGTGTCCCCGTTGACATTCCGTTGACGATAATTAATAAAGTTGTGAAACCTATGCTAAAACCCTATGCGGATATTTTTGTTGGCACTAATAAAATTATATATGGGGATGTCCAGTTTCATGTCTCTAAATTATGGGACCAATATGGCCTTCAAGATGTCCTCCTAAATGGACATGGTGTGTTTTTGTTTAAATTTATTGATGATCAAGGCCTTAACGAAGTTATTACTAATGGCCCTTGGAATGTCAAAGGCATTCCGATGATTATTCAAAAGTGGCGGCCCGGCCTTAGCATTCATCGTAACAAACACGATAGGCTTCCGTTGTGGGTTCGAATCCACGATATACCTTACGGGCATGGAATGAGGAAGGCCTAAGCCTTATAGCCTCTAAAATTGGTAAACCCCTAGCTATGGACTCGTACACGGCTAATAAGTGTATGTATGCCGCGGGGAAGTCCGCGTTTGCTCGTGTCCTCCTTGAGGTCCCGACTAGATCTAAATGGGTTGATGAAGTCATTGTGCGTATCCCGATTCTTGAATCTTTTGAGGCTACTACCCATAATTTGAAAGTAGAATATGAATGGAAACCCCCCATGTGCACTCATTGCATGATTTATGACCATGAAACATCCGTGTGCATGCATGTTATTGGCCAAAAATTCGCTAAAAGTCCCGAGCCAATGCAAGTTGACAAAACCCCCGAAATTACCCAAAATGAGGCAACTGGTGATTTTACATTTGTTACAAGAAAGAAAAAACTCGCCACTATGACCCTGACCCACTCTCACCCAAAGACCTTCCACAAAAAGAGATATGTACCTACTAAAAAAGATAATGGGAAATCCCAAGATATGGCGAAAGGTAACAAGCAAGTTAAGATAACTAAGAAAGATAACCCGGTAAAAGTTAACCCAAAGGTGACCCATATCATTAGTAGAACCCGTTCCGCCAGTCCTACCCCTATTGCCCATGCTGTCCCTAGTGTTCCTCCTAGGAACCGTGACCCCGGATCGTCTGCCCGTGCTTCTGTTCCCCTTTCTTGTTCCATGTTTGATGTTGATTCAGATGATCTTCTCTCTGACGTTGATGAGGACATTGAGGTTGAGTCTGATGATGGCGATACGGCCAAATTCATTGCTTCTGATTATGTCCGCCATGAGGATTTCTCTATGTTAGCTTCGGAGCCCAAGCAAATGGACTCCGTTCCCTCCTCGGTTTCCATATGACGCACATCGCCGGTTGGAATTCACGGGGTCTCTGCAAGCTTTCCCATCAGAAAGCTATTAGAGATCTTATCCGTGATAATCAGTTGTCAATTTGTGCTGCTATTAAGACCCGTGTTGTGGTGTCTAAACTCCAGCGTATCTGCGGTAGTGTTTTTGGTTCGTGGCATTGGGCTAGCAATGGTCCTCAGAGCCCTAGAGGTAACCGTATCGTTGTTTCTTGGAACCCCCTCCAGGTTGATATGATGTTACTTAGTGCCACTGACCAGGTGATGCATTTCTTTGTGAAGATTATGAGTTCGGGGAAGAGCATTTATTGCTCTTTCATCTATGCTGACAATAACCACAAGAATCGTCGACATCTCTGGAGTTCCCTTAGTGCCCATAAGTCCGTGGTCAAGGATTCCCCTTGGATCCTTATGGGTGACTTTAATGTTGCCCTTGACCTCTCAGATAGTACCGCTGGTACTTCGGGTATCACTCGAGGCATGATTGATTTTCGTGGCTGCGTTAATCACATTGAGGTTGAGGACCTCAACTGCAAAGGGTTGATGTACACTTGGACTAAAGGTCCCAACGGTGATAGTGGCATCCCTAAAAAGATTGATCGGGTTATGGGCAACTCCGCCTTTCTCTCCTCCTTCTCGTCTGCTTCTGGCATTTTCCATCTGTATCGTGGCTCTGACCATTCCCCCGTTGTTCTCTCCATCCCCTCCTGCATCCGCTCTAAGCCCAAACCATTCAAGTTTCCCAATTTCATCACTTCGAAGCCTTGTTTCAGAGATACCGTTGCCGCCAGTTGGGACCCGGATATCCCTGGGTATAACTCTTTTAAGCTTGTCCAGAATTTGAAGAAGCTGAAAGGCCCGCTCAGGAAACTTCTTCATAATCAGGGGAACCTTCACTCTAAAGTCAACAGCCTTAAAACTGAGCTTGATAGGATCCAGTTTGACCTTGATAGGGATCCGTACAATAGGGACCTTCGTGAAGAGCATAGCCAGTATCTCAATGCCTATAATGAGGCGTGCCTTGACGATGATAGGTTCCTTAAGCAGAAGGCCAAAGTTGACTGGCTTCTGGAGGGGGACAAGAACTCCTCTTTTTTTCCATAAATCTTTGAAGAGCCGTAACACCAGTAACCACATTGCTACCATCCAGAACGATAATGGTGATTGGATTACTAGTGAAGATGTCCCCGACCTTTTTGTTTTTCATTTTCGTGCGTTTCTGGGCCAGGCTGCCCACATTGTGCCTCTGCGCGATCCTGACTCTCTTTTCCCTAATAGGATTAGTGATGCTCAGGCGGTTTCAATGGTTTGCCCTGTCACTGATGATGAGGTGAAGAAAGCCATTTTCCAGATGGGCGATGACAAAGCCCCTGGACCCGATGGTTATACGTCTAAATTCTTTAAGGCCTCGTGGGATATTGTCGGCCCTGCTGTCTGCTCTGCTATCCAGGAGTTCTTTGTTTCGGGGAAGATGCTCAAAAGTACCGAAGCCACCATTCTTGCCCTCATTCCTAAGTCTGCTTCCCCCTCCAGAGTCATCGATTTCCGCCCCATTGCCTGTTGCAATGTTGTTTACAAGTGCATTAGTAAGATTATTGCGGATTGGTTGAAGGACCATCTCTCTTCTCTGGTTAACGAGAACCAGTCTGCATTTATTCCGGGCCGTTTGATTACTGATAACGTGCTTCTTGTCCAGGAGCTCATGCGTGATTATCATCGGAATCGCGGTCCCTCCATATGTGTCTTTAAAGTTGATATCCAAAAGGCATACGACACAGTATTTTGGCATTTCCTCAGTTCCACTCTGAATTGTTTTGGTTTCCCTGCCCGTATGGTTGATTGGATTATGACGTGTGTCACCACTGCTGCTTACTCTGTGAGTGTCGATGGTAATATACATGGTTTCTTCAAGGGCAGGCGGGGCCTCAGGCAAGACGATCCTCTTTCTCTGTATCTGTTTACCCTGGTCATGGAGGTCCTCAACCTTATCATCAAAAGAAGGGTTGCTGAGACCGGGACTTTCACCTATCACAGGCAGTGTGATAAGCAGGGTATTACCCACCTCTGTTTTGGTGATGATCTTATTCTTTTCTGTCACGTTGATAGTGATTCGGTCCGCGTCATCCATGATTCTCTAGCTGAGTTCTTGGGTGTCTCTGGGCTCCATCCCAGTGAGGCTAAGAGTGAGGTCTTATATTGTAATGTTCGCGAGAGGGATAGGAGTGCTATTGACCAGATTGTCTGATTCCCTGAGGGATCCCTCCCTATCATGTACCTTGGTGTGTCCCTGATCTCGTCTCGCCTTTCTCATCGAGACTGCAAGTGCTTAGTAGATAAGGTTAAATCTAAGCTTCAGGATTGGAAGAACAAATCCCTTTCCTTTGCTGGCAGGTTGCAACTCATCCTTTCTGTGCTTTCTTCCATGCAAGTTTATTGGGCGTCCATCTTCATTCTCCCGAAGTCCATAAGTATGGAGATTGAGAAGCTCATGCGTGGTTTTCTGTGGTGTCATGGGGAGTCAAAGAGAGGCAAGGCTAAAGTTTCTTGGAAGACTGTCTTTTTGCCCAAATCTCAGGGTGGGCTTGGCATTAAGAGTTTCTCCATTTGGAATATTTCCCTCATGGCTTCCCATACATGGATGTTGCTGACTAGTAAGGACTCGCTATGGGTTAAATGGATTCACTCTTATCGTCTGGCTGGTCGCAGTTTCTGGGTTGCCCCTGCCCGGAGCGGCATTGGGAGGGGCTGGCGCAACATGCTCGGTATGCGTGATATGATCAGAGATTTCATTGTCTCTAAGATTGGTGATGGTAGTTCGGCTTCCGCCTGGTATGATAATTGGCATCCTGTGGGTCCCCTTTCTCGTTTTCTTACACCCCGCGTTATCAACATGGCGGGGTTCTCTACTGACGCCACTGTCGGGGACATTGTTTCTGGCGGTAACTGGGTCCGCCCTCACCTTTGGTATGACCCGGTGGGGCCTCTCAGTACCCATCCTCCTCCTTCTCTTTCTCCGCTCTCCCCCGATAAGCTTTTCCGGCGTAATAAATCGGGTCTCCTCGTCCCCTTCTCTGTTCGGGAAGTCTGGCTTAGCCTTAGGCCGGATGAGCCGGTCGTTGACTGGCACCACCTTGTGTGGTTTTCGCAAAACATTCCCCGTCATGCTTTTCTTCTCTGGGTGACCCTGAAGGACCGCCTCAAAACTCATGACAAGATTCGAGTTTGGGAGACCAACCAAAACATGTATTGCAACTTCTGTCAGGATTGCGCGGACTCCATCAATGATCTTTTTTTCGATTGCCTATTTTCCTCCACAATCTGGCACGAGATGCAGACCCTGATTAATATCAGGATGGTCCCTGGCACCTGGATTGATATTATAGCTATGTTCAAGAGGGCTTGCAAGGGCAAGTCCGCTTGGTCCATTATTAGGCGTTAAGTGCTTGCAGGTACGGTCTATCACATCTGGATTAAGGGAAATAACATGATCTTCAAGAACAAGAGAAGACCCTATGAGACCATTGTGAAGACTATCACTGATGATGTTCGTGCCCGTCTTTTGAGTTTAAAGTTCAAGCCATCGACCAATGTCAGTAAAGCTAAAACTATTTGGAGGCTGCCGATGAAGAATGAAGACAAAGCCACTCAGCACCCGCCGTGACTCGTATTCCAGGTTTTGTTTCGTGCTAGTTTTGTTGTCTGTTTTGTTTTGTTAGTTACGATTTGTTATGTTTTGTCATGTTTAGCCTGTTTAGGTTGTTCAGTACCCGGGGCCTGTCCCGTGGACTGATTCTGTTTCCTTAGGTGGGGAGTCCCCAGTCTGCTATTGTATTATTTCTTTTTATTAATAAAATTTACCGGAGGTGCCGCCCTCCTTTACCAAAAAAAAGGAAATAATTTAAGAAATTTTAATGACTATTTTCAATAAAAAAAAGTAAACGATAATTAATTAATACATAATTTTTTAACAACAACTAATACATATAGTATTAATATTCAGTTGTTTTAAGGATAACGTAACATGTCATAAATGCTTATTAATACAAACATGAATAACTTATTATAAATACTAAGTACTTAGGTTGAAGTATCTCAAATCAAACTCTATAGTTGAGGATAAACAATTATTGTTCAAAATGGAGAAGAGCATTATGTGTTTTCTTTTGAGTTGCATATTATTTACAAGTTTTATGACTAATATTAGTGCCGATCCAGAAGAATTTTGCAAAGGATACGGTAACTCTTTTATGAAGTCTCGCTTTATTCAATGATAATTCTCTTATAGTTAATATATAAATAATGGCAAAGATATTTAACATTAACCCCAACTAATTATTGTATGACTTCATATTTAAATATGTGTAATTTTCTGGTTGTTAAATTAGTGTATATGTCATCCTATTTAAATTTGTGTACTTTTCTGCCTGCTAAACAGGTAGTCACGTGCATTCACATGTTTTCGATTTTGCTCCAAAATCTTGCAGCGATGATCCTTGTGCTGAAGTTTGCTTAGCTAATTGGGATCGTAAAGGATCAATAGTAGATTCTACTTGTCATGGAACTGTTTGTATATGTTGTATCGATGACACAAAATGAGAATTAATATAACTAGTGTTTCCATACCTTATATATATATATATATATATATATATATATATATATATATATATATATATATATATATATATATATATATATATATATATATATATATATATATATATATATATTATGCACAATGCGGCAACATGCCGACATGTACACAGTAAATCAGTAGCTATATTTTGCGGCAAGTAAACGTCTCGGCTTCACGTACCCTAAAACTATATTTAGTGGCATTTTGTCGATTAAACACCTAACATTACCTTAAACTACGATATTCAAAATAACTTTGCCCGTTGTAACTTGTATGTGCCAACATCATGTATGCGTTGTAATTGATTATCTTTTACTTCTTAGAAACTAATTATTAATATTTCATTCCTTACCACATTTCCCTTTGGAAAAACAATACTATTTTATTGATTCTCCACATATCCTTTCTATTGATCAGCGTTACCGTTCCATGTCAAAGCAATTGAAAATATATGAAGCTTTCTTATACGTTATAAATTAGGGTTTTTTTTAATACCAAAATCACAAAAGATGCCGGCTAGATACCATCATACATGAGTTAATTGCTAAAATATAGCTGGTTAAAAAAAAATACCATCATACAGGTAGATGCTTTTTAGAATTTTTCAGCTTTTGTAAATTGTAATTCAGAGTACAAATGGTGGGTGTTTACATAGTTGTATGACTAAATGGAACATATATTTAAAATAACTACCTAAAAATTCTTGATCCCTTCGACATCTAGCGGGCTGGATACTCAAAGCATTATATAAGAATAATGTGTCGAACAAAGGATTCTAAAACTTTTCCATTTAAATGTTTGCACAAATTTTTTTATAAAAAATGTGAATTAATATATTTGTATAAATTATAGATGCAGTTGATATGAGGTGTAACCGTGCAATCAATGTTTTAAAACTCGGGTTTTTACTTGACCCGGAACAATGGACGGGCACGATTGAACCAATGGTCAACCCGGAACTTGTAGGCTTTCTTCAATTTATTAGGATGAACACATAAAGTTGGTTTTTGTATAAGCTTTCTTTAGAGCAACACTTGTAGTTACTTCAGTTAACGGAACTAGTTTCCAACCACTACCAGCAACACTTGTAGTTACTTCAGTTAACGGAACTGTGTTGGGATATAAATATTCTATTACTGATGCTGCAGTTAGTACTGATGAAGAATTAATGGTGATATACAAGTTAATACTGATGGGGCAGAAAAGCAAATTACTACTGATCTTGGACTTACTACTGACGATGCTGTTTACTACTGATGTCGATAAACAGAACAGATCGTGTCCGAGATTCTAGTATAGTTAGTTATAGAATGTATATCTCTTTGTAGTTCAATTGTAATCGTTTCCTAGAATAACTAGGTTAAAGTGTTAGGCTTCAAGGACTATTATATATAGTTCGTTATGAATTGTAAACATACGTGTATTGATCGATCAAATTAATACATTGAAGCTTTTTGTGAAAAACTTTGGTCGTGTTCATTTATATTTACTTTACAAGTTTACATTGTTCTTATTCAATCAACATAGTGTTAATCCGTAACTTCTATTGTTGAGTAGATCTGTGATTCAATAACTTATTGAGCTAGTCGATCCTGACAAGTGGTATCAGAGCATAAGGTTCTGGATCTACGAATTTAAGAAGTATCAAAAAGTTTCATACTTTCGAAACAAAATTGTTAATCATGTCTGATAACAATGAAAGCACTCAGGCTAACAAGCTTCCAATTCTCACTCCCAACAACTTTGGGATGTGGAAGAACAGAATTAAGCAATACATGCTTATTACTGACTATTCCATGTGGGAAGTTGTTCTTTAAGGCAACAAAACCATTCCAATCCCAATCACCAGTATCAACTGAAGCAGATAAGGTCAAAAGTGATAAGGAAAGGAAGGACAGAGGAATTGAACTAAAGACCCTAAGCACTCTGTTACTTGCCATTCCTAATGACTACCAACATCTATTTGTTGAATATGATGATGCTAAGAAGCTATGGCAGGCACTAGAAAAAAGATTTGTTGGTACCAAAAGTACCAAAAGAAACATGAAATTTGTGCTTAAACAAGAATTCAAAAACTTCAAAGGACAAAAGAATGAATCTTTGTCACAAGTTTTTGATCGATTTAACAAACTCATTGGTGAACTCAACCAGGTTGGAGTTATACCAGACAATGATGATGTCAACAAAAAGTTTCTCAGATCTCTTGGTGAAGAATGGACTATATATACTGTTATATATAGACAAGGAGATGCATTGGAAGAGAAGGAGCTGGATGAACTCTACAATGAACTTAGAGTGTATGAATCTGAGGTAAGTCAGAAAACTCCTAATTTACCTTCAAACAATGCTGCCTTTGTGTCAAATACAGGTACAGGTCAAGATGGTGCATCTGGAAAGCAGATGGAGTCTGAAGATGTAGCTAGAGAATCCTTCTTCTCTAGTCATGTAAACACTGCATACACTGCATTCATTAGTGAAGATCTGGAACAAATTAATCCTGATGATCCGGAAGAGATGGACATAAAATGGCAGATGGCAATGCTGAGCTTGAAGACTAAGAGATTTGTTCAAAGAACTGGTAGACAGAATCTAACCTATAACAAAGGTGAACGTGCTGGATTTGACAAAACCAAAGTCAAATGCTACAACTGCAACAATTTTGGTCATTTTGCTAGAAAATGTCCTAGCAAAGATCAAAGACAAAATTATAACAAGAATAGCACTTCAAATTCAACTGCTTTGGTATCTCAAGAAGGTCAAGGTTATGATTGGAGCTTTCAAGCAGAGGAACATACTCAAAATCAAGCTCTCATGGCCTTCACTAATTCTACAACTGAGGTACATTCTAAATCTTGCACTCCCGAATGCATTAAAGCTTATAAAGAATTAGCAAAACTTAACAAATAAACTCTTGATGAGATGATACTAAACAGAAATAGAAGAATTGAATTTAATGGGTGTATTGCTGATCTGGAAAATCAAATTAAAATCAACAAAATAACTGATCAAAAATTAAAAGATGAATTATTACAAGCAACTTATGATAAAGAACATGCTGAGTTAAAATTAAAGGAAACCATAATCAAGTTAGAAGAATGTCAGTTAGAATTAGAACTAAATAAATAAACTATAAAGAAATTTGAAAGAAGCTCTAAAATAATTGATAAATTAACCAGCAATCAAACCACTGAAAAGTTGTTCATGATGTTGGATATCATGCAGTCCCACCTCCAACCAATTTTATTCCTCCTCTTAAGTCAAGCTCAAAGAGAATCTTAGGTGAATTAAAATTAGAAAGTCAAACTGAAACTAGTAATGATTCATCTGATGATGAACACACCATTAAATCAACTGATACAAGTTTTCATACCACACAAAGTCAAACTGAATCCCCAACATATAATTCAGAAAATATACCCACAATTTTAAGAAGGGGAAATCAAAGAAACTTAAATCAGTTAAAAGAACAAAGAAAACCTGAGAGTGCTAAAACAACTAAATTAACATGTCTAATCTGTAATAAAGTTAATCATCTAGCAAAGGATTGTCACTTCAATCCAATAAATTGCAAAGAGTTCAAGGAATTTAAAGCAAATAAAGAAAAATTAAAAGAATCCAAATTAAAACAAACTGAAAAGGTTCAACAAACAAAAATTCTACATGTTGAAGTCCCAAAATTTGGAAGGTCTGCTCAGAGATTTGTGCAAAATATCAGACATGGAAGCCCAAAACGAAGTAACAATTTTGAAAACAGTCGAAGACAAAATCAATTTTCAAAACATTCAACTTTTTCAAACATCGGTAGGAATTCTCACAATTTTACTACTGGCAATAAACCTAATTACAATGCTGTCAATTATACTTACTATAATACTACTGATCGTACTAACAAGTCATACTACTCAAATGCTACTGGTCCATCAGTAGTAAAATACTCAAAAGCTAAAAATTATGGGTATAAACCTAAATCAGTAGTAAAACCAAACAACAATAACAATAAGCATATGACGACCAAAACTACATTCAAAGCTTATACAAGTCAAAAATCTTATTCTTCAAAGGATGAACCCAAGACAAAACAAGCTTGGGTTCCCAAAATTAACTAATCCATTTACCTTTTGTGCAGAGCATTCAGATCCCTGAAGAAGGAAGAACATGGCACATTGACAGTGGATGCTCTAGGCACATGACTGGAAATCTACAAATTCTTAGAGATTTCAAGTCTTTTGAAGGTGGATATGTTGCTTTTGGTGAAAATCCCAGAGGTGGTAGGATTACAGGTAAAGGTACAATATCAAATGGTAAGATTATTTTTGATGATGTATTTTACGTTGCTGAGCTTAAATATAATCTGGTTAGTGTCTCACAAGTATGTGATAAAAAGAACAAGATTCTTTTTACAGATATAGAGTGCATCATTCTTTCTCCTGACTTTATTTTAGATGAAAAGTTTGTTATTTTAAGAACACCAAGGAGAAACAATGTGTATTGCCTGGATATAGGGGGAGAACTCATTTATTCAAATGAGATCAACTGTTTATATCCAAGGCAAACACAAATGAATCAGACTTCTGACATAGAAGGATGTGTCACACAAATTTTAAGAATATGAATAATATAGTCAAAAAGATTTTGGTAGTTGGTTTACCACAAAAAGAATTCATGTGTGATCATCACTGTGTTGCATGCCTGAAAGGTAAGCAACACAAGACTTCTCATAAGTCCAAAGCAATTAATTCTATTTCTAACCCTTTGCAGCTCTTACATATGGACCTATTTGGACTACAAATGTAATGAGTATTGGAAAGAAACAATACTGTCTTGTTATTACTGATGATTTTTTCAGGTATACTTGGGTTTTCTTTCTTAGGACCAAAGATGAAACAAGTGAGATTATAAAGAATCTGATAGTCAAACTGGAAAACACAAGAGATCTCAAAGTGAAAGCCATTAGATGTGATAATGGCACAGAGTTTAAAAATGCTAACTTAATTACTTTTTGTGATCTTAAAGGTATTGACAGGCAGTACAGCTCACCAGGAACTCCACAACAAAATGGTGTAGCTGAAAGAAGAAATAGAACAATCATTGAAGCAACAAGATCCATGCTTGCAGACTCAAAATTACCAATTACATTTTGGGCTGAAGCTGTTATTACTGCTTGTTATGTTCAGAACAGAGTATTAATAGTTAAGCCTCATTTTAAAACACCTTATGAACTTTTTAATAAAAGAAAACCTTTAATAAGTTTCTTAAAATCATTTGGGTGTCCTTGTACAATTTTAATTACAAGAGAACAAATTGGTAAGTTTGACTGCAAATCAGATGATGGCATCTTTGTAAGATACTCAACTCAAAGCAAATCATACAGAGTATTCAACAAAAGGCTAAGGATCATTGAAGAAAGTGTGAATGTATCCTTCAATGAAAACCTGATGAATGAACAGGGAAATGGTCCAGATTGGTTATTCAATATTGATAATCTAACCAAATGTCGTGATTTTAGCTATAATTGTTATGCAGGTGAAACAAACAGTCAAAACTCACAAGGAGGATCATCATCATTAAATGGTAGTCAAGATACAATGAAGTACATACTGGTTAATACTGATCCCACAGTTAACACTGAGGACAGTAGTAACTCTGGTAACCCTAGCAATCTTGACACCAGTAATAACTCAAACCCAAATGATACTACTGATCCCAGTAGTAATACAGAAACTCAAACAGATGATGATGAACCAAACAATACTGATGTCAGTAATGACAATGAACCACATGAATTAAATGACAATCATGTTACTACTAATACCAGCAGCAATGTAGAATCTCAACAATATCCAGAAGAAACCTGCACAGATGCTCAGATCCCTGACTCCAATGAATCAAAACTTGATAGCCAAATTGTTGCTGATAAAGTCTCCAACTCAAGAACTGAAAAGAATCATCCCTTAGACTAAGTGATGTGAACTCAAATATGCAGACTAGAAGCAAATTTTATTCAACTTTATATTCCAACATTTGCAATATAAGTCTAATCTCTAATGAATGTATGTTTGCATGTTTTCTATCACAGGAGGAACCTAAAAAGATTCAACAAGCAATGAAAGATTCAAACTGGATTATAGCAATGCAAAAAGAACTTCTACAATTCAAATTACAAGCTGTGTGGATACTTGTACCTCTTCCAAAAGGAAAAAGGCCCATTGGAACTCGATGGATCTTTAGAAACAAGAAAGATGAAAGAAGTATAGTGATTAAAAACAAAGCCAGACTTGTAGCCCAAGGAGACACTCAAGAAGAAGGAATAGACTATGATGAAGTATATGCCCCTGTTGCAAGAATTGAAGTAATAAGGATCTTTCTGGCATATGCTTCATTCAAGAAATTCAAAGTCTATCAAATGGATATTAAAAGTGCATTCTGTAGGGATTTACTACGCTCCATGCGACTGATCAACCACTTGGGTCGACCACCTAGTACACGAGTTCGAACCTTGCTGACCAAGAACATGAACTTGTTCTTGACCGGTTAAAACTAACTAGCTGATTTAATCCCTAAATGCGGAACTGGGATTAAACCTAATCCTTAAATCCTAAAGGATTGGGATATTGGAATTCTAGATTAGGTTAACAAGAAAGAAACCTTGTTCGAAGAACTCGAACACACACACACACTTGTGTGTGTTCGTCGACTACTACCAAGAACCCTAGGGTTCTTGGTTCGACTTCGAACAAGAGGAGAAGAAGAAGATGTGTTCCATGAAACATACCTTAGGTTAATGCTTAAGATAAGTCCACTGATGATGAACACGACGAACGATCTTCTAGTTGATCACTTGCAACGATCTTGGATCTTCAAGACTTGAAGAACACGAAGAACGAATGAAGAACACAAAGTGTTGTGTTCTTGGGGTAGTGTTCGGCCGAAACCAAAAGAGAAGGAGGCTAGGGTTTCGAAACTTATGATCAAAGAATAAGGGAACCCTAAGCCTTCTATTTATAATAGAAAGACTTACACTTAGGGCCCTTCTAGTTTAATTAAGATTAATCTCTTAATTAAACTTATCCTTTACACTTTAAACCCTTGTAGTTTTACTAGTTTATTATTGTTGCACTTAACTATCAAATGTCTAGTATTAACACACTATAATTTCGGTACCCATATACACGAAATATATAGACTTGTATTTATACTTTTAATAGTTAATTATATAATAACCTTTATATAATTTACACAATAATATTATCCAATTACTATATGATTTAATAGCTTTAAATCATATCATGGATAACCTTTAATTAACACATTGTATATTTACTCAACTAGTAAATGTACAACTACTTGTATTAATTAGTTAGTTAAACTAATCTAGTAATAAGTTAAACTTAACTTAATACTTAACTGATTCACAATGACTATTATGAATCATTCCTCTTCGTAGTATCGTTGCATAACTTGTTTGTATTACATGTACTCACCGGTGTGACCCTTAAGTGTTTCGTAGGCATGGATGTATCATCATAGGTTGACTGACTGTGCACATAATTCCTTCAGACTCCCACTTGTGCAAGTCTGTAACCTTTGTCTTAATGATACAAGCTACAGTGGCCTTCTAGATGGGCATGTAGGTAACCAACCCCATAAAAACAGCTTATGTAACCCTTGGTGTAGTTTTATGAAAAACTCTTAATAGCGTCTGCTAGTAAAGAACACTCTGTCTTTTACTTCTTGGGTAACGTGAAGGAATTATGTGCACAGTCAGTCAACCTATGATGATACATCCATGCCTACGAAACACTTAAGGGTCACACCGGTGAGTGCATGTAATACGAGCAAAATAAGCAATGATACTACGAAGAGGAACGATTCATAATAGTCATTATGAATCAGTTAAGTATTAAGTTAAGTTTAACTTATTACTGGATTAGTTTAACTAACTAATTAATACAAGTAGTTGTACGTTTACTAGTTGAGTAAATATACAATGTGTTAATTATAGATTATCCATGATATGATTTAAAGCTATTAAATCATATAGTAATTGGATAATATTGTTGTATAAATAATATAAAGGTTATTATATAATTAACTATTAGAAGTATAAATACAAGTATATAATTCGTGTATATGGGTACCGAATTATTAGTGTGTTAATACTAGATATTTAGTAGTTAAGTGCAACAATAATAAACTAGTTAAACTATAAGGGTTTAAAGTGTAAGAGATAAGTTTAATTAAGAGATTAATCTTAATTAAACTAGGAGGACTTAAATGAAACTTATTTTATTATAAATAGAAGGCTTAAGGTTTCATTTAAACCTAATCAATCTATTCCCTTACACCACACAAGCCTAAACCCTAACCCTCCTCTCCTCCATTCGGCCGAGAATAAGATCAAGGGAAGAACACAAGTCTTGTGTTCTTCGTGTTCTTCGTTCTTCGTGTTCTTCGTGTTCTTCGAGTTTCGAAGAACAAGTTCATTGCTTAGATCAACTAGAAGATCGCTCGATTTGTTCATCATCAGTGGATCATTCTTAAGCAATCAACAAGGTATGTTTTGGGAAAACCCTTTTACTCCCTTCTCCCTCTTGGATGAATTCGACCAAAGAACCCTAGGGTTCTTTGGTTGATGGTCGAACGAACCACACAAGCTGTGTGTGTGTTCGAGTTCTTCGTACAAGGTTTCTTTCTTGTTAACCTAATCTAGATCTCCAACATCCCAATCCTTTAGGGTTTAAGGATTAGGTTTAATCCCAGTTCCGCTTTTAGGGATTAAATCAGCTAGTTGGGTTTAACCGGTCAAGAACAAGTTCATGTTCTTGGTCAGCAAGGTTCGAACCAAGAATGCTAGGCGGTCGACCCAAGTGGTTGATCGAGTCTAACCAAACCCTTCAATGGTATCAGAGCATTGGTTTAGAGATCTAGACTAGATTAACAAAGATTGTTTGTTTACTTTAATTTAAGTTTTTTTTTTGTGTCAAGTTTTTCTTCTTCTTCTTCTTGATTATTTTCGAAAAAAATAGGGTAAGAACCCTAGGACCAAGTATGTTAAACTAGTTAAGTTTAATTGGTCAAAAGGATTCTAGAAAAACCCTAGAAATTTCGTGTGAGGCAAAAGAACCCTAGGATCAAGAACATTAAATAAGTTTTGTTTAATTGATCAAAAGGCTTCTTTTCCCTAACCCTAGTGTGTTTCGAAAATTAGGGGAAAACCCTAGAATTTTCGTGACCTAGAAAGAACCCTAGGATCAAGTATATTAAACAAGATATGTTTAATTGATCAAAAGGATTCTTTCCTAAAAACCTTAGGATTTTCGAAATCTAGGAGGAAACTTGGACACCAAGTATGTTAAACTAGCCTAGTTTAATTGGTGGAAAAGTTTCTTAGTGTTAAGATTTTCGAAACCCTAAAGAACCCTAGAACATTAAACTAGTTTAAGTTTAATAGTTTAAAAGTATTAATTAGGATAATAATCTAAAACCTAGTCAATTAGACAAGTTTATGTCTAATAGGTTTAATTATTATTTTGATAGATTTATTTTAACTAGTTCTTTAAACCTAGTAAATTAGACAAAGTTTATTGTCTATAAGGTTTAAATTAAAAAATTTAAATGAATTTATTAAAAGTTATAATCCATCTTAGATTTCAAACAAAGTTTATTGTTTAATAGGATTGATTAAAATTAGTCTTTTAATTAAAATAATGTCTTTGATCAAGAAAGTCAAAACCCTAGTTTTGATTGATTAAAAACAAGATTAGGGTTCTTCTAATTAATTTAGGGAATTGATAAAGAAGGTGTTAATTTTTAAGTTCTAAAATTATCAAGATGTATTTAATTATGTATAAATATATATATGTATTTAAATTTTTCGGAAATTTTTATTAAAAGTTTTAAAAGATATAATAAGTTTATACACATTTTGATTAGTTCAAGTCAAAATGTATACGTATAAATTAGATGTAATATTCTTATTAGAATGTTACAAGTTTATAATTATAGATATACATATATACGAATTTATATATATATTAAATACAAGATAAAATGAAACAATTAAAAGGATAATGTTATTTTGATCTTTAAAGAAATAATAGTATAACTAGTTATTGTATAAGTTATAATATAATTAAAAACTAGAATGTACCAAGTTATGATTTAATTATAACTAGTAATTGTACAAGTTGAAATTATATGATTAACTAGAAATATACAAAGTTATATATATTAAGATGTATAAAGTTATAAGTTATTATAACTAGATAATTATACAAGTAAGTATTTTACAAGTTATGTAATATACTAGATTAATGATCAAGTAATAAATAACAAGAAAACTTAATAACCTATATTTAACTAGTTCAAGTTAAATATAAGAAAGGTTTAAACAAACTAAAGAATTATTATATATAGTTTTTATATAATAGGTTTGTTAGTTTCACCAAGTATAAACCGGTGATTGTGTTAGCTTAAGTTTCATCATGGTTGTTGAAGCTAGTGGGAGCTACACAAGAAAATCACAAAGTTTATAAGTGTGTCGTTAAGACATAAGTCTTGGTCGAATCTAATAAGTCATAACAAATGTTTGATTTCATTATTAGACATATGGAAAACTAGATGTGTTAAACTAGGTTTATGTTTCAAGTTCATGAATCATAAAAATCATTAAAAGTTTAACATAAGTTTGTAAGTTTTTCAAAGTAATATAAAAACAAGTAAATTTTTATTAGAAATAAGGTTTCTCACAAAACCTAGTAAAAACGTTTTGTACACCTCTTTTTAGGTATACATATAAAATCGTGTGAATTCTTGAAACTATAAGTTTCAAAGAATAGTTCTTATGTTTAAAGAATGTGTCTTGGAGAACCATTCAATTCACAAGTCACACCTTTTTAAAACAAGGATTAAGATTGGAATAAAAGTTTAAGTTTAGTTTTAAGACTTAAACAAACCCAAGAAAATCTTAGATCGAAGTACTATCCACCTAATGGAACACCTCACTTGTTCAACGATATTCATATTGTAAGGATAAAGAACCTTAGATATGGATTCAAATCATTGCGAGTGTTAGGGTGCGTAAGGTTCTGTGATAATCGGGAGTCCCGGCGCAGAGCATCGCACTGTCTTAGATGGTCTGATCTATTTTGGTGATAATCGGGAGTCCCGGCCCAAAAAGTACTTGAGTAGAATAAACATACTAGACTTTATTGCTAACTTAGAAATGTACAATTAGATTGTACAAAGTTGTAATAAGTTATAAGTCTAAAGATTCTACGACCCCTAGGAATCGTATCAAGTCTTGATACGATCGGTATGGAAGTTACCTACCAGAAATAGCATGTCTCGTCGGGAAGTGTCCAAACCTTGCGGCGAGAATGTGATATATGGATCCTAGGCCTAAAATATCAATTATGGGTTTATAATATATTTTAGAGAATGTTTATTGATGATTACTAATTAAACTGGGTTTGATTTGTAGATGGCAGCAACAAACACAACGATAAGCTACAACAAACTCTCGCGACGTTTCTTTCTAGGAAAGAAAGAAAAGACTGGGTCAAATTTCCTCAATTGGAAGCGTGATTTTAAGATCATGCTCAGACAAGAGAGGGAAAGGATTGACCGAGAAAGAAACGTATTGAGAACCCCTTCCAAGGATGAAGAAAACGAACCAGGACAAGCGTTTTATGCTTGTAAGGCGTTCGCTTCTTGCAAAATGGCTGAGGGAGCATCAGTAGGTGCACACGTCATGAGAATGAAAGTGCACGTTGATCACCTTACTAGACTTGGACACCACATGCCATTGCAGTTTGCAATTGACATGATACTCAACTCATTGTCCGATGACTACAAGTTCTTTGTAGCCAACTACAACAAACGTAATATGGATAATTCCATTCCCGAGCTACAATCCATGCTTGAGGCTGTTGAGTTGAATATTGAGACCAATTCTAAAAGGGGTCACATAACTAATGACTGCGATGAGGAAGGGCATGGTGGTAAAGGAAAGGGTAAAACCTATCCTAACCAAGGAGTGCCAAATGGTAAAGGTGTCAAACAAAAGGTCAAGAAGGTTAGGCCTAACACTGCGAGGACCGAGAACCGGTGCTTCAAGTGTGGTGAGGCTGGGCATTGGAAAAGAAATTGTCCAAAGGGTGCAAGTGGTAGTGGAGGAAACGCAAGTTCCTCAGGTAACACAACCACACGTCTTAATCACTTTAAGATACTTGTAAAGTACATTACGAGTAATCTAACTTTTGCAATCGTTTATTGTAGGAGGAACTGGAAAGTGATAGTGACCGGCATGAGATGGTGATGATCCCACGAGCACCAAGTTTTTATAATTCAGTTTTTTTAGTGGATTCGTTTTAAACAATTTTACTTTATTGTTTGGATAATTTTATTTTGTTAAAACAAGTTTCACTTTTGGTTTTAATCAATTATCGAATCCATGGTTGAATTATACTGTGTGCATGTGTGATAATTACACTAGTCAAGGTTTATGACTAGATTGTAAGTCAAGTTTTGATTTACTTATGTTTCATGTTTATATATTTGTTTGATTGTTGTATAAATAATGTCTTGATAACTCAAGGTATTTAGATGCTAGTAATTAGAAAGTTTTTCTAATGAAAGTATTTAAAAGTTTTATGGAAGCATAAGGTTCAAAAGTTATTGAACTTAGTTAAAACATCTTAAGTAAAAGTAATTACTTATGATAGAAAATTTTAAAGTATTAGTATTAATATAGTATGATTATATTGGATATAATCAAGATAGACTCTAAAGAGTATTATTACAAGTCTTTCATACTTGTAGTAAAAGAATTTAATGAAGTCATAATTCCCTTATAGGAATAATTGGGTATTCGCATAATCTAAGTAAAATGACTTAGACATTAAATGACTCTTAAAAGGGACAAACTATATTAAAGTATTTAAGAATTAAAAGGTATTATTGCAAGTCTTTTATACTTGTAATAAATACAATATTTAATCAAGTCATAATTCCCTAATAGGAATAATGGATATTTGACAAATCCAAGTGATGAATTTGGCATTAAATAAAATTCTTAAAAGAATACTAATGTGTTTAAGAATTGATAGTATCATTTCAAGTGTTTCATACTTGTTAGATACAATGATCAATAAAGATCATAATTCCCTAAATAGGAATGTTGGATAATCGCAAATCCAAAGGATGATCTTAATTATTGATAGAATTCTTAAAAGATTAAACTACAAGTTATTGACTAGGTCAAGGTAGTTTAAGAGATGCTTAAGTTCCATAAAAGTAAGTGGGAGCTAAGACTAACGAACTTCATTAAAGATGTTAATGAATTCAGTAAGTTAGTAAGACATTAACAACAAGGTTTTACCAAGTCGTTAGCCAAAGAGTTAAGAGAAATAACAAATGATCGATTAGATTATTGCAAACCTAATAGCGTGATCACAAGTCTTGTGATTAATTATTGCATATCTAATAGGTTGTTAACACTTCAAGTGGATAACACAATCATTTAAGGAAATTTCTTTAACTAGTAAGAATATCTACAAATCAAGTAACTAAAAGAGACTTTAGTTACAAGGTTAATTTTATGAATTCAAGAAACTAAGGAGTTAATTTCCAATCCTCCTATGTTTACCGAATTACATAAAAGGCAAGACTAGAATATGTTCTAGATTGTTGCAAGAACAATATCTAGCAAAGACAAAAGTAATAGTATTCCTAAATACTCGTCTTATGTCTTTAGTTTAATAGAAATGATTGGTTTAGTGATAAAGTTACAATTAAATTTGTAAGAATCATTAAGTAATCAACACGAACGAAAGGAATAAGTAATGATCTAGTAATAATTCAGTATATATGTCCAGCAAGGAATAATACTTGAGTTAGTATCATTCTTATTCAGACTTTGTATGTTTTACAAGATCCATGAATAAAAGTCTATTTATTCAAGAAGACACAAAATCCGTGACTACTCGTCTTGGTGGGAACCTCGATGGGACGTTAACGTCATCGCGGTATTTGGTGGTAGATTCGAAGTTCTTCGAAGATAGCTACACAAGTTTTGTGTAAACCAAATATCGGTGATATTCTGTTGGAGGCTCAACGAATATTGGATTGACCACCGTGTCAAGGAAAAAAGCCTTACCCCTTTGGATCTTAAGATAACAAAACAACCTAGACTAGTTTTGATTAATATGTAGAATAAAATAGCTAAGTTTAGGACTGATACTGAGTGATCAGTATTGGAACTCAGTATCAGTACTCAGTATCAGATAGTGATACTGAGTAGAAGGACTGAGTTACATTTGTTATGTAACGGACTAAGATCAAATCCCTTGATCTTAGTCATTTTCCTAGCTTAGTCTTTCAGTTACTCCTTTGCCCATTATGTAAGATCTCTATATCATTATAAATAGAGATCATCTTGCAAAGGAGAACTTACCAATTCACTTTACATTTTCATACCTTTTGTAATTGATCAGTGGTCTTGTTATTCCGCAACAAGCCACACTTAGTGGAATTATACATTTGACTCATATTTTGTTCTTATACAATATTTGTCTTAAGTTATAATTATCCAATCAATTAACCATCTAAACCAGGGCATTGTGACCTAACAACTGGTATCAGAGCAGGCTAAATAAACTCTTATTTAGTCGATCTATTACCCTGGCAGCCATTCCTTATACTTATCCTTCACACACTCCAAAATAAAAAATGTCTACCATTGTTGCACCAATTATGTCTGGAAAGGGAGTACCCATCTTTGATGGTAAAGACTTCCATCAATGGAAGCTAAAAGCTCAGTGGTATCTTGAATCCATTCATCATGAAATGCTAACTGTGCTAAATGATGGTCCTATCATTCCACAAACTGTGGAACCTGTTGCTGCTACTGATAATGCTCCTGAGAGCATAAGAACTGTACCTATACTAAAGCACAACTGGACTGATACTAACCGTCAGTTGTATGCTTTAGACTCCAGAGCTAAAGGGGTGATTGGTAATGCTGTTACCAAAGAAATTCTCAATGCAATCATGGAATTGCCAATAGCAAAGGCTATGTGGGATAGCCTATCAGTCACTTATGAAGGCACACCAAAAGTGAAGTTGCAAAGAAAGAGCAACATGAGAAAAAAGTATGAAAACTTCTTCTCAAATCCAAATGAAGACATCACTTCTCTTTACAACAGGTTTAATACTATTGTTCATGGTCTAATTAGTGTTGGCATTGTAAAAGAGGAAGGGGAACTTGTTCAAAAGTTCCTGGACAGTCTTCCTCAACAATTTCTTGACATGTCAAATTCTGTCAATGCTGCTAACAACATTGAGTCATATACTCTTCAAACTTTATATGGCCTAATGTTGAACCATGAAGAGAATACTGCTTCAAGACTGATCAACTGGAAGAAAACTGATCAATCTTCAAATGGAATGGCTCTCATTGTGCAACAAGCATATACTGTGACTGAACCTGATGAACCAGTAATTGATCTTGCTGATGCTGAGGCAGAAGAGCTTGAGACTCAAATGGCTCTTATGTCTATAAAGCTGGATCAGTTGAAAAAGAAGAGGCTTGGTGTTAGCTCTTCTAATACTGACCCAAGATCAGGTCTTTGCTATAGGTGTGGAAAACCTGGACATATTGCTGCAAATTGTCATACCAAGTCTTCTGAGACTGATCAGAATGACAAGATTGCCTACCGAGCAAAGAGGTATAGAGACAAGTATGTCAAACTGAAGAACTGGAGCAAGGGCAAGAGGGCAGAAGGGAATGGAGCACCTCATCAAGCACTATACTCTGAAGCTTGGATGGATGATGACATAAGTGATGATGAGGAAGAGATTGAGAATAAAGCCTTTATGGCTTTCACTGAAGATGATTTGAAGAGCTCCTTTGAAAAGGATATCAAAGAGGCTGAGAGGATGAGTGTTCATACTGATTGGGATTCCACTCAGTTGTACAAGGTAAGTTCCTTTCAAACTTATTCAGTGAATGAAAAAACTAAGATTTTTGAGTATATGATTGTTGATCTTAAAACTTCCGTACAAAAAGAAAAAGCTTTAAAATTAACAATTCAAGAACTTGAAAGGGTAAATAATGAAAACTTAGATAAATTAGCAAAGTATAAAGATTTAGAACTAAACCTTTCAGATTTAAAGGACATTAACCAAAGATTAGCTGATAAAGCTCACTTACACAAACTTGAAAAAGAAAAATTTGAAAAACAGTGTAAATCTTGGGGAAATGCTTCAATAAAATTAAATAAATGTTTAAATCAACAATTCCCAGAAAATGTGAGAGCTGCACTTGGTGTTGATCCTCAATTTAAAAATAGGAATAATTTTGCTGATTTATTTGAAGAGTTTTCTAATATGAATCCTATTAAATTTATAAAAGCTAAAACTTTTTGTGAAGTTGGATGTCAAACCGAGTCAGATGATGAGGAAAATGAAATTTTAGAAAAACCTATTGGTCCCTCCATTTGCTCAAAGTGCTATACTGAGCTACAAGAACTCAGTATTGAATTTCCTGTAAAGGAAATTTCTGATACTGAGCTCCCATTAGATCAGTATGACACTTCTGCTGTTCCACCTTTTGAATTATTATTTAATACAACAACTTTTGAATTATATAATGATAATAAGACAACTTCTATCTCAAATGTTTCATCTAATACAGAAGTTGCAGGAACAGGAACATCATATACTGAGACATCTAAAGAACCTATTAAAGTTGTTTCTTCAAAACATGATAAACAAAAAACAACTTCAACTAGGTCCACAGTTGGCAGAAACAAGAAGTCTTACACTAATAATATTAGAATGACTTCTCTGCCAAATAAAAAGAAGCAATCAGATCCACCACCCTTTAAACCAGTAAAACAAAATGTTAAAACACCTATTAAAAATGACAAAAATAACATTTTAAAAACACTTGGTGATCAGGTCAAATCTTTAAGTAAAAAATTTGCAAAACTTATTCATACTGATCTACCAAAAGTGCAACAGTTTTCTAAAATACCTTATGAAAATATGTTTAGAAATAGACCTAGAAAATGTTATAGGTGTCATCATACATGTCATAAGGGAGATGAATGCTGGACTGATCTCTCAAATCCTAGGTACTCAGTACCAAAGAAAAGGACTGAAAATAAGTCAGTATCACCAAAGAAAACCTCTAAAGTTTCCACTGAAGTGTTACTGACCTCTCCAAATAAAGAGATCAGGATAAAATCTGTTCATTCCACCAAAGGTCCCATTCAACAATGGGTGCCTAAAAGGAACTAACTTTTACTTTGTGTCTTGTGCAGGGTGACAGAAAATGGTATTTAGATAGTGGCTGCTCAAGACACATGACAGGCAGTATGGAATACCTTCTCAATTATACTCCAGAGAAGGGTCCTTTTGTTAAATTTGGAGATGACTCGGTGGGAAAGACAAGAGGTTATGGTGTGATCAAGGCAGGCAACATAACTTTTAAAAGAGTTGCCTATGTAGAGGGTCTTAAACACAATCTACTCAGTATCAGCCAGATGTGTGATGATGACAATGAAGCTCGATTCAGGAAGGTTGCAGGAATCATCTACAATGATAAAGGGCAGCCTGTACTCATTGCTAGAAGAGAAAAAGATGTATATGTGGTCAACCTATCTGAAATAGACCCAACTATTCGAGTATGTCTGCTTTCTAAAGTCAAGCCAGAATTGCATTGGCTATGGCACAAGAGACTCTCTCACATCAACTTTAGAAATATCAACGAGCTCAGTATGAAGAAACTGGTGAGAGGGTTGCCCACTATTACTTATTCAAAAGATAAGTTATGCTCAGCATGTGAAATGGGCAAGCAGAAGAAGAGTTCATTCAAGTTAAAGGTCAATCATTCCATTAATGAATCTCTTACTATGATACATATGGATCTTTTTGGCCCCATCAGCACACCATCTTTGGCAAAAAAGATCTATACCCTAGTCTTGGTTGATGAATTCTCAAGATATACTTGGGTCATCTTCCTCAAGACTAAGTCAGATGCAACAACAGAAATCATTGCCTTTATAAAAAGAGAGGAACTTCAAAAAGGCAACAAGGTCAAGCAACTTAGAAGTGACCATGGTACTGAGTTTAAGAACTCAGTATTAGCCGATTTCTGTGAAGAAAAAGGAATCATTCAAAACTTCTCTGCAGCTTACACACCACAACAAAATGGTGTTGTGGAAAGAAAGAATAGAACATTAATTGAAGCTGCAAGAACTTTGTTATGCCATGCTGGACTGGCACTGAGTTTCTGGGCTGAAGCTGTAAATTGTGCAAACTTCACTCAGAATAGAGCCACTATAGTCCAGAGACATCAGAAGACTCCATATGAGTTATACAATGGCAAGATTCCTAATGTGGAATACTTCCACATCTTTGGAAGTAAATGTTTTGTACTCAGTACAAAACAAAATCTCAACAAATTTGCTCCCAAAGCAAATGAAGGTGTGTTCATGGGCTACTCTCCACACTCTAAAGCCTTCAGAGTGTATATCATCTCAACTAAGATGATTGTAGAATCCATTCATGTCACATTTGATGAAGATCAGAATGAGCATTCTACCTCAGCAAGTGAAGACATAAGTGGCATAGATATCCTATGCAATCCAGAAAACTCCATTGCTGAAGAGCCCAAGTTTCATCCACACTTTATTCCTAATAAGTTTAATGAAACTGATCAAGTTCGAACTCAGTCTTACTCTTCTGCGACTAATACTGAGGCTCCCATAACAGAGAACCTTCACACTGAGTTTCCAACTACTGATCTGAACCACTCTACCTATGAAGAAGGTGAAACATCCAACACTTCACAAGAATCCACCTCATCTCTGCAAAATGAAGCTGAACAGCAACCTCCGGTGTCTAATACTGACCAGAATTCCACTCAGTATCAGACACACAACACACCCAATCAACAAGATAGTGTTGATCTTACTTCAAATGCTCCCTTAGGGAACAATTTAAGGGAACACAGAGACCATCCACACTCAAATATTATTGGTCCTATTGAAGAAGGTGTCCAAACAAGAAGAAAGTTAGAGTTTCCACCCCAAGCAACTGCAAATTTCTGTTTCTTCTCAAGTTTTTTATCTACCATTGAACCAAAGAAAGCTGATGAAGCTTTACTAGATGAAGATTGGGTAGAAGCTATGCAAGAAGAGCTCACAGAGTTTGAGAGAAACAAAGTTTGGAACTTAGTACCACCTCCTACTGGCAAAACTATTATTGGTACTAAGTGGGTATTCAGAAACAAGATGGACAAGGATGGTGTTGTCATCAGAAACAAAGCAAGGTTGGTTGCTCAAGGTTACATGCAAGAAGAAGGCATTGACTATGATGAAACTTTTGCACCAGTTGCAAGAATTGAAGCTATTAGGTTGTATCTTGCATATGCAGCTTTTAAGAACTTCAAAGTTTATCAGATGGATGTCAAGAGTGCTTTTCTAAATGGAAAACTACAAGAAGAAGTTTATGTTAAACAACCACCAGGTTTTGTTGATCCTAAATTTCCTACTTATGTTTTCAAGGTTGATAAAGCTCTATATGGGCTCAAACAAGCTCCAAGAGCCTGGTATGATACTCTGTCTGAGTACCTTATTAAAAATAAATTTACAAGAGGTAAAATTGATAAAACATTATTTTCAAGAAGGAAAGGTTCTGACATCTTACTCATTCAGATATATGTAGATGATATTATCTTTGGCTCCACTGACAAGTCAATGTGTGACTGGTTTGCTAAGATAATGTCAACTCAGTATCAGATGAGTATGATGGGAGAACTTACTTATTTTCTTGGTTTACAAGTTGAACAAAAGCCTGATGGCACTTTTATAAATCAAAGTAAGTATGTGCATGACATGTTAAAGAAATACAAATTCGAAAACTTATCTTCCATGCATACTCCTATGGGTACTCAGGAAAAGATAACTAAGGATGAAACTGGTAAATCAGTTTGTCAATCCACATACCGAGGTATGATTGGTTCCTTACTTTACTTAACTGCTAGCAGACCTGATATCATGTTTGCAACATGTTTGTGTGCTCGGTATCAGGCTGATCCTAAAGAATCACACATGAAAGCAATTAAGCGCATCTTTAGATATCTTACACGTACTCCTAACCTGGGTCTTTGGTATCCCAAAGATTCAAACTTTGCCCTTGAAGGGTACACAAATGCAGATTTTGCAGGTTGTAGATTGGATAGAAAAAGCACAAGTGGAGGATGTCAATTCCTAGGTGGAAGACTAGTAGGTTGGTCATCCAAGAAGCAAAATTCGGTAGCAACTTCCACAGCAGAAGCAGAGTATGTTGCTGCAGGGAGTTGTTGTGCTCAATTATTATGGATGCAGTATCAACTATTGGAGTACGGGTTCAACTTTACAAACACTCCAATTCATTGTGATAACAAGAGTGCTATTGCTATCACAGAGAACCCAGTCTATCACTCCAAAACTAAGCACATTGATATCAGACACCACTTTATTCGAGATAATGTGGAAAAAGGTAAGGTTGAGGTAGATTATGTACCAACAGATGAACAATTGGCAGATGTATTTACTAAACCTCTCCCTGAGGAAAGGTTTGTGTATTTACTAGGGCAATTAGGTATGTTGAATCCTTGATCTTTCTTAATTTTCTTTAAAACTGAACGCTCAGTATCACTCCTGTTGATACTGACCACTCAGTATCACTAGTCTGTTATCATCAAAATTTAAAATTTCTATTTTTTTTATTAATTTCAAGAGTAAATGAATTGTTTTTATATTTTTAAAATTTTTTTAAATTAATTTTTTAAACTCAGTATTGGGGTATGACGACGTTCACACTGAGCTTAACCCTCATACTGCCCAACGGTAACCTTTCTTAATAGGAAAGTTACCGTTTGCACATGATAAGGCAGTCAAATCAGCCGGTTTAACTTCCCAATACCTTGATTATCTTTCAATCACCTATAAATAACCGTTTTTTTTTACTTCAAATTTTTTAACAATTATTTCATTCTTTCTCTTTAAATTCTCTCTGCGATTAACGATTTCACTTTCATTTAGCAAGCAAAAACTCTTAAATCAAAATCACAGATGGCGAATTACACTTTCGTCGCTCCAGAGGTTGAATCGGAAATAAAATTCCGAAATGATGAACTGCCCAGGTTTGCGAGGAACAACATCACAGCAAATTTCACTATTCCTCAAGCCTGGGTATGCCAAGAATTCACAATCATTGTGACTTTTATGAAGCATTGCCCAATTGCTCGTGCACTGACCTTGTCTCCTCGAGCTATTTACCCAGAAATGCTATGCGAGTTTTGGTACTCTGCCACACCCGATTCTCCAGATATGATTGCTGGGTGGGTAATTAGAGATCAAAGAAGGGCATTTGTTTCTACTGCCATCATTTGTGAAACACTGAGGCTTCCCGCTCAAGCTCAGTATGACCCATTCGTTGATAGAACAGAGGCACGCGCAGTATTGCCATTTTTGGGTCGAAGAGGAACAACGGGCATCATCAAAAGAAACGAATTTGGTCCTATGTGGGGTATCCTTATTACAACAATTATTCGGTGTATGACCCACAAGACGGGTGCTTTGGACCAAATAAATGAATTTGGGATGCAAATAGTACATGCTCTGTACTATGGAAGAAACATTGATTATGCACGGCACATTTTCAATGAATTAGCTGCTTTGGTTCGGGCTAACACAAGGGAATGTAATGTCCCTTTCTGCAGATTCTTATCACTCATCTTTCAACACTCAATGCCCACACATACATATGATGAGTTTCACAGTCCAAGGGTTGATCTTCCTCCTCTTAGTGAGAAGATCTTCTTTTACAGGCCAAGACAAGGAGAGCCTCTACTGAGTCCTTGTATGTGGCCATTGTTCAAGAACACAAAATGAAGAAGCAGACATGTCTGATACTGAATCAGACAATGATGATGATGATGATAATGATGATAATAGTGGAGGATAGGCCGGTCAAGATGTTGAGATGCAGGATGTTCCACAAGTTCAAGAACCGACTCAACAACATATCTCTCCACATGCACAGGATCCTGATGCTCCTCATATTGAACCAGCTTCTAATACTGAGTCCTCAGAAGATACACCATTGGTCCTCCAAAGAAGAAGAAGAAATCTTTCCCCTGAGATTATGGGAAACTTATCATCTGAGGAGGTGCAGCCTGCAAATGTTCCATCATTAACTGCATCTCTTCAAGCCCAAAGCCTAGTTGCAGCCACTGCTGACCTTCCAGGTCCAGAACTAATTCCAACTGCTCAACCTATTGAGGAACCTCATGTTCCTCTTGATGTGGAGATTCAATATGAGCAAACTACACTGGAAGGTGCTCAGCAAGACAGACCAGTCGGTATTGAAGATGTTGGTGCTACAAATCAACAATCACATGATCCTGCACCGACCTCTGCCAATGCTAGAAGGGAATCTGACAGAGTCTCAGGTATGAATTTCCAAAAAAGCCCTTAAACTTATATATATATATTTCATTCCCAAATAGAGACTAAGTATTGGCCAGTACCAACTCAATACTGACCAAAGTCTCACACGATCTTTCAAATATATATCCGTTTATGGCCAACATAGCTAGCCCACTGCTGCTATGCAAAATTCATATACTGAGCACACAATTGATCATTGTCAGTCTACAGTTGTCTCAACATTTAAAGAGACAATGGTGGTTGATGTCAAACTGACACCCACTGGTGCTGCTTGAATAATGTCCAACTTATTTTTGAGTTGGGTACCATAATTCAAGAAATGATCACAAACCCTTTAGCCACAGAATCCAAAATTTTTCCATGGGGTTTAGCCACATTTCTGTTATCACTCTAATACCGAGTGATAAACATTGAAAATAACAAGAAGCACATCCCAGGCTTCGAATTCCCAAACCCAAACCTTTTAGTAAATGTGACTTATCCTATACCGAGCTACTTAAATTTTCACACTCACTTTTACTAAAATCTTCTTACACATGCTATGCACAAGTCCACAATATTTCATCATACACCAGATGAAATACAGACTTCACAAATTCTGTTTATATGATTATAGAGTTAAACAACACCACAATTCTATTTGATAAACCTTTCTTTCTAACCAGTTTTATATTTTTGTTTCTTTAGCACCATCTGTGCAGGGTATTCCAGCATCACAGGCTGCAGAAGAACAAGTAACTCTGCAAGCAATCATGCAGAATATTCTGGCCATTCAACACACTCAGAATACAATCTTGGCCAGAATGGACACTATGAGTAGGGACATTGACTCTATCAAACAGTCAGTCTCACTACTCCAACAACAACATAAGCCTCCATCCCCTCCACCATCCTCACATGGTGGACATAATGAAGAAGGAGAAGGCGATGATGATCCTGCGCAAATGCAATCACCATCCCATGCCAATACTGAGGGTGATACTGATGCTGCGACTGAGCCCATGCCATCCCCTACCATTGAAGCACCACAAGGGGACATGGGTGGTGATACTGATCCTCTTCCCTCCCCATCCAATGATAACAATAAGGGGGAGAAGAGATAAAGAGATACTGAGGTTGATCAACCTGAGCCATCTGCTCAGGGGGAGAAAAGACGAAGATTGAATGAAGACCAACCTCCACAATAAGAACAACAACAACAACAACATCAGCAAAGTCCTCATACTGAACCACTTCGATTTTAGTATGAGAGAAGAAGACAAAGAAGTAGGTCAGTACTACACTTTGAAGACCCACTTGAGCCATCTGCTCAGGGGGAGACTCACACTGACCAACCACAGCAAGCTTATACTGAGCCACCTGTTCTAGAAGAAAATAACTTGCAAATTGTGGTATATAGGCCTTTCATCTGGCTTATTACTGATGATGAAGATGAAGAACCAGATTTAGTGAACTATGCACTAAATCTGGTAGAACAAGAAAAATCTTCATCATCATCCTCGGATGATGAAGAACCAGAAAATCTGGTGATTAGAAGAAGGAGTTCCTTATCAAGAAGACCCATCAATGCAGTTCTCACTTCTTCTGAATCAAGTGAGGAACCTGCTCCTTTGGTAACAAGACAAAGAAGACCTGTTCATACATTGGACAGTGATACTGAGCAGGCTCCAAGACTGACTTCTCAACAACTCTGGGCAGAACAAGAAAGATTTTTATATGAGCAAGAGTTGGGAATCAAAGTTGAACCAGAATCTGACCCAGATACTGATACTCTTGGTCCTTCACATAGAATCTCAAGAAAGGGGTCCATACCATATTCAACATTATTGGAATATGGTTGCTGCTAGGACTCAGTATAAGGAGGAAAGGAAGGAGTTCTTGAGGACCAAAAACATTTCCAAATGTAAGGGGGATACATTGGTTGAATCTGGATGTCAATAAAGTAAAAGTGAAGCTCAAAGAAGGAAGAATCACTATCACTTGTACTGACTTAACCAGTCCTCCCATGAAGATATTTATTCATGATATTCAAAGAATTGGTCTTCAAGACTGGGTGAAGATCACAAGACTGATCAAAGAGCTTCCAAAGAAATCAACTTATGATCAAATAGTATTGGATGAGATTTGTGCAGTAGCTGCATTATGTTATGAGAAGGACTTGCTTCATGAAATAGAGTATAGAACACTCAGTGTGATGACTGAAGCTTACTCAAACAACAGACCAGAATGTCTTCATACATACAAGTATCTTAAAAAGTACCCTCTTCCTCCTAACCTTGTTTTTCAGGATCAAAAGAGTGTCATATATCCAACTTCTGGATATATGTATACTGACTCAGAGGATAGAGAGTGCTTCATTTCTGAAGAAGATCTACCATGAGCTCAAATCAGTCACCTTGTTGGACTGAAATGGATGATCACCAAGAAAGAAGACTCTTGGTTCAGAAAGAAGATTGTTGCAGTTCTGCATAGCAGAAGGGATGAACTCAAGAGCAGAGAAGAGTTTGTCCATATCAAACAAGAAGTCTTCTATGAGAATGAAGCCATCAACAGCAGATGAAGAAGAAGATTTTGCTACCTATGCTGTTGTATTTTTTTTCTTTTTATCTCTTTGTAATTGTTTTGTTATCATTAGATAGGGGGAGATTGTTAAGGCAAAAAGCCTTACCCCTTTGGATCTTAAGATAACAAAACAACCTAGACTAGTTTTGATTAATATGTAGAATAAAATAGCTAAGTTTAGGACTGATACTGAGTGATCAGTATTGGAACTCAGTATCAGTACTCAGTATCAGATAGTAATACTGAGTAGAAGGACTGAGTTACATTTGTTATGTAACGGACTAAGATCAAATCCCTTGATCTTAGTCATTTTCCTAGCTTAGTCTTTCAGTTACTCCTTTGCCCATTATGTAAGATCTCTATATCATTATAAATAGAGATCATCTTGCAAAGGAGAACTTACCAATTCACTTTACATTTTCATACCTTTTGTAATTGATCAGTGGTCTTGTTATTCCGCAACAAGCCACACTTAGTGGAATTATACATTTGACTCATATTTTGTTCTTATACAATATTTGTCTTAAGTTATAATTATCCAATCAATTAACCATCTAAACCAGGGCGTTGTGACCTAACACACCGTGACAATACTTCGTGGTTGAAAAGTTCAAAAGTATTGTTCACTAGGATTGTCCTTAAGCCTGAGGTATTTGGTCTAGGATACGATGACTAATGTGCTTTGGTTCAACTCAGACAATACTGAAATACGTTTGTCATACGAGGAAGATACTGGGTATAAAGGAAGTTGTATTTTAAATCGAAATATACAAGATGGTAATTGCACCTCCTTTTTAGGAGAGATATTTATAGGTCCTTTGACGTGATGAGATAACTGGAAAGTGCATGGCCATGCCCAAATGAACTGATTTGTTCTTTGTCGTTTATCACAACAGTTTGAATCAAGAAGTCATGAAATGATTTCGAATACAGGAGTTGATAATTTCTACCATGCTCGTATTCGTTGTCACAAATATCGTGCTGCAAGGGATGAGCCTAACATAGGTTGCCCAAGAAGTAGAGACAGAGTGTTCTTTACTAGGAGACGCTATTAAGGAGTTTTTCATAAACCATACCTGGGTTACGTAAGCTGTTTTTATGGGGTTGGTTACCTACATGCCCATCTAGAAGTCCACTGTAGCTCGTATCATTAAGACAAAGGTTACAGACTTGCACAAGTGGGAGTCTGAAGGAATTATGTGCACAGTCAGTCAACCTATGATGATACATCCATGCCTACGAAACACTTAAGGGTCACACCGGTGAGTGCATGTAATACGAGCAAGATAAGCAATGATACTACGAAGAGGAACGATTCATAATAGTCATTATGAATCAGTTAAGTATTAAGTTAAGTTTAACTTATTACTAGATTAGTTTAACTAACTAATTAATACAAGTAGTTGTACGTTTACTAGTTGAGTAAATACACAATGTGTTAATTATAGATTATCCATGATATGATTTAAACCTATTAAATCATATAGTAATTGGATAATATTGTTGTATAAATTATATAAAGGTTATTATATAATTAACTATTAGAAGTATAAATACAAGTATATAATTCGTGTATATCGGTACCGAATTATTAGTGTGTTAATACTAGATATTTAGTAGTTAAGTGCAACAATAATAAACTAGTTAAACTATAAGGGTTTAAAGTGTAAGAGATAAGTTTAATTAAGAGATTAATCTTAATTAAACTAGGAGGACTTAAATGAAACTTATTCTATTATAAATAGAAGGCTTAAGGTTTCATTTAAACCTAAACAATCTATTCCCTTACACCACACAAGCCGAAACCCTAACCCTCCTTTCCTCCATTCGGCCGAGAACAAGATCAAGGGAAGAACACAAGTCTTGTGTTCTTCGTGTTCTTCGTGTTCTTCGTTCTTCGTGTTCTTCGAAGAACAAGTTCATTGCTTAGATCAACTAGAAGATCGCTCGATTTGTTCATCATCAGTGGATCATTCTTAAGCAATCAACAAGGTATGTTTTGGGAAAACCCTTTTACTCCCTTCTCCCTCTTGGACGAATTCGACCAAAGAACCCTAGGGTTCTTTGGTTGATGGTCGAACGAACCCCACAAGCTGTGTGTGTGTTCGAGTTCTTTGTACAAGGTTTCTTTCTTGTTAACCTAATCTAGATCTCCAACATCCTAATCCTTTAGGGTTTAAGGATTAGGTTTAATCTCAGTTCCGCTTTTAGGGATTAAATCAGCTAGTTGGTTTTAACCAGTCAAGATCAAGTTCATGTTCTTGGTCAGCAAGGTTCGAACCAAGCATGCTAGGTGGTCGACCCAAGTGGTTGATCGAGTCTAACCAAACCCTTCATAATGTTGTTAGGCTTATCCCTTGCAGCACGATATTTGTGATAACGAATACGAGCATGGTAGAAATTATCAGCTCCTGTATTCGAAATCATTTCATGACTTTTTGATTCAAACTGTTGTGATAAACGACAAAGAACAAATCAGTTTGTTTGGGCATGGCCATGCACTTTCCAGTTTCTCATCACGTCAAAGGACCTATAAATATCTCTCCTAAAGAGGAGGTGCAATTACCATCTTGTATATTTCGATTTAAAATACAACTTCCTTTGTACCCAGTATCGCCTCGTATGACAAACGTATTTCAGTATTGTCTAAGTTGAACCAAAGCACATTAGTCATTGTATCCTAAACCAAATACCTCAGGCTTTAAGGACAATCCTAGTGAACAATACTTTTGAACTTTTCAACCACGAAGTATTGTCACGGTGGTCAATCCAATATTCGTTGAGTCTCCAACAAAATATCACCGATATTTGGTTTACACAAGACTTGTGTAGCTATCTTCGAATGACTTCGAATCTACCACCAAATACCGCTATGACGTTAACGTCCCATCAAGGTTCCCACCTAGACGAGTAGTCACAAATTTTATATCTTTTGAATAAATAGACTTTTATTCATGGATGTTGTAAAACATATAAAGTCTGAATAAGAATGATACTAACTCATGTACTATTCCTGACTGGACATAGATACTGAATTATTACTGGATCATTATTTATTCCTTTCGTTTGTGTTGATTACTTAATGATTCTTACAACCTTAATTGTAACTTTATCACTAAACCAATCATTTCTATTAAACTAAAGACATAAGACGAGTATTTAGGAATACTTATTACTTTTGCCTTTGCTAGATATTGTTCTTGCAACACTCTAGAAAATATTCTAGTCTTTCCTTTTATGTAATTCGGTAAACATAGGAGGATTGGAAATTAACTCCTTAGTTTCTTGAATTCATAAAATTATCCTTGCAACTAAAGCTTCTTTTAGTTACTTGATTTGTAGATATTCTTACTAGTTAAAGAAATTTCCTTAAATGATTGTGTTATCCACTGAAGTGTTAACAACCTATTAGATATGCAATAATTAATCACAAGACTTGTGATCACGCTATTAGGTGTGCAATAATCTAATCGATCATTTATTATTTCTCTTAACTCTTTGGCTTAACGACTTGGTAAAACCTTGTTGTTAATGTCCTACTAACTTACTGAATTCACTAACATCTTTAATGAATTACGTTAGTCTTAGCTCCCACTTACTTTTATGGAACTTAAGCATCTCTTAAACTACTACTTTGACCTAGTCAATAACTTGTAGTTTAATCTTTTAAGAATTCTATCAATAATTAAGATCATCCTTTGGATTTGCGAATATCCAACATTCCTATTTAGGGAATTATGATCTTTATTGATTACTTTATCTAACAAGTATGAGACACTTGAAATGATACTATCAATTCTTAAACATATTAGTATTCTTTAAGAACTTTGTCTAATGCCAAAGTCATTTCTTGGATTTGTCAAATATCCATTATTCCTATAAGGGAATTATGACTTGTTTAAATATTGTATTTATTACAAGTATAAAAGACTTGCAATAATACCTTTTAATTCTTAAATACTTTAATATAGTTTGTCCCTTTTAAGAGTTATTTAATGTCTAAGTCATTTTACTTGGATTACGCGAATATCCAATTATTCCTATTAGGGAATTATGACTTCATTAAATCCTTTACTACAAGTATGAAAAGACTTGTAATAATACTCTTAAAGTATATCTTGATTATATTAAATATAATCATACTATATTAATAATAATACTTTAAAACTTTCTATCATAAGTAATGACTATTACTTAAGATGTTTTAACTAGGTTCAATAACTTTTGAACCTTATGCTTCCATAAAACTCATAAACACTTTCATTAGAAAAAATTTCTAATTACTACTATCTAAATACCTTGAGCTATCAAGACATTATTTATACAACAATCAAACAAATATGTAAACATGAAATATAAGTAAATCAAAACTTGACTTACAATCTAGTCATAAACCTTGACTAGTGTAATTATCACACATGCACACAATATAATTCAACCATGGATTCGATAATTGATTAAAACCAAAAGTGAAACTTGTTTTAACAAAAATAAAATTATCCAAACAATAAAGTAAAATTGTTTAAAACGAATCCACCAAAAAATACTGAATTATAAAACTTGGTGCTCGTGGGATCATCACCATCTCATGCCGGTCACTATCACTTTCCATCTCCTCCTGCAATAAACGATTGCAAAAGTTAGATTACTCGTAATGTACTTTACAAGTATCTTAAAGTGATTTAAGAAGTGTGGTTGTGTTACCTGAGGAACTTGCGTTTCCTCCACTACCACTTGCACCTTTTGGACAATTTCTTTTCCAATGCCCAGCCTCACCACACTTGAAGCATCGGTTCTCGGTCCTCGCAGTGTTAGGCTTAACCTTTTTGACCTTTTGTTTGACACCTTTACCATTTGGCACTCCTTGGTTAGGATAGGTTTTACCCTTTCCTTTACCACCATGCCCTTTTCTCTTCTTCCCACCGCCACCGCCGTTACCAATCAAGAGAACGTCCTTAGATTTGGCCCCCAAACTCAACTCAGCTTTCTTGAGCATGGAATGTAGCTCAGCAATGGATTTCTCCATATTATGCATGTTGTAGTTGACCACAAAAGACTTGTAGTCATCAGACAACGAGTTGAGTATAGTATCTGTTGCCATTTGCAACGGTATGGGGTGACCAAGTTTAGCGAGGTGATCCATGTGTCCCTTCAGTTTCATGACGTGGGCACTCACCGGCGTTCCTTTGACCATCTTGCAAGAGTTGAAGGCTCGATTGATGTCAAACCTCTTGGTGCGAGCTTGCTCTTGAAATGAATCCCTAAGTTGCTGGATCATCTCAAATGCAGGAACATCCATAAGTCCCGCTTGTAACTCAGGACTCATGGTGACTAGCATTAAACAGCTCACATCAAGTGCATCACTGACATGCTTATCATAAGCTTGCCTCGTTTCAGCTCTGGCATTAACAGCAGGGGTGTTCGGTACTGCTCTCTCCAAGACATACCACTTTCTCTCATGCCTGAGCACAATGCGAAGATTGCGCTCCAAGTTGAGAAAGTTTGACCCAGTCAACTTGTCCTTTTCAAGGATTGAGCGAAGTGAGAGATTGTTGGTACTTGTTGTCGCAATCACATTTGTTGCTGCCATCTACAAATCAAACCAGTTTAATTAGTAATCATCAATACACATTCTCTAAAAATATATTATAAACCCATAATTAATATTTTAGGCCTAGGATCCATATATCACATTCTCGCCGCAAGGTTTGGGCACTTCCCGACGAGACATGCTATTTCTGGTAGGTAACTTCCTTACCGATCATATCAAGACTTGACATGATTCCTAGGGGTCGTAGAATCTTTAGACTTATAACTTATTACAACTTTGTACAATCTAATTGTACATTTCTAAGTTAGTAATAAAGTCTAGTATGTTTATTCTACTCAAGTACTTTTTGGGCCGGGACTCCCGATTATCACCAAAGTAGATCAGACGATCTAAGACAGTGCGATGCTCTGTGCCGGGACTCCCGATTATCACAGAACCTTACGCACCCTAACACTCGCAATGATTTGAATCCATATCTAAGGTTCTTTATCCTTACAATATGAATATCGTTTAACAAGTGAGGTGTTCCATTAGGTGGATAGTACTTAGATCTAAGATTTTCTTGGGTTTGTTTAAGTCTTAAACTAAACTTAAAGTTTTATTCCAATCTTAATCCTTTTTTAAAATGTGACTTGTGAATTGAATGGTTCTCCAAGACACCTTCTTTAAACATAAGAACTATTCTTTGAAACTTATAGTTTCAAGAATTGCGCGATTTATATGTATACCTAAAACAAGGTGTACAAAACGTTTTACTAGGTTTTGTGAGAAACCTTATTTCTAATAAAAACTTACTTGTTTTTATATTACTTGAAAAACTTATAAAACTTTTGGTAAACCTTTAAAACTTTTATGATTCATGAACTTGAAACATAAACTTAGTTTTAACACACCTAGTTTTTCATATGTCTAATAATGAAATTAAACATTTATTTCTTACTTATTAAATTCGACCATAACTTATGTCTTAACGACACACTTACAAACTTTGTGATTTTCTTGTGTAGCTCCCACTAGATTCAACAACCATGATGAAACTTAAGCTAACAATCACCGGTTTATACTTGGTGAAACTAATAAACCTATTATATAAAAACTATATATAATAATTCTTTAGTTTGTTTAAACCTTTCTTATATTTAACTTGAACTAGTTAAATATAGGTTCTTGTTATTTATACTTGATCATTAATCTAGTATATTACATGACTTGTAAAATACTTATATCATACTTGTATAATTATCTAGTTATAATAACTTATAACTTTATACACCTTGATATATATGACAATATAACTTTGTATATTTCTAGTTAATCATACAATTTTAACTTGTACAATTACTAGTTTTAATTAAATCATAACTTTGTACATTCTAGTTTTAATAATATTATAACTTATACAATAACTAGTTATACTATTATTTCTTTAAAGATCAAAATAACATTATCCTTTAATTGTTTCATTTTATCTTGTCTTTAATATATATATAAATTCGTATATATGTATATTTATAATAATAAACTTGTAACATTCTAATAAGAATATTACATCTAATTTATACGTATACATTTTAACTTGAACTAATTAAAATGTGTATAAACTAATTATATCTTTTAAAATTCAATTTTACTTAATAATAAAAAAAATGAAAATTTAAATACATATATATATATTTATACATAATTAAATACACCTTGTTAATTTTAGAACTTAAAAATTAACGCCCTTTTTCTTTTAATATTTATTAATTCCCTAAATTAATTAGATGAACCCTAATCTTGTTTTTGATCAATCAAAACTAGGGTTTTGACTTTCTTGATCAAAGACATTATTTTACTTAAAAGATTAATTTTAATCAATCCTATTAAACAATAAACTTTGTTTAAATTCTAAGATAGATTATAACTTTTAATAAATTTATTTAAACTCTTTAAATTAAACCTTTTAGACAATAAAACTTTGTCTAAATTACTAGGTTTAAAGAACTAGTCTTAATAAATCTATCAAAATAATAATTAAACCTATTAGACATAAACATGTCTAATTAACTAGGTTTTAGATTATTATCCTAATTAATACTTTTAAACCATTAAACTTAAACTAGTTTAATGTTCTAGGGTTATTTAGGGTTTTCGAAAATCTTAACACTAAGAAACTTTTCCACCAAAGTCAGGCATATATGTTTTATGAAATGATCCGCGGTTTCATTTATGCTATGCACTGCATCGTGTTCGTCTGTGTTTATTGAGCTTTCAGCGCCATGCGCTTTGCTTCACTTTATAAAAAAGAGAGAGCCTTGTCTTGAGAGTGAAAAGAAAGGGCAAGCAATAGAAAGGATAGTCCCTCGCGCGTTCGCGAGAACTACTAGAAAATGGTGAGATCATTAGATCAATAGTGAAAGAAGGACCAACGACGATCCTATCCTAAAGGAGAAGAAGGAGTAGGAGGAGTCAGTTTTCTTTGAAGATCGAGGAATCAATCTCCCAATTATGCCATTCGGAAGAAGTCTTCTACAGAGGGAAAGCCTGTTACGAGTAAGTGGAGAGGAAAGATCTCCAGAGATTCTTATCTCATTCCATTCCAGTGGCTCAACCAGTAACCAATGGCGAAAACTAAAAAATCCATGGTTTCCCAGTAGAACCCTATTTCGCCCAAGTTGTTTCAGAACCGGAAAAAAGAAGCGGTTTATCGCACAGCTTGCGTATAGTGCAGGTCCCACTTGTATATCGTATTTGGCCGAAGAAGCATCAGACAGGTTGGAGTTCTTACCTTCTTGGGATTCCATGGACCAAGATCTGCTTTTATTATATGGGCAATACCGATCTACTTTAGTAGATCATATGGATGTATAAAAAGCTTCTCATTTTGATGAATTGGAAACATCTCTTTTCCATTTCTATTTACCCAGTTCATATCTTTGTTTCGTGTGTTCCCCGGAGGAATTTGATCTCTTCAATCTCGGGATACCACCTAAATAACTATAACTGCGGCTAGAGAGTCAAATAGGTCGGGAAGAAAGAGTCTGAGGTTGGGTTGGACGACATACATCTTGGTTGGTCCCACCACCACTGGGGATTGGACATATATATAATCTTTCTCTAAAAAAGTCTTATATTATATATAATTTTATATTCATATTTCTTTTAATAGCTGCAAGACCACAAAATGGGGTGAAAAAAACCGAAAGCCCTTCTTTTAAGTTCCTCCCAGATACATGGCTTACATACCCGGCTCAACATTCTTGGAACACAATCGAATCGACGGTCCGGAGGAGCCATTCAATCTTGTGAACTAATCGAGACCGAAATTGGAGAAAGAGATACGAACGGAAAGGAATAACCAGTTGATGAAAGAACATGAAACCATTCTGTTTCAATAGAGGTACGAGAAAGGGTTGGGGGCAATGAAGTAGGTGAAGTGGTTGGATTTTGCGAGCTGTTCCCACCACTGCTGGATGTGATTCCAAGAGCCGAACGAGAATGAATACCACACAGAAAAGTCAAGACCAGGCTCCCTAATGGAATGTTTAACCGATCCATTCCGGATCGACCGAATTGGTACGGAAGTTGTAACATGGGAAAACCACGGAAAACACGACTTATTTGAATAACCCGGTGACCTACCAATTGTAGAAGTAGGATTTTTGGCAAGCAATAAGCACTTAAATAATACAATTCAAGTGTACCATCTTCTTTCTCATTTCGAGGAAAAGGTGCGGAAGGAAAAGGAAACAACGGAGGGATCCGAATCGGACCTAAATGGGAATGACATGAAAAGTCTTTTTCAAAACCTAGCATTAAGGGCGTTACGACGATATATGAGAGGAATGGAGAAAAACTCGTGATTGGTGTGGAGGAAAGGTCTGTTTATAATATAGTTCAAGAAAGAGTCGTCTCATTTCCTTACTTCTTCGTTCTTTCTAATTCATTCACTTCAAGACTGGTTCTGAACGCCGCGTAACATCATCTTCAAGCAACCTCCATTGTACCGGTGCGACCATTAAAGAATTTCTTATACACTAAACAACTGCTTATATACGCTTACTAAAAGACTTACTTTTATTCAGATTTAATTCATTAGGCCAGCGTGAAACTAAGAAAGATAGATGTGCCTAAGGCGTAAGCAAACTGTGCACGCTAAGAGATGAGGAGAGATGTTCGCAATGACTACCACAATAAAGCCGCCCCCTATCAAGTAAGGAGAGCTAGGTGCCGGTCTTTGAAGCTATTAACTAATCTCTAGGGCATGTAGGACTAGTCTTTATGGCCCTATTGATTTAGGAGTTGTTGCAACACTGGTTGTTGACGGTTGTTAGCGAGGTACGAGCAGGAGAGTGGCTAATGTCCCTCAGCCCTTGAAAGCCATTAACTAACATTAAGAGCAATTAGGGCTGGTCTCTCTCTTGGGTTAGCCCGCTTCTCTTTTTTAGGAGGAGGGAGACGACTCTGCTAATTCTTTCTCAGTATGCTTAGGAAGCAAGGTTTTTAGGGCCTAGAAGGAGGGGAAGCTCTTCTGGACTAGGAGGGGAAGGGATGGTTGTATGGCATCTATGAAAGCATTGACTACATTTCTCCTTCGATATTGCGAAGGCAAGACGCTCTATTGGCTTAGGTTTAGTTGGTACAAAATCCAGTTCTAAATGGATAGGAGAAATTTGATTGACTGATGGTACAATGTACTTTTGTACAAAGTCACTTCTCAATTCGTATTTGGTATACGAAAGTGGGAAGGCAAGCCCTTCTATCTGACTTTGGCTTCTCAATTGCATATACCAAAAGACTGTGCCAAAAGAATTGCTACCTTTCTGTTCGATAGAAGTCAGCTAGCATCATTTATCCATTGTCGAAGTGCACTACCGAAGTTCTGTCCCTTACGGCAATTATGTCTTTGCGGGATTAGCTCTAGAAGTGCACTAGCTGACTTCTGTCCGATGGTTGGATTGAAGGATTGAACTGATGGCAACTAGCGAGCAATCTTACTCAATAGGGGCTTTCCATCTTAAAAGCCTTCCTTCTTGCTTGCTTGCTTGCGAGAAGGCTTTCTTGCGTTCTTGCTTAGCTAATTTCAAAGGGGAGGCAGTGGACCAATAAGCTAGCTGTCCCAACCAAGACAGGAGCTAGCCTCTTATCTTAAAGGCTATCGATTTCCTCCTTGAGGAGCAAGGAAGATCAGAGGTCACACTGGAAAGCTATCAACTAACCTGTAAGAAGACTCTTTCTTGGGGCTTCTTCTTAGTCCATTAGGTAGTTGCCTAGAGCTATTAACTAGACCGAAAGGGGAATAACGACCAGTCTTCCTAACGATGTAAAATTCTTTTGGTATATGAAATCTCGATGTCTAGGTCAATTCAATATCGAACAGAAAGGTAGCAATTCTTTTGGCACAGTCTTTTGGTATATGCAATTGAGAAGCCAAAGTCAGATAGAAGGGCTTGCCTTCCGCACTTTCGTATACCAAATACGAATTGAGAAGTGACTTTGTACAAAAGTACATTGTACCATCAGTCAATCAAATTTCTCCTATCCATTTAGAACTGGATTTTGTACCAACTAAACCTAAGCCAATAGAGCGTCTTGCCTTCGCAATATCGAAGGAGAAATGTAGTCAATGCTTTCATAGATGCCATACAACCATCCCTTCCCCTCCTAGTCCAAGAAGAGCTTCCCCTCCTTCCAGGCCCTAAAAACCTTGCTTCCTAAGCATACTGAGAAAGAATTAGCAGAGTCGTCTCCCTCCTCTTAAAAGAGAGAAGCGGGCTAACCCAAGAGAGAGACCAGCCCTAATTGCTCTTAAGGTTAGTTAATGGCTTTCAAGGGCTGAGGGACATTAGCCACTCTCCTGCTCGTACCTCGCTAACAACCGTCAACAACCAGTGTTGCAACAACTCCTAAATCAATAGGGCCATAAAGACTAGTCCTACTTGCCATAGAGATTAGTTAATAGCTTCAAAGACCGGCACCTAGCTCTCCTTACTTGATAGGGGGCGGCTTTCTTGTGGTATTCATTGCGAACATCTCTCCTCTTCTCATAGCGTGCACAGTTTGCTTACGCATTAGGCACATCTATCTTTCTTAGTTTCACGCTGGCCTAATGAATTAAATATGAATAAAAGTAAGTCTTTTAGTAAGCGTATATAAGCAGCTGTTTAGAGTATAAGCAATTCTTTAGTGGTCGCACCGGTACAATGGAGGTTGCTTGAAGATGATGTTACGCGGCGTTCAGAACCAGTCTTGAAGTGAATGAATTAGAAAGAACGAAGAAGTAAGGAAATGAGACGACTCTTTCTTGAACTATATTATAAACAGACCTTCCCCTCCACACCAATCACGAGTTTTTCTCCATTCCTCTCATATATCTTCGTAACGCCCTTAATGCTAGGTTTTGAAAAAGAGTTTTCATGTCATTCCCATTTAGGTCCGATTCGGATCCCTCCGTTGTTTCCTTTTCCTTCCGCACCTTTTCCTCGAAATGAGAAAGAAGATGGTACACTTGAACTGTATTATTTAAGTGCTTATTGCTTGCCAAAAATCATACTTCTACAATTGGTAGGTCACCGGGTTATTCAAATAAGTCGTGTTTTCCGTGGTTTTCCCATGTTACAACTTCCGTACCAATTCGGTCGATCCGGAATGGATCGGTTAAACATTCCATTAGGGAGCCTGGTCTTGACTTTTCTGTGTGGTATTCATTCTCATTCGGCTCTTGGAATCACATCCAGCAGTGGTGGGAACAGCTCGCAAAATCCAACCACTTCACCTACTTCATTGCCCCGAACCCTTTCTCGTACCTCTATTGAAACAGAATGGTTTCATGTTCTTTCATCGATTGGTTATTCCTTTCCGTTCGTATCTCTTTCTCCAATTTCGGTCTCGATTAGTTCACAAGATTGAATGGCTCCTCCGGACCCTCGATTCGATTGTTTTCCAAGAATGTTGAGCCGGGTATGTAAGCCATGTATCTGGGAGGAACTTAAAAGAAGGGCTTTCGGTTTTTTTCACCCCGTTTTGTGGTCTTGCAGCTATTAAAAGAAATAAGAATATAAAATTATATATAATATAAGCTTTTTTAGAAGAAAGATTATATATATGTCCAATCCCCAGTGGTGGTGGGACCAACCAAGATGTATGACGTCCAACCCAACCTCAGACTCTTTCTTCCCGACCTATTTGACTCTCTGGCCGCAGTTATAGTTATTTAGGTGGTATCCCGAGATTGAAGAGATCAAATTCCTCCGGGGAACACACGAAACAAAGATATGAACTGGGTAAATAGAAATGGAAAAGAGATGTTTCCAATTCATCAAAATGAGAAGCTTTTTATACATCCATATGATCTACTAAAGTAGATCGGTATTGCCCATATAATAAAAGCAAATCTTGGTCCATGGAATCCCAAGAAGGTAAGAACTCCAACATGTCCGATGCTTCTTCGGCCAAATACGATATACAAGTGGGACCTGCACTATGCGCAAGCTGTGCGAAAAACCGCTTCTTTTTTCCGGTTCTGAAACAACTTGGGCGAAATAGGGTTCTACCGGGAAACCATGGATTTTTTAGTTTTCGACATTGGTTACTGGTTGAGCCACTGGTATCTTGTCATGGTTACCGCCATTGGTTACTGCCAACCTTCAAAGTAGGAGTTCGGGATCTTGTCATGAGCATGCTCCAGAGAAGGCTTTTTCCTTTATTTATCTACCCGCCGTGACCGAGCGAGGATGATCTTATTCATGATCGGCCAAGTCTGAAAGCTGCAAGAAAAGGGGCCAGAGAGAAGGTCTTTTCATCACCTCCTTTGGCTCTTATTGGTTCTCTTCACGATGATTGGTCGGGGCCTTCGTTCCCTCTTTTAAGTAGAGAGATGTTCCCGCGGCGAAGAAGTGGAATGATCATCTGAAGGAGGTGAAGGGCTTAACAGCGCCTGGCGGGAATAAGAAAATAAGGAAATTGGGTCGGGTTAGGCGAGAGTAGGCAACTAGCCCATCCTTGCTAGAACAATTGACTACCAGACTTGTATACAAGAATCAAAGACACAGGGGCTCTATCGATGAGAGCTTAGGTGAAGGCTCAAATAGCTTAGTTGTTAGTTGAAAGACTCTGTATGGGATGTTCTTTCTATAGAGTGATAAACGGAGGGATCTTGCTTTCTAAAAGCCATAGTCAGGCAGAAGGCAGTATGCAGTCAGCCAGTAGATGACGCCAGAGAGGGATTTGTCAAAGCACGGATAGGAGCTCTACCACGATATGATCTCTCTCATTGAGAAAGCGCTATCAAAGCCGCTGTCCCAATAGCTTCGTTCAGGAGCGAACAACCACTAAATTGCTTGTTAAATGGAGGAGCGGAAGGGGCAAAGTCAACGACTGAGGCCCAAAGGTATGTGAAAGTAGAAGCCAGGGACAGAGAGAGCGGAGGAGAGGACTTATTGAATGAATGTCATTTCACGCTGATAGGAATGGGGGTTATCCCTGTATATTCTATTTCTCCTGTCTTATTGATCAATGGTGTGCAATGAGATGCTTCGCCCGGAGGATTATTCATGGTGAAGATCCCAACATGATCTACTCGGTCAAGTCTCATTCAAGCACTCCAACCAACCCAACAAAAGAAGCAACGGGTACTACTGGAATGAAATCGGCATCTAATTTCATTTCTTAGGTCTGGGTCGGGATCCAATTCTCTTACAGAAGAAATGGATTGATATGTATTTTTCCAAGCCGCATTGTCATCATCTCACTTCCTCTTCATTACAGAAAAGGAGAAGTTGCTTGACTCAGTGTACGAGGTGAATGAGGGGCTACTTAATGAAAAGAGAAACCCGCCACTAGAGCGGAAGAAGGATTCTATACTCTATTTGACGATACCAGCAAGTCTGTCTTCCCGGCTGACGTGACGGCTGAATGGATTGATGATCCATCAACAGGCACATGCCAATTCAAAGCGGCTTAGAAGCATCAAGGGAAAAACTGGGTGAAAGTATCCCAGGTTAGTGTGCAGATAGAGGACTTCTTTCACAAGGGGGAGCCTACCAACCAAGACAAAAACAATCAGACAAGACGAACATCGTGAGATGAGCCTCAAGCCCCAAAGGAAGGGCACTCACAAAAGATCTTGTTGCGTGAGAATCGGGTCTGATACAAGCAGTTCCTCTCCTAGGACAATAACTGACGATAGATAGCGAGGGGGGTACGAGTTCCAACTAGGACTGTCATAGGAGCTTTTGCTCCTACTGTCAAAACTCTCAGATCTCTTTCCCTGAAGCCTCCTATCAAGTAAGGCGTGTAAGTCAACTTTCTATTGAATGGGGCGAGGAGGGCAACTACTGAAGGGCGATCTCGGCTGAAAGAAAGCTTGATTAGGGGTAAGGCAACAGGGCATAGTACGAAGACTAGGAATGGGATCGATCGGAGAGACTTCTTTGATCTTTTACCTTATTATAGTAATTCTGTGCTACCGAATCGCCTACTAGACAAGGATAGTGAAATAGGATCCATCGCCTTGGAATAGGATCAAAGAGGATAGAGTGAGTGGAATATGTAGGCGGTGGTAAACTCCTCTTTTTGGTAGTAGAAGGGAAGCTCGTCCTCTTATTGTTTGTGTCAATACTAAACTTCGTCAGTCTGGTTGAACAGCCTCCCAATGAGAGCGAGCCAAGACTTTGCTTGTTGTTTGTGTTTCTCCGCCACGACTGCTCAACCAACTGCTAAATCATGGGTTCGAATCCCATTTCCTCCGGAAACAACCCTTGGCAACCCGATATTTAAGGAAGCACATCTAACCTAAGCGGGGGCAGAATCAATGACCCAAGGTTTGGGAGTCAAGGAACTGGAAGATAGCCACGCGGTGGACTGACCTCTTTAGGCAAGAGAGGCAGTAGGAAGAGAGCCATTAGAAATAAATTAAAAATGTTCCCTTCCCTGTAGATATGAGAGATGGACATGCAAGGAAGTAAGAAAGTTTTGAAAGATCTGATCATATAAGGGACTGTCCGAGGGACTGCACCTCCACAGATGCTATCAAAAATTCTTTTTTTTTTCACTCTCCACTGCTACTTTGGAGTAGCCTAATCTGTAACAAAGCATCAGACCAAAAAGGGGAGCTCTGGCTTCTGCAAATGTGTTGGTACCTGGGCCATAAAAGGTAGAAAAAGCAACCAAAGCGGAGCCCTTATAGTCCCTAATAATGCCACCACCTGCTGCCATGCCATTCCTTGAAGAACCATCTGTGTTCAACTTCAAAATACCAAAAGGAGGAGGAGCCCATTTGATCCATTTTCCTTTAGGAATATTAGGGGAGACCATAGGGATATGCATTACTTGGAAACAAATAGAATCATGAAAACTAGAAGAATGAGTGGGATAATCAAGCTGCAATAAATCCTTACACTAGTGCTTGACTTTATTGATAATAGATGAAGAAGACATAGCAACTGAATCATGAACAGATGCATTTCTAGCAAGCCAAATCTCCCAGCAACCAGAGAAGATAAAACTACCCTAAAAATCCCATTTTAGATTTGATAGAACTGCCTTGCAACCAGGTCTTAGTGAAAGCAGACATGCTATCTTGAAAAAAACTAGCATTAAGAACACCTTTCAAATAAGACCAAACCTGGTTAGCTTGCTGACTTGGGTTGGAAGCTAAATTCAGTCTTCGCCATAACATAAGAAAGTCGTGGAGTGCATAAGCCCCTTTAGAGATAGGGGCTACTTTCCTGTGGTAGTCATTGCGAATAAGCAAGTAGGGGGCGGCAACTAAAGAGGTAGCGAGACTGACCGCAATTGCAAGAATAGGTTGACTTTCTTTCATTTTGGTTATGGAAAGTGAAAGTTCTTTCGTTTAGTACGAGATCGCTTCACACTTCGCGGTGCTTACACCTCTCGCCTATCGAAGTTCTGTTCAAAAACCTCGTCCGAGAACTTGTATAGAGAAGGATTTCCCTGAAGTGTTTCATTGTACTCGATCAACCACTTGGATCGACCGCCTAGCATGCTTGGTTCGAACCTTTGCTGACCAAGAACATAAACTTGTTCTTGACCGGTTAAACCAACTAGCTGATTTAACCCCTAAAAGCGGAACTGGGATTAAACCTAATCCTTAAACCCTAAAGGATTGGGATGTTAGAAATCTAAACTAGGTTAACAAGAAAGAAACCTTGTTCGAAGAACTCGAACACACACATACTTGTGTGTTCGTCGACTACTACCAAGAACCCTAGGGTTCTTGGTTCGACTTCGAACATGAGGAGAAGAAGAAGATGTGTTCCATGAAACATACCTTAGGTTAATGCTTAAGATAAGTCCACTGATGATGAACACGACGAACGATCTTCTAGTTGATCACTTGCAACGATCTTGGATCTTCAAGACTTGAAGAACACGAAGAACGAATGAAGAACACGAAGAACGAAGAACCCCAAAACTTGGTGCCCAAGTCTTTGGGTGTTCGGCCGAATAGGAGGAAGCAAGGGGCTAGGGTTTCGGCTCTAGTGATCAAGGGAATAAGGGAACCCTAAGCCTTCTATTTATAATAGAAAGACTTACACTTAGGGCCCTTCTAGTTTAATTAAGATTAATCTCTTAATTAAACTTATCCTTTACACTTTAAACCCTTATAGTTTTACTAGTTTATTATTGTTGCACTTAACTATCAAATGTCTAGTATTAACACACTATAATTTCGGTACCCATATACACGAAATATATAGACTTGTATTTATACTTTTAATAGTTAATTATATAATAACCTTTATATAATTTACACAATAATATTATCCATTTACTATATGATTTAATAGCTTTAAATCATATCATGGATAACCTTTAATTAACACATTATATATTTACTCAACTAGTAAATGTACAACTACTTGTATTAATTAGTTAGTTAAACTAATCTAGTAATAAGTTAAACTTAACTTAATACTTAACTGATTCATAATGACTATTATGAATCATTCCTCTTTGTAGTATCGTTGCATGACTTGTTCGTATTACATGTACTCACCGGTGTGACCTTTAAGTGTTTTGTAGGCATGGATGTATCATCATAGGTTGACTGACTGTGCACATAATTCCTTCAGACTCCCACTTGTGCAAGTCTGTAACCTTTGTCTTAATGATACGAGCTACAGTGGCCTTCTAGATGGGCATGTAGGTAACCAACCCCATAAAAACAGCTTATGTAACCCTTGGTATAGTTTTATGAAAAACTCTTAATAGCGTCTCCTAGTAAAGAACACTCTGTCTTTACTTCTTGGGTAACGTTGTTAGGTTTATCCCTTGTAGCACGATATTTGTGATAACGAATACGAGCATGGTAGAAATTATCAACTCCTGTATTCGAAATCATTTCATGACTTCTTGATTCAAACTGTTGTGATAAACGACAAAGAACAAATCAGTTCGTTTGGGCAAGGCCATGCACTTTCCAGTTATCTCATCACGTCAAAGGACCTATAAATATCTCTCCTAAAAAGGAGGTGCAATTACCATCTTGTATATTTCGATTTAAAATACAACTTCCTTTGTACCCAGTATCGCCTCGTATGACAAACGTATTTCAGAATTTTCTGAGTTGAACCAAAGCACATCAGTCATCGTATCCTAAACCAAATACCTCAGGCTTAAGGACAATCCTAGTGAACAATACTTTTGAACTTTTCAACCACGAAGTATTGTCACGGTGGTCAATCGAATATTCGTTGAGCCTCCAACAGAATATCACCGATATTTGGTTTACACAAGACTTGTGTAGCTATCTTCGAATGACTTCGAATCTACCACAAAATACCGCGATGACGTTAACGTCCCATCAAGGTTCCCACTAAATCAATCATTTCTATTAAACTAAAGACATAAGACGAGTATTTAGGAATACTATTACTTTTGTCTTTGCTAGATATTGTTCTTGCAACAATCTATAACATATTCTAGTCTTGCCTTTTATGTAACTCGGTAAACATAGGAGGATTGGAAATTAACTCCTTAGTTTCTTGAATTCATAAAATCATCCTTGCAACTAAAGCTTCTTTTAGTTACTTGATTTGTAGATATTCTTACTAGTTAAAGAAATTTCCTTAAATGATTGTGTTATCCACTGAAGTGTTAACAACCTATTAGATATGCAATAATTAATCACAAGACTTGTGATCACGCTATTAGGTTTGCAATAATCTAATCGATCATTTATTATTTCTCTTAACTCTTTGGCTAACGACTTGGTAAAAACTTATTGTTAATGTCTTACTAACTTACTGAATTCACTAACATCTTTAATGAATTACGTTAGTCTTAGCTCCCACTTACTTTTATGGAACTCAAGCATCTCTTAAACTACCTTGACCTAGTCAATAATTTGTAGTTTAATCTTTTAAGAATTCTATCAATAATTAAGATCATCCTTTGGATTTGCGAATATCCAACATTCCTATTTAGGGAATTATGATCTTTATTGATTACTGTATCTAACAAGTATGAGACACTTGAAATGATACTATCAATTCTTAAACATATTAGTATTCTTTAAGAACTTTATCTAATGCCAAAGTCATTTCTTGGATTTGTCAAATATCCATTATTCCTATAAGGGAATTATGACTTGATTAAATATTGTATTTATTACAAGTATAAGAGACTTGGAATAATACTTTTTAATTCTTAAATACCTTAATATAGTTTTATCCCTTTTAAGAGTCGTTTAATGTCTAAGTCATTTTATTTGGATTATACGAATATCCAACTATTCCTATTAGGGAATTATGACTTCATTAAATCTTTTACTACAAGTATAAAAGACTTGTAATAATACTCTTAAAGTATATCTTGATTATATCCAATATAATCATACTATATTAATACTAATACTTTAAAACTTTCTATCAAAAGTAATGACTATTACTTAAGATGTTTATCTAAGTTCAATAACTTTTGAACCTTATGCTTCCATGAAACTCTTAAATACTTTCATTAGAAAAACTTTCTAATTACTAGCATCTAAGTACCTTGAGCTATCAAGACATTATTTATACAACAATCAAACAAATATATAAACATGAAACATAAGTAAATCAAAACTTGACTTACAATCTAGTCATAAACCTTTACTAGTGTAATTATCACACATGCACACAATATAATTCAACCATGGATTCGAAATTTATTTAAAACCAAAATAAAACTTGTTTTAACATAAAATAAAATTATCCAAACAATAAAGTAAAATTGTTTAAAACGAATCCACAAAATAATGAATTATAAAACTTGGTGCTCGTGGGATCATCACCATCTCATGCCGGTCATCATACTTATCATCTTATGCAATAAACGATTGCTAAAGTTGAGTTACTTGTAATAAACCTTTACAAGTACGAAGCGAGTATATAGAAGTTGGTCAAGTCAACTAAGGAGCCAACATTGCCTCCTACCCTTTGACCTTGCCACAACCAAGACACCGTTTCTCGGTCCTTGTTTGGATTTACCTTCTTGACCCTTTTGTTTGACTCCATTACCCTTTAGGCACGCCGTGGCTGAGATCGGTTTTATCCTTTCCCTTTCCACTGCGCCTCTTTCTCTGATCACTACCATCATCGGTTACTGCGAGATCATTCTTAAACTTGTTCCCCAAATCAACTCAGTAGTCTTGAGCACGGAATGTAGCTCAACAATGGATTGCTCCATGTTATGCATGTTGTAGTTGACTACATAAGACTTATAGTCATCTAACAACGAGTTGAGTATCATTACTGTTGCTAACTGCAACGGTACTGGGTATCCTATTCATTCAAAATGATCCATGTGCTCTTTCATTTCCATGACGTGAGCACTCACCGATGATCCTTTAACCACCTTTTGAGATTTGAACACCCTATAACCGTAATATGCTTATCCTGGTTCATTTCTAGCATTTGCGGCATGAGTACTTAGTATTGCTCTTTCTAGGACATTTCCTTTTCTCTCATGCTTAAGCATAATTCGAAGATCACGCTTCCAATAGAGAAACATTGACCCAGTCAATTCGTCATTTTCTAGAAACAAGCGTAGTGAGAGATTGTTGGTACGTGTCGTTATGGTTGTTGCTGCCATCTACAAATCAAACCCAGTTTAATTAGTAATCATCAACAAACATTCTCTAAAATATATTATAAACCCATAATTAATATTTTAGGCCTAGGATCCATATATCACATTCTCGCCGCAAGGTTTGGGCACTTCCCGACGAGACATGCTATTTCTGGTAGGTAACTTCCTTACCGATCGTATCAAGACTTGACACGATTCCCAGGGGTCGTAGAATCTTTAGACTTGTAACTTATTACAACTTTGTACAATCTAGTTGTACCTTTCTAAGTTAGTAATAAAGTCTAGTATGTTTATTCTACTCAAGTAGTTTTTGGGCATGGACTCCCGATTATCACCAAAGTAGATCAGACCATCTAAGACAGTGCGATGCTCTGCGCCGGGACTCCCGATTATCACAGAACCTTACGCACCCTAACACTCGCAATGATTTGAATCCATATCTAAGGTTCTTTATCCTTACAATATGAATATCGTTTAACAAGTGAGGTGTTCCATTAGGTGGATAGTACTTCGATCTAAGATTTTCTTGGGTTTGTTTAAGTCTTAAAACTAAACTTAAACTTTTATTCCAATCTTAATCCTTGTTTAAAAAAAATGTGACTTGTGAATTGAATGGTTCTCCAAGACACCTTCTTTAAACATAAGAACTATTCTTTAAAACTTATAGATTCAAGAATTCACACGATTTTACATGTATACCTAAAACGAGGTGTACAAAACGTTTTACTAGATTTTGTGAAAAACCTTATCTAGAATAAAACTTACTTGTTTTATCTTACTTGAAAAACTTATTAACTTATGTTAGACTTTAATTCCTATTATGATTCATAAACTTGAATCATAAATCTACTTTAACACATCTAGTTTTTCACTTGTTTAATAATGAAATTAAACATTCGTTTTGACTTATTAGATTCGACCAAAACTTATGTCTTAATGACACATTCATAAACTTTGTGATTTTCTTGTGTAGATCCCACTAGCTCCAACAACCATGATGGAACTTAAGCAAACACAATCACCGGTCTATACTTGTTGAAACTAATAAACTTATTATATAAAAAATATATATAATAATCTTAGTTTGTTTGAACCATTCTTATATTCAACTTAGACTTAGTTAAATATAGGTTCTTAAATTTCCTATGTTATTTAACCTTTGATTATTAACCTAGTACTTTATGTAACTCGTAATATACTTTGTATAATTAACTAGTTATAATCGCTTATAACTTTATGCAATCTAATATCTTATAACTTTCGTATTATTATCTAATTATAATAAAACCTTACTTTGTACAATTTCTAGTTGTTTACAACTTTGTACATTTCTAGTTTAATTATAACTTAATACAAATTTCTAGTTATTTAATATTACAACTAAATGATCAAAATAACATTTATATTTAATATTCTATTTA